>CM026217.1:5187594-5665094 GCA_014839995.1 Xenentodon cancila
ATAAATGCACTTCTATTTGGGTAACAATGAATCATGTATGTGGAGAGAAATACTTCTGATTATAATGCAGTCCAGCGCACCATTATCTACATTATACACGGAGTAGAATTAAAACCCTTTTGACAAGCACTCTTATAGCATGGATATATAATAAAAAATATAAGCACAAAGCTGTATCATTGGCCTGTGAAGGAGGTAGGCGTGGAGTGAAGTGGAATCATCGACTCTAAAAACCAGCAGATATGAACAGAACCGTAAACACATGGTTGTAAAGCAACGTTTTCTCTGCTACTTTGACCAAAGCCTGTCACAGACATTTTATTAAGAGCAAAGGAAACAGTCTCAGCTTTAAAAACCACATAATCACAATCTATATCTCCTTTAAAGAAGTCATTATGCCAGTTTTTAAAGTTGACAGCATTTCTTTAATCTTTGTGGCAGGCTTGGGCTTGAATACCACAGAAATAGAGTACCAAAGCCTCTCTCAAACCACATCTTTACATCCCTGTTCACAACAGCCACTTTAAAGTGGCTCCACCAATGTACCTAATGTACTGTAGAAGTTGTTTGAATTTGTAATGCAGATTTTAAAAGCAGTGCACCCTGCAGAAGGCAGGGATGGGGTAAAGTCAAGCATTTGACTCCACCCCAAAATACCTTTTTAATCTCCCTCATATGACCTAGTTAATCAAATTCTGCAGCTGTAATGTTTTTCTCATTCACATGCAAATTACTTGTCAATAAAGGAGAACAATGTTTATGATAGGCTGAATCAAAGTGTGGTTGCAAGAAAGTGAAAAGTATTAAACACACAACAGATATACATTCAAAATATCTGTGCATTTATATTAAGTGAGCTATATTTAAAAAAAAAAGGCAAACATATGGTTTTCTTGGTGTTCAGTTCACATTTCAATCTTTTCCAGTGAAAAATAAGCGACTGCTCTGCCTTAAAAAAGAGTGTAAAAACGCTGGGAACTTAAACGAAGTGTTTTTTTCCCCAGAAAACCATGACATGAAGTGGCAGGGTTAGGTGAGGCGCTGCGGAACGAGCCTCATGCGAGCCTATCAACCTGCATCAAGCACGAACCACGTTACTCCAGGGGGGCTGAAGGTGCGCTGCTGCGAACCCAGCTGCCACCTGAATGCGCTCCGTCTCTGCTCCATCAGACAAACGAGACACGGGGCTGTCGGAGGAAACAAGGCTTCCCTTTCAAGCGGATCAATGCAACATCTTGCTTTGAAAACTGCGCATCGTTTACAACTGCAGCTAACTTAATTCTGTCAATCACTTTTCAGCAAATCCATAAACTGCCTTTTAGGTTATAAAAAATAACAAAAAAAAAACAAAAACAAAACTTGTCTTTTTCACCATTCAGTGCAAGCTGAGGTAGTAGTGACAAAATAGATTTGTTTTTTATGTCTCACCAGACCAATCTTCCCTAAAAGGAGGCTACCTTGAGAAAAAATAAGAAGAAAACCAAACAAAAAACTCAATCTGATGACTTTTACATTATTAGGTTATACATTTGGAGCCCTACCATGTTTTGCCACTTCTATCATACCTTTTGACATCGCTAAAGGTTTCTTGTGTCTGAGTGTGTCCTTGCATCTACCTGACCAAACCTCCCTGCAATCTGTGTTATACATTAGTATTTGTTATTACGCACTAAAAGCGCGCATGACCCAAGATACACATCATTCCCGAAACACTTTCCTGAAATTATCATTATTATTATCAGGTGAAGCAAAGCAACGGAAGTTTTCCTTAATTAAAATGAGCACAGGTGAGCCCTACACGGTGCGCTATCAGCAGCCCCTCTGCGCGTGGAGCCCGGTGGGTTGGACAGAAAAAAGGTTTGCGGTTCTACGAGCTGGGTTTACGGATTTGGGCAGTGTGCGACGAAGTGCAGTTTACCTCCTCAGATCATGCGTTGCCGGGTTATGCACCTTTCCTCCGGACGGCTCAATGACAGCTTCGTTAGTCCACAAAGCGACACTCCGCGCACAACTCTCCGCCGTAGGACTGGAGGCAAGTCAGACTCAGTGACGCGCGGTGGTGCTGGGTGGAAATTTCAAAATAAAATCCTCAAGTTACTCTATCCAATACATTCCTACTAGTTTGTTATCCAGAGAGTATTCCTTCAAGTATCAGACTGATATGCTTGCATCTAAAAAGTCTACTGGCTTTCTAATGTAAATTACCCCCTTGTGGGATCAATGATCTTATCTTATCTTATCTTATCTTATCTTATCTTATCTTATCTTATCTTATCTTTTCTTCATGTTTGACATTATTTAAAAGCAAAGAAAAAAGTTTTTGAGCAGCTGTTTTTTGGGGGGTTGGTTTTAATATACAATCAGATATATAGCAACATAACTGACATTCAAGTTATAAGATCTTTTAACTAAGCATCTGCAAAATGTAATGTGATTATTACATTATGTATTAATGTAATTTCTAATCCTAGATGACACATTTGTAGTTATAGCTACTATAAATTTAACTATTAATATCAGTTAATGTTGTAAGTGGATATTTTGGGCTATAGGCCTATATATTCATGAACAAAAGTAGACATAACAATTTCAACATTTTTTTTTGTTTTTTATTTGTTGTTTTTTGTTTGTTTTTTTTGTTTTGTTTTTTTTGGGTGGTTTTTTTAATCCCAACACTAATTCTCTGTGGTAAGCATTTACAGACTATATTTTAAATCTAAACAAACAAAAAGACTTTTTACAGCTAGATATTATGGTTGTGAGAGAAAAGAGAACATAGTTTGACATATTTTATGGATGTTATTACATTTTTGTGTCAAGATCATTTGCAATCGATAAATAAACTCAACATTTTTAGCCATGAGAGGGTTTTATTAGTTATTATTATTGTTATTATTATTATTGTTGTTGTTGTTGTTGTTGTTTTTGTTTTTGTTGTTGTTGTTGTTGTTGTTGTTGTTGTTATTATTATTATTATCAGAGCACGCCTCATTTCAGCGCTTGAACGCGTCGGTTTCTATTTTAATTTGAAGGTCAACTTTGCCCTGTTCTCGTCGGGCTGCGGCTCAGCTCAGCCAGCTTTGATTGCTCTGATCGTTGGTCTCCTCTCAGTTGAGACTTGCTGCTGACTGATGGGTGTTTCCCGCTCCATTCACACCCCTGCAGCTATTCATTCCTTTTAGCCTGTTTAATGCAAGGCGAGGCAGTAGAAAAAATGCGTTTGAGCCGCTGCAGGGACATAATCTGTATTTCTGTGACCCCTGGCTCTATATGCAGTACAGCCTGGGGCGCTCCAGCGGCCCATCTAATGCTTCTTTTAGTCCTGACCTGGTGGCTTCACCTCAACCTGTGGGTTATGGAATAATATACAGCATTTGATAAAATGATTGCTGTAACATCACGTTTATGTAAAAAAAAACTGGAAACATAAAGCGAGTGCAATGACGTTACCA
The DNA here is from genome assembly GCA_014839995.1 of Xenentodon cancila. Taxonomy (NCBI): domain Eukaryota; kingdom Metazoa; phylum Chordata; class Actinopteri; order Beloniformes; family Belonidae; genus Xenentodon; species Xenentodon cancila. Next base: position 5,191,047 of record CM026217.1, read on the forward strand.
AATCATACCTGAAATGTCTAATTTTGAGCTACTTTTACACCTTCATATGAGTTAAAAGACCGTAGTAAAGGAGACTTATATAACTTGGTCCAGGTTGTGGGTTGTGTGTCATTAACAATTATTACAGGTCTCGACTTCCTGCAGATATATTACAGGAACAGAGTAACCAGCACACAGAGCAGCAGCCACGGATGTGCAGGTGTCCTTATCTTTGAGACTGAGCCTTGAATGAGTAATGGGCCTCTGTTTTCTGGGAGTGAGAGTTAAGTCTCTCCACTCCGCAGTTATTATGGGTTTGTTTGCTATGTATGTAGCCTTTAACAGGAGAAATCGAGGTCTCTGAAGTCTCTCACATTATCATAGTTATAAATATTTAACAGTGAAATCCTGAGCATTCCCCTTCAGACGTCGAGTTTCATGGCTTCAAACTGCAGCTTAGATAAACAATGTAAACAATGGGGTTTCTTGTGTTTTTCTTGATGGGACTTTATATCCAAACTGTGCAGTTTTGCAAAGCAATGCTCCTCACAGGTCAACAGAGGTTTTTTTTTTTTTTTTTTTTGTTTTTTTTATGGAGAGAAAAGAAAACCACTTTGTACGTGCCTAAAAATGTTTATTTTGTTGTTTGACATCAATTAAAAAACTGAAATTTATCACAAACTTGTCACTTTGAGGTGTTCTCAATAGGAAAATGTCCAATGCAGTGAGATGTTCTGATTTGCAGAAGAACTGATTTTTAAAAGAGAAGTCCACTTCCTAAAACTGGCTCCTGTAAACAAAGCAGCAAAAACATGGTTAAAAGGGGCGCTGTTGTATGGTAATTCTGTGGTGACCAAAACATCTCTAACATTTTATTTAAAACCTCAGGAAATTGTATTAACCTTTAAAAAAGGGTTATGATGTGTTGCCTTTGATTTGTAATGGCTTTGATGCAAAATCGATGCATGAAACTATATGAACAGTATTAAAAATGTTTTTTGTTTTTAGATAGACCTTTAAAACAGCTTCTATTATTAGTATTATTAAAATAATCAAATGTGTTGGAAAAGGGTTACATTTAAAATAATAATAGCAGAATCAACAATTAATGGCATAACTTAAGCCGCAGCACACCTGGCAACAGCTGGGACAGAAGACAATACTATATAAAGTTATAATTGATCTCAAATCCTCTTCTTGTACAACAAAAATGTGATTTGGGAAATATTCATCAATTTATCATGCCAACATTTCTTCCACAGATTCACCCCATTTAACCCCTGCCCTGTTTGGGGGTTCAGTCAACGTTAAATGTTATGGACACTATTGCTCCCATAAAGGAGTCTGAAGAAGTCTCCAGAACAAAACTCCACACTAGTGAAAAATGGAAAAAGAGAGCGCAGATGGAGAAAAACAAATTTCCAGGTTCATTATGATATTTATAAAGGGAAACTTCACTCTTATCATATGCAACTGAGGAATGCAAGAAAGTCTGACTTTTCTAACATCAAAATAAACTACCACAGCTATGCAGATGACACGCAGATATATATTTAATGTCACCAGGAAACCGTGGTCCTCTACAGGCACTCGTAAATGCATTGAGTTGATTAATCACTGGATGTGCCACAAGTTTCTCCAGCTAAACAAAAACAAAACTGAGGCAATTGTCTTTGGAGCCAAAGAGAAACGATCACAGGTCACCACAGAGCTTCAATCTATACACCTAAAAACCACCAACCAGGCCCACAAACTGGCTGTATCACCTCAAGATTATATCAAAGTTAAAAGACTGGCTGTCTGTCCATCAGAGGTCAGACTCTAAAGTCCTGATGCTGGTCTATAAAGCTCTGAATGGTCCAGGACCAAAATACATCAGTGACCTCCTGACCCAGTAGGAACCTTCCAGACCCCCCAGGTAATCTGGATCGAGTTTTGAATTAGTTCCCAGAGTCCGAACCAGACATGGAGAAGCTTCCTTCAGCTTCTATACGCCACATGTCTGGAACAAACTCCCAGAAAGACTCAGATCAGCTGAAACACTCAGTTTATTTCAATCCAGGTTGAAGACTCACCTGTTCTCAGCTGCATTTGAATAAAGACACAAATCCACCCTGTTTTACTGTTACGCTTAAGTTTCAAAATGTGTTTACATTTTAACCACCTATTGTTCTTTTTTCTTTCTTTCTTTTGTTTACATTTTAAATCATGCCTTTTATTTATGTGATCTTTTATTGTCCCTGTAAAGCACTTTGAATCACCTCGTTGTTGAATTGTACTATGTAAATATACTTCCCGAGATTGCCTAACAGCAGATTTTTATTGAATGAACTCAATCTCCTTTTCGTGAATATTCTTGGCTCTTCATCTTCAGCTCTGATAACCCACAGAGCTTAGGCATTATTATGTGAAGGGATACTACTTCACTGGCAGCGAAGGCGAGAACCAAGATGCAAATGAATTTAAATCATATTTCTATTTCTGCTGAAAGTGAATATATGACCCTGTTCACCTGCAGTCACAGACAACATGCCTTGATTGTCACTGAATGGAAAATAATGATGGTGTACACCCCAGCTGAGGGAAGAAATTGTTATAGGAAAGGAATAAGCCTATAATATATAAATGAACAAGATAGCACAAAAAAAACATCAGACTATCAAAATACCAGGGTGAGATTTGAATGCTGAAATCTGCTGCAATGTTATTGTGTACATAACAGAAATGTGTGTACAAATTTTAAAATATCTTTCCAAACAAATGTATATTTGCCATTTTTGTAAAACTGAAACAAAGAATTAAAATAAAGGACGTAAAAAAATCTAACAACAATTTTGCTCATTAAGGAAACCCTTCTGCAAGGTCAGATTTCAGCTCTCACCAATGTTTTCATTTAATTTCTCCAGCCATCCTAGTTCTTTACATTTCATTACACAGGATTTGTCTGGTTCCTCTGGATTCATCTTTAATTTCTAGTATCAACAGACACAAAGGAAACTGCCTCTGGACACTACTGTATAGGCATACAATCAGTAAGAGAAATCAAACATGTGACGTAGGCGAAGTGGATGGATGGATAGATGGATGGATGGATGGATGGATGGATGGATGGATGGATGGATGGATGGAGGGTGGATGGATGGAGGGTGGATGGATGGATGGATGGATGGATGGATGGATGGATGGATGGATGGAGGGTGGATGGGTGGCTGGATGGATGGATGGATGGATGGATGGATGGAGGGTGGATGGATGGATGGATGGATGGCTGGATGGCTGGATGGCTGGATGGATGGATGGATGGAGGGTGGATGGATGGAGGGTGGATGGATGGATGGATGGATGGATGGATGGATGGATGGAGGGTGGATGGGTGGCTGGATGGATGGATGAATGGATGGATGGATGGATGGATGGATGGAGGGTGGATGGGTGGCTGGATGGATGGATGGATGGATGGATGGAGGGTGGATGGATGGATGGATGGATGGCTGGATGGCTGGATGGCTGGATGGATGGATGGATGGAGGGTGGATGGGTGGCTGGATGGATGGATGAATGGATGGATGGATGGATGGATGGATGGAGGGTGGATGGGTGGCTGGATGGATGGATGGATGGATGGATGGATGGATGGAGGGTGGATGGATGGATGGATGGATGGATGGAGGGTGGATGGGTGGATGGGTGGATGGATGGATGGATGGACGGTGGATGGGTGGCTGGATGGATGGCTGGATGGAGGGTGGATGGCTGGATGGATGGATGGATGGATGGATGGATGGATGGAGGGTGGATGGGTGGCTGGATGGATGGATGGATGGATGGATGGAGGGTGGATGGATGGATGGCTGGATGGATGGATGGATGGATGGATGGTCTGTGCTTCAACTGACCTAGAACAGGACGTTTGAACAACCAGTTTTAAATTTCGTCAGAAGCCTAAACTGGAAACTGTCCAGGCCAACCACATCTTTACGCTTGAACTTTAGATCTGTTCTTGCCCATCTGAATCAAATTCTCTCATTTGCTGTTTTGGATTCAACAGACTCGCCACAGAAGCCTCTTGTTTACATTCCATTTATTCAGCTTTCCACCACAATGACAGCACAAGACGCTGCTGTTGGCGTTGACGGTGACCAGAAGTCTTCTTGAGATGCAGTTATGTGGCCGTAACTCCAGTGCTCTGCACATGACGAGCTGTCAACATCTCCATCGGGACTCGATTTGTGAGTCAGGACTGAAGTATTCGAACATTTCCATTGTCTTCAGTATTAATTCTATCTTTTTATTTTCTGGAAGGGATTTACTTCTCCATTTCTTGTTATTTTCATAAATTGAGTATATAAGTAACTTGAATGATAACAGAACCTGGATATACATGATGATATGCTTGTCTTTTGTTTGGTAAAGGACCCCCACCTAATTTGCATGATGATGTCTGAGCTGTGTCAAGGCTTACAAACCCTCCACTCACCTTCCCCTGCCCTCTAATTTACATTTCCTCTTCAATATAACTGTGAATTTATTAAGCAAAAATCATCAATAATAGATCAAAGCTGGACCTTTAAAAAAAAAAGAAAAAAGCATATTAAGAACCTCGATGATTTCCATCAGATTAAAAAGGCTCTCAGATTATCATTAGGCATTATCCTTATCACAGAAAGGTTTACGATGAGTTTTTGGACTTTAATGACTAAACAGATTATTATAAGAGTTGTTTAATTTCTGAAATACTGTTTTATTCTTTATCAGTTCGGTCCCTTGAAGAAAAAGTGTCATAGCTTTGTTGGTCCAAATGTCCACAAAGTAATAAGTAAGACCTGAACATGCAGCATATCCATGTGGTTTTGTGTTGGGCAGCATGATGTCCAGGTGACATCACGGCCCTCCATACTTCATGAATATAAACAAATAAGCAGGAATAATGCATATTTTGAGCGGGAGAGGAGGAGGGTCGCAGTCTTATTTAATGAATCATTATAATGTAAGCAGTTCTCGCCTGGAAGTTTTTCATGTGCTATGATTAGAAAGAGATGATGTCACTTTGTATGTATCTGTGTTTTTATTCATTCATTTATTTATGGATTTACCAGGTTGACAAAGAGTATATAGTAATTTTCTGTGAAAACTCCCTCTGATCTGGTGTGTTCTGCGGTCGCGGACTGCAGTGCTATATTTTTGGGTTTTTTCCATGGCTATCTTTAGGCTTCTGTTTTGATTTGTTACGTGGCACAAATATGAGCAGTCATGTGACCATACTCCTCTAAAACTCAAGATGTTGCTTGGGCAACTGCTGGACATTTTCAGCCTTTCCATGCCTGGTCTCCTTCTGCCTTGGCGCTGAATGTGTCTCTACAAGTCGAGAGCTGAACCAACTCACCTGGAAACTTGAGAAATGTTCAGGAATGCTCTGCTATCCTACTTATCACGAGGACAAGTAGTGATTATGATGTAGGACCCTGAGAAAGTTTGAACTGCAATTGGTAAAACCCCACTCACAGCATCGCAAGAGATATTTTACATGAGGTGATCAGCAGGGCACACGTGTTGCTGGAACTAAATAAAATCTGTGGAGGAGGATAGTTTTCTTTGTTTTTTTGTGAGAAACTTTCACATCCAGACCACGAGTCTCCATTTGACCTTCTAATAGTTTATCTTCTTGCTGCAGAAGTTTATGCTTTTGAACCATGTCCATGAACTCTTTCATCTTTTTATATAAACTGGCTAAAACCATCAGGCACTGCTGTCAGAAGAGAACGTGTGTAAGGATTGTAATTTAATTCATTTTTATGTCTTTTTTACAACAAACTTATGGGAGAAAGAAGAGTTCAACAGGTAAGTTATAAGCCAAACATATTTAAGTATATTTATACTCCACCCTCGCCAACTCCTCTTGGCGATGACCCCTCCTCAAGCTTGGGTTCTCTAACAGAACGTTGGGGTTCTGTGCTGTATTTTTTGCTGTTCCTAGGACTATGCGCTTCTGGACCGAGATCTCTGATGTTTGTCGTGGGATCTGGTGGAGCCACTCTCCCAGCTTGGAGTGCTAAAGTATTATTGAATTGAAATCTACTGAAATAAAAGCAGATTAACTGACTGTAAAGCAGTTGAAGATCTTGGTCCGCAGAGCAGGAAGAGCTTGCGGTGACTCTTTATTTGTCTTGATTTATTTTGTTGTTTTGCCTAACAAGCTCCTGGCTTCTTCTGTGTGAAGAGTATGTGGGTTTGAGTGTGAGGACACTTTGGTGTTAGTTTAATGTGCTTGTGTGTGGCCCTGTAAGGACTAATGATCCCTCTATGGGGCACCCCTGCACACACCCCTCACCCAGTGATCGATGCAGATGACACGAGACTGCTTTCAAGCAGCAGTCTCTGGTGCCTTATTCTTCATCAGTGCTGCCACCACCTGGTCAAATCTGGAAGCTACTTTTTTTCCCCCCCAGTCATAACATTTTGTCTTCTTCACATGTGGCAGAAAAATTGTACTTTTTCCTACTTAAAGCAGTTGTAGCAGGTGAAGCAGATCTGTCCCACACAACACCACCCGTCTGCTCTTGGAAGACCTTCTGAACTGACAGGAGAGAATGCCTGTAAGCTATTAAACAATTCATTATTTATTTATACAAGAAAATGAGTTTAAATAATTTCACACTCCATTATACCTAATCTGTTTTAGAAAAATTAAAGACGGGGAACAATGATGTTAAACATGTTTTTAAAAGGCAATCCATGCAAAATAGATACAAGATAATATCTTAAATATTGATGAGGTAAGTCAACAAGCTGATTATCTGCTTTGAATTCTGTACTACACTTCAAGTAAAGGAACTGGTTTTTAATGTTTATTTTCTTAACATCTACATAAAGCAGAGCTTTAAACTCATATCCAACATTTTTTTTTTTATCATTGGCATTATAAAAACCAGCATCAAGGATGCAAAAGGAGGCAAAATATTAATTGAGCCTCTAAAATCACCCTTTGTCAAAGAAAACAAATCCCATGCAGAAATATATAAACTACATAACAAAACATATAAAGTTATAAAAAAAATAAGAAAAAAAAGTTCAAGAAATACAAGACAGCACAGTTGCAACCTGTCTCCTCGCCACCTCACAGCTCTTCACACTCCTCATTTCCTTTCTGGGAATCAGATGGGAGTGGGTGGAAAGGTAAACACAGTAAAGGACCTGCATGGCTGTGTGTTTCAAGATGTGCATGTGCGTGTGCCGGTGTGTGTAAATACCCTTGTCATGGATGTAAAGTACACTACTTGTGTGCTGACAAGGCAGCGAGGTGGCATTGGGTTAAAAGTCCAAACAGCCTCAGTGCAGCTGTTGAACTCATGTCAACAACACAATTACTTCCAGGGTCAGCCTGTCTCCAAGACAACACAATGTAGGTGCCTGCCATCATTAAACACTAAGGAGGAAGCAGTTTCTAAGAAATAAATACATAATAATATAAAAGAGATACACAAAAAGCTTCGATAAAGCTCAAGTAAAAAAAAAAAAAAAAAAAAAAAAGCAGACATCTACATGAAATATGACGAGCTTATGTTTATCTCCATATCTCAGTCAGGAAACCTGCAAACCTTTGCAGAATGGGTGGACCCTTGAAGGACTATTTCTTTTATTTTAAGTTAGGATTTGTGATTTGCTCAGAAGTAATTAGCATCTTACTTGCAGCAGTCACAGCACTCTCAGTTGGAAGTGTCGGGGAGGGATTCTGGGCATTTCTGGTCCTCGAGGGCCGGAGTCCTGCATGTTTTAGACGGTTCCCTGCTTTAACACACCTGATTCTAATGAATCATCGTCATCAGCTTGTCATCACGTTCTGCACAGGTCTGTCAATGACACAGTCATTTACATCAGAGTGATGTGAAGCAGGGAGGCATCAAAGACCTGCAGGTACCCCGAGGCCATCGAGGACCAGGATCGCCCGCCTCTGCACTAGACATTATTGAGCTTTGTTTACCACATACTCTTAATGGCAGAACAACCGCCATAAACCGGAACGCTAAACAGACGTTTGTCACGTGAAACCGATCAGTTAGACTGTCTAATGCAACAATGACACAAATCTACATTATAGCATTGGCTTTAACATTAGATTTAAGTTGTTTTAGTAAATTCAGTCCCTCGTGGACGTCATTCTGGCCAAAACAGGGAAACCAATTATCACTTTCTGTTGCCGCTTATATACATCACACAAGCCCACTTAAAAAAATAAAACAAAGAACAAAAACACTTCAAAACACACATTTCTTTTGCATTTTACTGTGAAAGATATTGTTGTGTTGCTGTTTGCCAAGTTGCAATAACCGAAAGCATTTTCACGCATCAAACTAACAAACATTTCCTCGCCATTAACATGCATTTGACCACGGACGCTTTTACGTCCGTTCCCTCTTTTGCATCTCATTTCACTCTATGTATTCAGAAGGAAGGAGACCCTGTCCTGTACTTTCACTCCTGTGTGTCATTTTAATGCCACTCAAAGATAAAAATATATATAAATTACACAGATAATACAACCGAAGTTGTGTTCTGTCCACATCAGCATGTGATCGTGTTGGTTTTTCCTGTGACTCAGCAGCCTCAATCACATTTTTTTTATTCAAATGTTTACCTTGTCTAATATTATAATGGCTGCAGGCAGCAAGGATACTTTTTTCACTTATTTGAAAATATATTCAGCCCTCAAGTGTGCTGAGAAACATGCCTAAAGCTATTTCATGCAATTAACTGACCTGCTTCTCATTGATAGAACTATTAAGAGATAACAACTTTGGATTAAGTCCATTTGTGAGGGTCAGCCCTGATTCTAAAGACCGTCAGATGTGAGACTCTTCTCTGCAGTAACTCACGTTGGACTCAGTTTAACACATGTTTTCAGTTAGCCAGAACCGAGAGGATTCCGAGAGTTCAATTTAAAAAAGCTTTTCCACCTAAACCGAACGAGTCTTTCGTTCTCAGGAAAACCTTGGATAGGACACTTGTATTTGTTACCGTTTCTTAAAGTAGGACCCTTTGCATGGCCATCTCAGATTGGACTCTCTAGTCATCAGATTTTTGTTTCTGTTCCTCAGTGATCCTCCTCAGTCTCCTCCATCACCTCCATCACTACAGTTCTGGGTCCTGTTAAGATCAGGTGGCTGACGGAACGGTAGTCCAGATCAAGAACATTGAAACCGTTGACTGAAACCACAAACTGGCGAACCTGCAGATGAGGAAGACATCGAATCAAAAATGAACTAGAGCTTTTTTCTCTCTTTCTTTTAATCATCATAAACACTATAGAAAATCTTGAGATTGTGACAACTGATGTGACTCGGCTCACATTACGCTTACCTTCATTCCTGCAGCAGAAGCTGGGCCGAAGGGCTCCACAGCCTGGATATAACACGGCTGGTTTCCTCTGACTACAAAGCCCCAACCTACTGCATCACCCACAATCTGCAGACGACAATGTTGGTCAGATTTCTATCTTCAGTGAGCATGAAAACCGCTCTTCTCTGATGGATGTCTGTCATGTGGCGGTTTCATCGCAATATTTATGAAGCATCTATCTTTTTTCTAAAATGTTCCACTGATCCTGGTTTTATTTTCTGCACAAAAAATTAAAGAACATTAATTTGCCTTCAACGTGTGAACTTATAGAAGTGATCTTAATACGGCAGGCGGTGAAAGATAAGTGTTAATCCATTTATGATTTTATACATTCATGCATAGCCATTTGCTGTTGCGTCATGTGAAACTTTTTTAAATCCTCTCTCTCAGTTTAAAGGATAAGGCTTTCGTTTCTGCAAATTGTTAAACTGCCTACATACTGTAAATGTTTTCTTGATGTAAGGGCCTCCTGGTGTTTGCAGCTCCTCTGTGCTCACTGGTCTCTTCAGGACTAAACATCAAACAAACGTAAAAAAAAAACAAAAAAACATTTAGTAGAATACAAAAATGTGTATTTCAAGAGACGTTTGTGAAAAATAAGACGCTTATAGTTTTAGATTTCTTCTATCATGTTACAAATTACTGCAATGGGCAAACGTTTCTCAATATGTTTTTTAAAAATGCTGAAACAAACAAATGAGAACGTCACTGTCAGCCCTTATTGTGGCATTTCATGTTGAGGATCATTGCACAATATGCAGGATTTTGTCAAACTTATCATCAGCTGACTTTGTGACATCACCTTAATCTTTCATTTAACTTCAGCAGTTTAAATTTACAAACTAAATAATAGTAGCTGTGCTGAAAATACCTAAATCCTAAAACCGGTTCACCCTGCCAGCTAAACATTTGACTTGTTGACCTGATTTTGGGTTGAAGAGCACCAGGCTGGAGGACGCGCTGTGGGCAGCAACCGCTCTCCTGGTGTAAATGTGTCCATCGCTGCTGCTTCTCAGCCGGGGCCTCGCTGGGCCGCCGCAACCACCACCTGCAGATGTGACAGCTTTCTCCTCCTTAGAACCACTCACTGGATTGGACAGAGAATTTTAAGCACTATTAAGTCATTTCTTTATTATTCAATAAAGTTTCTACTAATATGAATATTTACACATATATAGACGGCATTGGTCTTTGCATCATTTATGCTTAAATTTTCCATAATTGCTGCATCTTATTGGATAAATGACAGCAGAACTGCAGATTTAAACTGGAGAACTTTAACATTTCAGAGTGTGGTGCAGTTTTGTGATAAACAATCTCAATTCATCTTCCAGCACTTTTGTTTCTCTTCACCTTGACAAAAGACCATTCATTTTTAATGGTAAAAATTAAGAAAAAAACACAGCTATAAAAAACACATTTATAATACCAGCATGAAGCTCCCAGCTCAAAACATAACTCTAGAATAATAAAGTTTGTTCTTAATTGCTTTCTAAAACACAACATTATATTTTGTTTATCACAATTGCAAATGTTTTTGTTCAAAATGAAATTTTTGTCACCTTCTGTTGAAGAAACAGCAGCTAATTACGACTTATTGTTTTTATGTGCGTCAACTCCCGTTAAGAAAAATTGATTGTAATTCATTTCTACAAAGGTAATTTTTTTTACGTCATAAAAACATGACAATAAATAACTGATATGGTAACGGATGTATACTTTCAATAAAGGTACAAAATTATTCCTGAGAAAGACTATAAATATAGCCTTTAAACTCTGTGAACACTGAGCTCAGAGGTGTCTATTAAAGGAGCAGTCCTTAATTTGTGTAAAAGAAAACATCAAACTTCAAAACCTGTTCTTTATCAATACTCACAGATAATTGATTGCCTTTAACAAAAGCTGAACAATTGCTAATTTTGCATTAAATAACTCAGAATAAAACATGCCACAGATGTAAAATGACAGAAAAATCTTGAACATGAATGAGAACAACTTTATAGTAGTTATAATTTTATATAAGCCACAAAAAAGAAAAATATCTGTGTCCAAAATAAAATCAACATTTAAGGAACACTTAGACTCTGGTTTTGGTTTCCTTGACTACCCTACCCATTGTGTTAATACTGGTGGAAATCTCATTAAGACTGAAGCGTCATGATTTTTCTAAAGTTATACACTACATTTAAAGTTTACTCTGCAAACTGAAAGGTTCTTACCTGCCGTACGAGGTCCCATTTCTTCTCAGTTGTATATCCAGTTTCTCCGAGAAGAAAGTTTCTAAAGATGAATCTGGATGAATTATGAAAAGCTCTTATTGGCTCATAAGCACATAGGAAAGCACGGATGGATCAACTCTCTGCAGTGGACGCAACAACAGCGAGGAAACTTTCCCTAATCTGGTATTCAGTTAAACCTGCCTGTGTGTTTACACATCTGAAAGCGATGGTGGTCAACTGGTTGTAAAAGAAAATGCTTGTGTCTTGGCTAAATATTAAACCGTTGAGCAAACAAACTGACCATCAGCAGAAGGGAGGAGGAGTCAACTCAAATGACAGATTTTTCAATTCTGGAACGATTTTATTAATGACGCACCGTCATGTATGAACTGTGCTGTGAGATGACATTTTCAAAACACCCTCCAAACCTTCATTAGTGTCCAATTGTTGGAAACATTCATTTTTCTTGCAGTTTTTTCTTGCACACGACACCCATGTAATCTTTTGGAGAGAACTTGGAACTTCATCAGATTAAACTAATATCTTAAATACTTCCATGATGGATTATTCAATCTTTTGAATAAAATACAGAAACCAAAGTAGAAGACTACTAATAAAATGACTCACAGGGTAACATTTAACATTTATCTCCCAGTTAAAACTGATGTAGTAATTTGATGTGTGTCAGCTGAAGCGTCTTCCAGGTTGCTGGTTTGAAACCAGACTTAATTACTTCCTTGGCAGCAACTGAATAAAAATAAGGCTTCTGCTTGGATTTTCAAAAACTCAATCAGAGCTGACTATTCCAGAGTGGAATATGAAACATACTGTATCTCTGTTGAAATGTGGATACAAGCTTACGGCAGACTGATTCGGGAAGTATGTTGAAGACTGTTGAATGTCTGTGTTAAATGCACAACATAAATTTGAGAAACTAGTAGCTTCTGAACATTTCGATCAGAACCAGGCTGGCGTGTAGAGGTTGCAGGGGAGTTGCAGACTGAATATACATGAGCATCAGCCTTGTTGCCATGCAGACTCTAGGAGGCTGCAACTGGAGAGTAAAGAGAAACAGAAAAATAATTTATGCTCCAATAGATGGAGGAGAACCAGGACAAAGCCGAAGGCAGTGGAGATTCCCATCAGTCAATACGGAGCAGTTGTGGCTGCATTTCACTTTTAAATGGACCTGCATCACATGCGGATGTCATCAGTGCAACATATATAAAAAAGGCTTTGTTGGTGACTCATCTTCATTTCTTTTTCTTGCAATACATTTCAGCCAATATTTTTTCTATATATTTCAGCTAACAAGTTGTTTAAAAAGATGGATGTTGTGAAAGATGAAGCCAACGTGGACAAGCCTTAAACCCCAATAACACTGACGGCCTTTGAGAGAACAATTCTGGCTCAATAGAACCGTGTTTAAAAAGCATCAACTACTCTGAGTCAATAACGCTTTCCCACAAGTCATTATGGTGATGAGTGGGAGGATTTTCTTCTAATACCTTTGGCATGCTGTCTGTCACTTTAAAAGACAGAATTCCACTTAACATGGATATAAGTCTTCAAACATACAAACTCATGTCCTCTCTGTCTTTCCTCTGCAGCTCCATAGCTTTATGTAAACAGGCCAAATATTGAACGGCAATGCAGATTATCCGAATGCTTTATTGGTCCCGAGAAGAGCAATTTCTTTGCAACTTAGCAGCTCGGTCGTGGACAAACATGGAAAAACACCAAGACCGACTGATATACTGAGGTATATACCACCTTAATTCATATGCATCCACGGTGCAAATGCCAGTCACGTCATGTGACTGCAAAATTAGCAGAAAAAAAAACATTGCATTAGGAACCCTCACGGCTGTGTACGTGACATCATGGTGACTGTGTTCACTTCTAATACAGAGACTGTGGCCCTGCATCAGGAAAAAATAAAGTAGGGCACGCCTTGTGCATTTCTGAGTTCTGACGTTTTGAAGAAATAAAAACCATTCAATTTCATTTCCTTCCTCTTTTCATTGTGATATTATTAGTTAATTAACTTATTTGAAGGGTCACATCCTGGAGGTTTGCTATTTTCTGTGATGAGCTGGCAACATAACCACGATGCACCTTTGATTTTGCTCGAGGAAAGCTGGAACAGGCTCCAGCTGATCCCTGGTGACCCTGAATATGAGGAAGTTTGTATGTAGCATCACCTGATTTAAACGTGGCCATTTGGGAACAGACTATGCATGGGATTTAAATGGTCCAATGACAATGAGTCCTGCATTGTTTTGTTATTGGCCCCAAATTTGAAACTCATATGGGTCCACATATGAATGATTAATGCTGGCTGTGTGTAGATGGCTGATAGAAGCTATTTTATTTAGAAAACATTTTAAAAGCTGTTTAAAGTCAACATAAATGCACTCGATTGCTTTGCATATGCATGGTTTGCGGATGTCACGTTTGTAAAAGCACAAAGGACTCATAAACATACTTTGAAGCTCTTGATCTCGAGTCAGGCGCAGTCAGCTGAGTCATCTGGACAACGTGGCTGAGAATGACAACAATGAAGGAATATGCTGCTGTCACCATCAACAAGAACATGTTGCAGACAGAGTAAACATGCCTCTGATAAATCCACATTCTAGTCTGTCTGAAAGAGGAACATTCCTCGCTTCTTGGATCTGTATTCAATCAATGCTGTCATTTCAGTAACTGATCATGAGTCAAACAGCCAACATGGCTTCTCAAACTGGAGATAAGACAGAGATACAAGGACGAATGTTGACAACAAGTCAAAACGAGTCTTTCAAAATCATTGCGATGCAAGGTGGGACAGTTCAAAAGCATTGCCAGCATGCATGTCCTAGAATGAGAAACGTTTTTAATCTAAACTTAGAAACAGTCAAAAGTGGTTCAAATCTTGTTATGTGATCTGATGAGTCAAAACAATATAAAATATACTTAACAGGGTTAAGGCCCACTTTCCTTCGGTATCACGCCCTTTAGATGTTGTACCAGAGCAGAGGACATTGCAGTATTGATAAAAAAAAAAAGAAGAAAAAAAAAGAAGGGAAAACTGTCTGAGGCACGCCAGGATACAGCACTTCCAAAAATCCTTGTCTTAGGGTTTATACTTTGTCTTAAATTCATCAAAAGAAATATGCTGGTCTCCATCAAATAAGTCCCCAATATGAACAATTCCCAATTTGACCCAACTAGCCCAGGAATATGTTATTTTACCTATCTTGAGGGTCTTATTACGAGGTGTTTGTTTTGTAAAATTGGGACATAGGTCCGTGATTTTGTGTGAGGCCAGCCTTGCGTCCTGTGAGAAGGCGAGGATTGGGTTTTCATGACGGATCATTTGACTAGTTTGGGTAATGAAGGCCTGTAGTTGGTAAGGGGATGTGAGGCTCTTCTCTAGACACCCACCCCGGCTTGGTCAGTTATCTCGTGTAGTTTTGATAAGTGTTTGAAGCAGAAGGCATTATGAAACCAGACTATACGGGGGAGGCCTCACAGTTGAGTTCAAATATTCATTTAAAGATGCAACAAAGGACTGTGTTCACTCACAATCATTTTCACCTTTTCACTGTTAAACTCTTGCGAATGATTACAATGTACTGTTTGGTTTTAACTCACTTCCACTTTATTATTTATGACACATTTTACCAGAGGCAAGATGCATTATTGACATGGCACAAAAACCACATGTGCCTGTTTTCCAACAGACACGTTGATATTTATGAAGAGAGAATATGCAGTGTGAATGTTTGTACCTCATCCATTTGCCTTGCCTTGCCTTGCCTTGCCTTGCCTTGCCTTGCCTTGCCTTGCCTTGCCTTGCCTTGCCTTGCCTTGCCTTACAAATGGTGCTCACAGCTGGCATGTAAAATGTACTTTTTATTATGCAACAGTACTTCTGCACTTCTCTTCTTCTGTAAAGCAGAACCGGGAGTATTGGGTACCACTGTTTGTCACCGTTCTTGTGACTGCAACTCATCCGGGTATTGTTTTTTTACCTGAAGATCTTGTATTTGTTTGCATATTGTGTACTAAAGTCTGGCAAAATCAGATAATACTTGCAGTACAGTTTTGACAAAAGTTATTTAATTTCTTCTTAAAACTAAACAAAAAAAAGCAAACAAACTTCAGCATTGAGAAGAACTTTCTAATGAGACTTTAAGGAAACAACAAATATTTGTAGATCAGTTTATTTGCACCAGATAATAGTTCTTAGTGGGAAAATTGTTGTTTCATGAGGAACAATTTTGATATTAGGACTTTTGATGTTGTAATGGTTTCCAGACTTTGTTATGCAGTCACAGTTGGACAAACACAGTTGTTCCCATTGTTACTACATTTTCTTCTTCTTCAGAATGTCTTTATTTCAAAATAAGGCCCTGTTATGATGACCCAATCTGTGTACATATCTGATTTAAAAGTAATGAGGTGTAAAACTACCATTTTGTGTTTGCATAAACTAAATTGGTGTGTCTTTTATGAGATTTCTTTATGGTTTTTTTCACCCATTCTTGATGGTCAAATATTCAGTCCGCTACAGCCCCAAACTGAAAGTAAATCCAGTTTTAGTGTTTTTTTGTGGTGCTTGTTGAAACTAGAGCAGAATAAAAATAGCTCAAGAAGAATAAGTGACACTTTTTATCCCAGGTGTTTCACTTCCAAGACCAGCCCACTTCCTTTTGATGTCAAGGAATAATCACGGAAAGCCCAACATTAAGTCTTTTAATAAAGTTTTGGGCAACCTTGTGCTCCCCAAGCAGTTTCAGTCCAAACTGGGTTTGCTTGTTGAATTCTTTTGGGACGTTTCTGGAAATATCAGGCACCGGGAAGCTAAAGAGCACCGTCCAAGATGTCGGTACAAAATCCATAATTATATGCGCTCGATGACATCGAGGTCTAGTGCCACAAAAGCTACAGCATTTGATTTTCATCATTTAAAAAAAAAAAATCTTTTAAAATGGTAAAACCATTCAGTTACATCAGTTACTTTTATGAAAACTTATAAAATAGTTTGAGCAGAAATGTGGCAGGTCAGTCTTTCTGGAAACACCAAAGGTAAAGTAATAGAGTTGTGGCGAGTTTGAATACTTAACGCTTTGTGAGTTGGGCTTTCAACACACTGATATCAGCTAATTAAAAGTATATACATTTGAAAGTAAAGAAATCAATATCAATACACATTGAGAGAACATTTGCTATAAAGTTCTTTATTCTATTGATCCAACTCCTCTGTGTGGTGAACTATAATCACTCATTATTAATGTCAAGGTAGAATATCGTCTTTTTTTCTTTGGATGACTCACTTTTCTACTTTCTGTCACAGAAATCAATAGTTATGTCTGCTACAAAGGTGATCTCAAACACTGGAATTTCCTGAAGCCCTGGATTACTGCTGAAGGTTATTTAATGCGTTTAATTACAGAGGAATTAATGTTTCTGCTGTGTAATTTGAATTCTGTTCCCACAGCACACACGTTTCTTCACTAGTCTTGTAGGTGCTCCACAACAGTTCGGCCAACGACAGAAAACTAAAGCAAAAACTTATTTTATAGGGCATCTCTTGGCATTCATGTTGTGTCAATGTTCTAAAAAAAGTTGCAAACTCTTTGAGTTGTTTGCACTGCACGCTCAGTCAACCAAAACAAGTTCTTAATCTTTGACACAGTGACTCAAAGCTCAAAGACCTCTGTGATCACACAGCCAGAGCATGTGTGTGTCTACTGACTTACGTGTTTACTCACCTCCTGGACACAGTTTCTGCAGCCCTGACGGCGTACGTAACTATGGACCAGTTTATGACTCCTTTGACGTCCTGAGATGACCATCATCCATAAACGTTTTACTACTAGAACTGACATCATTTTCCTTCTTGGACCTGGATTACTTTCATTTACAAATGTTTTATTAATTTGATCCCTTCGTTATGTATGCAGCTCAGATCCATTTCTTTGTTTTTTGTAGATGTCTAAAGAAAATGAAATGAAGCATCCTTGTTTCCAGCCGTGGCATCATCAATTACCGATGCAGAACATATGCGCAGGAAACTGATGTGATAATGAGGTAAAAAAAAAAACAGAAAATAGAACAAAAAAACCATAATGCAGCTCAAGTATCCTTAGTTGACGTGGTTCCTCAGTGTCTTCCTGCCAACAATAAAGCAGTTGACATTTCTCACCCAATCATGTCTACACTGATCCAACACCGGAGCTCTGAGGTGAAGGGAAACATTATCTCTGCATCCTACTTAGACGTTTTCCTTTGACTTTGCCCAATTATTCTATTGAGATGAAATAGTAGATACTTCAGTGTAAGACAAAAAAAAAGTAGCGCCTCTTTAACTTCTTATGTACAATATGTACATAATAAAAACCGCCTGCTTCACCAGGCTTTAAAACTAGATGTTAGGGATTTTGATGGAAGGCCCCAGATGCAGGCGATGAAGGCAGTTGGAGTTGAAAAATAAGTCTTTTATTTTAACCAAAAACACTGCACAGGCAGGAGTCTAATAATCACAACAAAAGCCTCCAATAGAAAACCAAAAAAACTAAAAGAGCTCACAGGAACCGATGACCGGTGGCGGCAGACAGGATGAAAACACGGCCGGACCAGCAGGGATGAAGGGAAAGACAACATGATATATACTGACAGGACTCGGATCTACACTGGAAGCAATGATGTCTGTGAAACCCAAAATGGGGAACTGATGCCCTAAGATTTTCTGGGCCATCTTAGTGATCCGCTGAAGGACTTTCTTTTGTGCAAATTTCCAGGTGGGAAACCAAACACAGAAGTATCAGGACCAAATGTTTTCCATGGCACTGTGGTTGAAGGACACCATCAGTTTTGTTGGATGTTCTTCTGACAGTTAATAAACGACTAGCTCTGATGGGTGCAGAAGCATGGAAGCTTGTGTTTTTTGTTTTTTTTTGTTTTTTCCAGTCAGGTGTATGAGGATGCTGTGCTAAAGATAGGTGGATGTGGGAGGATGGTTTAGCCTGATGTTGTGGCCGTAGGGGCAGGGCACCTCGCAGTCATTTTCTTTGAGCCTAACGTGGATCTCCTCTCTACACTAAAGAACCGCCCGTTTGACATCTAAATTGCTGCTAAAATTGTCACAAACAACAGGACCAAAAGAAAAGAATCAAGATGATCTACTTAAATGCTGCGACAGCATTAAGAGACCTGTGTTTATATAAATGCCTTAAACCTCAATGAGCTGTAGCAACATTGTAGTGAAAACACTTCCACTGTGATGCGAATGACTGATGATGTCACACAGGAACTGATTCTTCACGTTATTGCTGCTGAAGTTAGATCTACACGTTATTGAATCTTGGGGAGTGCTTAGCTCTTCACAGTTTGCACAAGCTTCTTGCCGTAGCTTTTGTAAATAAACAATGACAAAATGTGTTGTGTATTTGTTCATTTAAGGTTGGTTTTTTTTTTTCGCCATTTGCAGGGCTGCTAAAGTCCAAATGATTTTTATTGTGTACTAAAAGCCAAAACCTTAGAAATTAACATACATGTTTTTCCTTTTTCCATGTCTGTGTGTAATAATTTTAACGTGTACACAGAAGAGTGTCATATTTCAGGACACGAAACAGATTTACAAAGGCTTTCTAAAAGACTACTGCAGAGTAAAATGAATTGGGAACATATTGCATAATTTGCAGGACATTTTTTTTTGTTAAAGATCAGTTGGTCATAGAAAGAAATGGTGATAGAGGCACAATGTTTTAACCTTTAAACCACTGGGTGTCGCAGTAGAGCAATACACTCATACTCCGCGCTAAACTGGGCTAAAAACTAGTGAAGTAAAACTTGGAACCCAGAAAAATGCTTGAAGTTCCCTACAAATAGATTAAAAAAATATGCATGTATAAATATTGAAAGTAGATATTTATCTTTTTAAGATTATGACTTATTTAGTCGATGAAAAGCCGGAAACATGCTTTGAAATAGACGCACAACATTCATGCTCGTGCTTCTTTGTTTTTAAAACAAAGGTTACCCCACAAAATCTTCACATTACAAATGTTCACATAATTCACTGCTCTGATAAGGTTTAATATATATAATTAAACATTACAGAGGAAATGTTTCATTTACAAGGATCTATATTTGCAGCTGAATTTGTAAATTCCCACAACACTACCTTAACTCGATAACAACTGCTTTAAAATATTTTTCATGCCACTCTGAAAACTTGCTGTGACACATCCCTCCCCAGAATTATCCTTATAAATACAATAGCCTGATCATTTAATGCTGCTGTGCTCCATTGATTAAATGAATCAATAAGTACACAGAGTTCATGACTGAGAACACAGCAATCAATATACAGACTTTACATGGCGTTTCACCATTGATTGGCTGTGTATACTTAAATATAAATTGCAGATTTCCTTCTGATTCTCAGTAGAAATGATGAGACTTGAGAAATGTCATGGAGTAAAAAACAAAACATCTTATCATGCTTGTGTTTGCACATACAGATATAAACTTGCAGATGTTGGTACATTTTTTTACCTTTAGATGTAATTGTGTGCCTCCAAATAACATTTTTTGTGAACTGGCAGCTACTAATATGTTTAAAATTTCCAACTTAAATGAGTTGTCTGCCAGAGCAGAAAATTGAACTTATTCTTTACTAAATAAGCTCGTTAGTGTCACATTTTGGATGTGTGTATGCATGTAATGCTGCTCTCTGCTGGATGAAAACCTTTGTCACAGTTGCTGTAAGAGTTTTTCTCAATGAAAAAATACCTTGTTTTCTCCGTCATTTCCACATAATTCTGTGGTCTATTTCATTCATACACATTAGCCCCTGCAATACACAGTTTTTTACAGTCGTAATTTCATTACTAAACTATCACATTAACTGGTTTATTTTTTAAGGCCATTAAGAACCAGCATTATTAAACTGGAGATAAAATACTACAGTAAAATCAAATGCTTCCCACTCCTATCATTTTTATTTTATTTTATTTGTTTTCATTTTTGAAAGGAAATGGGTATAAAAAAATGCAGTGAAAAATGTGCAATAAATAAAAGTATGGTATCACAAGATAAGATCTAGCCATAGACATTAAGAAAAGGATGGTAAACGCAGGGTGGATGATCAGAGGTGTCACAGGATGATGCTGGAAAATAAAGTTATTAACTACCTTAGAGGCGCGACTGTTGTGCCGGTGGTTACCAGCAGGGGCCGCCACACTTGAAGTAGTATCACATCCACCTAACCAACATCCGTTGATCCATCGTCTTCCTCCTGTTCGCAGCTGTAAGCAGATGAGACCCGGGGTACATCCTGGACAAGTAACCAATGAGTAAAACAGTTGATTATAAAACATTGAAATGCATGTGTACTGTTCTGGATTATTTTGTTTTCCTTTACATGTGAAGAGGACGAAGAGAACCAGTAGGACTAAACTACATACTGTGTAAACCTTTAAACCTGGCTACATATGCGCATCTGTACACTTTAATTTTGAATTAGAAAATAAAAAAGTGACGCTAGATCTGAAAACTATAGGAGTTTTACACACTAAAATATTTTGGTTTTTATTCTAGGAGGGCAATATGTTAATCTTTTAACCTAAAATCTTCTCACAATTTAAAGAAACGCTTTAACTGTACATACACTCACTGACCACTGTGTTAGGTTCACCTGTTACATCTAATATACTTATATAAGTATATAATATATTAGTGTATATAAAAATACACTCACCACTATATTCCCTCATGTATGAAACAGTAAAGTGAAAAAAAGGGACTAAAATCAGTCAAAGTCAAAATCTTCTAACAGGATCTTCACGGGAAAAAAGTACTGCAGTTAGATATGAGATTGTCATCGTAAATGAGTTGTGAACACAAGAGCAAGCTGTTGGCGTGTGTATGCATGCATGTGTGTGTTTAAGCATAGTAAAACAAATATTAACTATGTCCAAAGTACATTACAGTTCCTAAATTACAATGTGCAAATGTCAGCAGAGTCAATGTTTTTAAGTGGGATCCAATCTGAACTTCAAACTCTGTACTGGAGTACGACTCTATGGATCATCCCCATATTATCGAGATAAATAAGATTATCAGTTAAATAAGATTATCAGTTAAATAAGATTATCAGTTTAAGTGTTCCCAAGCAAAAATTATCTAATGTCACACAGAAATGCTAGCATTTTTATACTGTATAGATAGATAGATAGATAGATAGATAGATAGATAGATAGATAGATAGATAGATAGATAGATAGATAGATAGATAGATAGATAGATAGATAGATAGATAGATAGATAGATAGATAGATAGATAGATAGATAGATAGATAGATAGATAGATAGATAGATAGATAGATAGATAGATAGATAGATAGATAGATAGATAGATAGATAGATAGATAGATAGATAGATAGATAGATAGATAGATAGATAGATAGATAGATAGATAGATAGATAGATAGATAGATAGATAGATAGAGCACTGAGAACATCCACCCAGTGGACACATCATTCATTCATTTGACAAGCCTTCTTCATCCTTTTCAGAGCTGATGTGGGTCCTGGAGCCCATTCCAGCAGTCATTGAGCAAGAGCTCAACAGGACATATGCTGCACACTTGTCTAGTTCACTGCAAGGCTACACAGAGGCAAACAACCCCGCACACTCACACCTACAACAGTTTACCCAACATGTGCGATTATGGTCTGCGGGAGGAAGCCAGAACTGAGTTACAACTGAGTTTCAAATCTGGAACCTCACTGCTGTGAGGTGACCGTCCCAAACGCGAGACCACGATGCAGCTCCACAGCTTCATGCAATTATTTGTTAAAAAGTCACTGATAGCCCCAAAACTCCATCCTCCGACTCCATCATTGCTGTCATATAGTAACTGTAAGACAAGTGGGATGAACGTGGAAGAAATGACTGAGACGATATCTAAAGAAAACAAAATATAATGTAAAACAACAGAAAGAACAAGTTCGTATTAAAATGAGATCATTTTGATATAAAAAGCACCATGTTTAACATTTGATAATAAATAATGATTTAAAAATGCAATATCACCTGACAGTCTAGACAGAAGTCACATTGAAAAACATTAGCTATGTATCTCATTTAGGACCACATGTGAAAGTTACCCAGGTCTGATGTGAACAAATCTGATTTGGTGTCATTTGAGCCGTTCAGACGGCTAAAAAAGCACAGACTGTGTGGAAGAACATTCGGTCACGTGAAAGTTAGCTCTGCTGCCAGTTTCTTCAGCCGAACTCGGCTGAAGTATCTGCAGAGCTGCCGTCAGCCATTTACAGTGCGATATACCATTTAACATGTTGACTCGATGGTGAAATAAAAAATATCCATTGCGTTTAGCCAAAGCTGGGTTTATACAAAAAGCTGGTTGCTTTGCTAAGCGTGGCAGCGTGGCAGCGTGGCGATTACAGATGAGAAAGCGATAGCTGCTGGCCATTGGCTGAGCCGGCTGTCAATCAATCATATTAGAAATACAAATATTGCTTGATATAAACTCTCCTGGCATCGTACAAAAAAAAAAACAAAAAAACCCACAGAGTTGTCATGGGTGTGAAATCAAACGATTGAGACCAAAATGGTTTTATGAACCAGGCTGTAAATATGTTTATTAACTGCTGTAAAGTTAAACATTTTAACATGGGGGTCAATGAATATTGAGTCTCTTTTGCAGCCAGCCTCTAGCGGTCAGTCGAGTTGCATAGTTGGCACTTGTCTGAAACAGACGTCAAAACACAGAACTCTGAACTCATCACTGCCCACTAGTGGATGGATTGACTTAACAACCAAGGGAGCGTAAAAGACTCATGGAAGTATGAGGGTGGCCACATAGGACAATACTCGAAACAGCTGTGCCTATTCACATACATAAGGGAGCATAAATGGGCCTTTAGATGTACAATTTTGCCACTTCATGCCCTTATGGACTTTTCACACTGGTGAATATTGCTCTGGATACGGGCTCACAAATTGCACTGACATGGTTTTCGGATTTGTGGTTTTATGTCCGAGCACACTTCCACAGAAAAAGAAACTGAATAGTTTTGCAACATAAATGATCAAAGTCTTCAATTTCCAAGTAAGTTAAGTGTATAGCCATGGAAGCACTCTTTATAAAACACTCACATCTGCTATTGAGACACATCTGCTTCTACTTTTTGATGCCTTTAAGCTGTCATCTGGACAGTAGGATACTATTTGGCAAAGCCAGCAACAATACTCCCACTTCTCTGTGTTTCGTGCTGTTTCAATTAAAGTGGTGAGTTTGCAAGTGAAACTGATGAGACAGATTGTGATGATTCTGTGATGATAATTGTCTGTTAAATAGGACAGTCCTTTTACCAAACACCTGTATCTCATCATTCTTTGGAGATTTGTGCAAATTTGCTGTCAAAAGCCAGAAAAAACAAACAAACACAAAACAACATAAAAACAGTTCATTTTCTGCTTTTAAGAATGAGATGTTCATAAACCTAAATATGAAAAACAAAACATCTCATTGCATCATATCATTGTACTGAGCCAAAAAAACAACAAAAACAAAAACCATAAAATGTGCATAGTTAAAAAAAGTAAATCTTAAGATTCATTCGCTTGCACAACCACCTTTGGAAGCAAGATCTAAATTAATTGTTTTCTTTATGACCTTATGCGTCTCTAAAATGGTTGTGGGGAACTTTTCAGCCAACTATTCGTTCCAACTTTGCTTCAGGTCATTGAGGTTTTTGGGGCATTTGTTTATGCTTAGCTCTCTTCACATCCCACCACAGTATTTCAGTTAGGTTGAGGCCAGAACTCTGAGACACTAGAACAACTTAATCCTTTTCTTTTTCACCCTTTCTGTTTCAGATTTGCATGGGATCATTTTCCTGTTGCATCACCATCCCCTCCTCTACTCGTCTCATAGAGTGCTATGCAAAAGTCTTTGGCAGTTGTGAAGAAATCTGTAAATAATCTTCTGAAAAATATCAAATGTATTTTTTAAAATTAATTTAATCAAACAAAGTGCTAAAATGTGTAAACAACAGCAATAAAACAGTAACATCAGTGTTTGGTGTTGTGCTGCACTGTGCCTCATAGCAAAAGGTTCCTGGTTCAAATCCCTGTAGGAGCCTTTCTGTGTGGAGTTTGTATGTTCTCCCCATGCTTGCGTGGGTTTTGTGGGGTAGTCCCGGTTACCCTCACTGCCTGGAAATGTTAAGAAGTTATTCTAAATAGGAGTGTGTGATGGACTGGCGACGTGTCCAGGTTATACCCCTGCTGTCGTCCTATAAAGACGGGTTCCAGCAGATCCCTGAGACCCTAAATAGATATGAACAGATATAGATAATGGATGGATGGATTTGGTATGATCATAATCAAAACAGTATCAGTTCTCACACAGTTTTTGAAAGAACATGGCAGGTAGGTTGTTCCAAGCATCTTGGAGAACTAACCATTGGATGTAGGCTGCCACAAATCAATGTATCAGACCCAGTCATGTCACAATCAAGCTTCTGTGGGGGAAAACTATCACTTCCTTTTTTTAAATCTGATGATATTGGATGCATGTGTGAGGACATTGTCTTGCTGAAAAATAAAACTGGGCTCAATCAGAAGCCTCCCTGGTATTGATGAATAATGATTTTCCTGTAGTTTTCTGTGTTAAGAATCCCATTACTTAGGACCAAATCCTCAACTCCGTTTGCAGAAATGGAACCCCAAATGTGTGAAGAACCTACCATGGCTCACTGTTGTTGTCATGTGAAGAGAGGACCCACATGCAGGAGACAGGAGGACGGGGTGTGCAGACTTTCACCAGATGGTACACACAAATACCAAGGTCCTACTGTTTTTTGTCAAGCAGACCGGAACGGTTGACCGTTTCCTGATTTTTAAACAGAATTCAGTATAATGTCTTTCATCTGCTCCTGTAAGTTACCTTAGCTGACTGCTGCATCCACAGCCCTCAGCGTTGCCTGGTTATAATGGTTTCCACCTATATAAGATATATGTTAACTGATTAATAACACACTTGACTATGATCCAGCATTGTCTTTGACTTTGAGCAAGTGTACCTTCAAGAATATAAGCTGCTTTAAAGGGAAGGTGTGGTCACACCAAATACACTGGCGTGGACCCATCAGAGAAGGCAATGAGAGGAAGAGGCAGGCAGGGAGGAAAGGCCAGATATTTTTTTAAATTGATAAAAAAAAATCAAATACAAGAACATAAGAAAAGCAAAATCCACAAAACCCAACAACCATAACAATGTTCACTTCTAGGACGATTGGCAACTTTCTTGAATGTTTTCCACTTGTAAATATAATTTCTCATGACAGAGTTTGCAAAAATGATGTAATACGCTTTCCCATGAGGATGGACAGCAACACCTGTTGTGATTATGTCTGACTTGACCCGATGCAGTTTTCCGCGTCACTTATCACTCTATACTTTGTTGCTTGCTGTTGTACTGCCAGGTGAGATCTTTGTGTGTCTGTCTAGTTCATATAAGTAGAAGTACCGTAAAACATCAGCAGGCATACCTTAATGTCTCATTTGTTACACGGTCCTTTTAGATGTAAATCGTACCAAAGGCAGGTTCTGTTGGCCTCCAGGGAGTAAAGCAGGTTGTTTTGTGATCTGCTTGAAGGGAATTCATACTACAGATGGTGGCATCTGACAGAAACGTCCCCATTGTGGGACTAAAAACGGAAATCTAATCTATTCTAATCAACAAAATCTTTTATAATATTTTTGAACGCTTTATGATCAACCTTATGCGTTTCTTGCAGATAATTTGGCCCGTGTGTGGACTATAAAGAGACCAGGTTCACTGAAACTCAAGCAGCAAAATGACTTCCTCCCACGATCAGCCCCTGAAGCATGGCCTCAGGTGATTAGGACACAACGACCAATCAGACTTTCCTGAAGGTAATGGAGCGTAATCTGTGCTGGGGGGCGGCAGTGTGTAAATCTTTTGCCTTTGTGCTTTGGCATCCATAGTCAAGACAAAAGCACTTCTTCACATGCCTTAGAAAAATGAAGGAGGCCAACTTGTTTTCAACTACTTGGACTGCTTTGTATTCTAGGTTCTTGTGAATAAAAATCTTTGTGTGTCCTTTTGGCATGCAGCCGTGCCTCTGTATGTGTGCATGCCCATGCATATGTGACTGTTTATGTATGTGTGTGGTCTTTGTAAGAGGAGGATGTTTCCCCTGTGGTGATGGATGTACAGATCACTTTCAAAGCTAGGAGATTTGTCCCCCCCCCCCCCCCCCCCCCCCCCCATGAGAACAAAATGTTCCCAGCAGAGTGCAGGCTGTCAGTGAGAGCCTTTCAAAACCCCTCATGTGTTTATAAAGCATTTCTGTGAACAGGAGCGTAATGCTGTGTCGTTTTGTGGTATTGTTTCAAAACCGCAGGCCAGATAAAAATCTTATGAAGACTGATGCCCATATTGCTGTGAGCTCTAGCGGTATTTGTCCTCTGCAGCGTGAGAGCGCAACACAGCTTTGAAGAAGGGAGGTTTCCTCATGGCTGGCGTGTCCTTGTCTCAGTGCTTTCAGAGAAAAACCAGAGCCTCACTTCCCTCTCACTGTAAGTGAAATGAACGCTGAAATGTATATATGAGGATAAAAGACTGTTTGTGACTTAAAACAATAATATTACATCTAATTTGAAAAATTTACAAAGCACCTTAAACTGCTGAATCTCGCCTTTGGCAGACCATCCCCTTTTTTTCACCATGGGACACTGTAGGAATCAAATAATAGCTTAGTTGCAGAAAAGGATAAGGATAAGATGTGAAGGCGCAAAATTCATCAGTTCAAAGATAAGTCACGGACTTATTACTAGGAAATATGACAAATCTTTATGGGAAAGCAAAACTGAGATTGTATGGCTCAACTTCTCTTTCTATGAGGTCAAATACTGTAGTTTTGACCTAGTGGACCTAGATCTAGCGGTCTCACAGGCAGCATATTTTATTCATTCAGCAGGGATCTTTACCAAACTAAAGTTGCAAGCAATTAATGAACATACCATGTGCAACTTCCCCAAAGATTGTAAGTCATGAGTGGTTATTCTGGACCAAATAAGACATGTTCTGATTGAAGGACAACCATTTTCTCCTGAGCTACAGCCACTTAAAGATGCACTAGATGCACCATCATGCAGCTGACAATTCCAATTAGAGAGGACTCAGAATCAGACTGGAGAGACTGGTCCTCCTAATCATGTTCCTTCATATGTCACTGTGGTTACTCCCGCACATAGGAGGTGGGGTGCTCATAATAGTTATTCTGTGCATAAACGCAGGTGACATTTAGAGCTCATTTCCTGACCTGATGCCACATGGAAGGCAACCGCTTGTCTACTGAGGCTGTAAATAATTCAATAGCAGACTGATGCCTCTCACCCAACTCCAGAGTGGATCAAGCTCCAGCCCATCTCCAGAAGATTGATTCAAGAAACTATGCTGGGCATTGAGGAAAACCAAAGACCAAGACAATCCCAAGCCTCCACTGATTTTCCAAAAGAATTGTGCGTGATTACAAGCTGATCAATGTTGTTCACTTGACCTGCAACTTTTTATAATGTTGTGATTGACTGGTATATGTTGACAGTAGCTGTTGCTTTCTGTTAAACAAGCAAACTGATCAATGCTGACTGTGTTTACAGCAGGGAATCAGTTTTGTAGTATTAGGTGATATAATTGGCTAATTAGTGAGAACCCCTGTGTAGATTCCACATTTAAAATGTCAGTGCTTCACTATGAGAAAAGAGAAAAGCATCTCAAATGAAGATTTCACATCTTTATTGAAAACAACAATTAACCACAATTTATGAGGAAAAGGTCAGTGAACCCAAACTAATTGGATGCAGTAATTTGTTATGTGTAAAAGGCAGTTGAAACCCAAAGTCCGCTGGAAATGTTGCCTGATTGACCCGAACCTAATCCAGTCCCGTTGTGATGTGAATATTTTATAGTTTTACTTCATAACGGCATTGACATCGACTGCTTTTGACAGACTTCACAGACTCACATGAACTTATATGACCTTTAGGATCATTGTAAATAAATGAATTTTGAGGAGACCTGTTTGATCACCTGACATCTTAACAACCAGCTTTAAAGTCAAGCTGTGTCATACCTGGGCCCCTACTGAAAACAAATCCAAACACTTGAGACCGTTATCTGTGGTGGGGTGCAATAGACAGGATGAGCTATGTGGGTGTTTTGAATGCATGGCTTCAGGACTTCATGATAGCCTTGAATGGACGGCTGTTGTGATTTAGATAAGCAGCAAGAGAAGTTGCAGAGGAGGTCAGTGGGAAACGGGTGGTCTTCTGCACAGTTGGCAAATGTTTGAGTCAGGTGCTGCTATCTCTTAATAAACACTGGCCTTACAAAGAAACCCAAGCTCTTTGGGTTTCTTTGTAAGGCCACCATAACCTGAATATGCCAGACTTCACACAGTTTTCACGAACACATGTGTTATGATCAGATGACTTAGACATGCTTCCCTTAAGCATGTCAGTGGTTTTCTCTGTGATTCAGCTATGTACGCAGGCGACATTTAGTCACACAATTATATATTTGCTTTGGACCATTTGTCGAGAAAACACACAGTATTTGTATAACTATACCACATTCAGCAATAAAGTGATTTTGCAAGCCAACGTTTAAGTAGAACCGGTTTTCTGCTGCATCAGTGCCATGCAGTCATTCAATGCCGTTTTCAACTGTGAATCTGTTACCACTTTTATCTCCGTGTGTTCTGATAATGAATGCGATTGTGATTCAGTGACTTCCACATTTCTAACATAACAGCTGTTGCCTCAGTTGTTGGCAATAAGTTCATAGAAATCTGAACTGTTTCATCTTTGTTGAATTTTAGTTTCTCCTCAAACTTTGACTGTTGGGCTCTCAGGGGTTCGTATTGTTTTAGAAACAGTTATACAATGACCTTCATACTGTATCTTATTAGCCATGACTCACAATGTTGTGAAATTTGGGTGTATTGTGTTGTTTTTCTGCTGTGTAAGCATCAAGCCACTGTGTGTCTCTGTGATTTCAACACTATAGTGTGGCAAAGAGAAGTCACTCCTTTGGAATCAGCTTGGAGAAGCATTTATTTCATAATGTGTGTGGAGAACATTTTTCTTATTTAAAACATTATGACGTATTTTTTTAAGACTTTAAACAGTCAGTTGCTCGTCTTTACTGGCAGTAATGTATCTTTAGTTTTTTAATAAACTATCAATAGTGAAAAGACTAAGGATTTCTGTCTCAATGACATCAGTGAAATGGTCCAAAAAGGCCAAACCTCTACAATTCTCCATGACAATCTTAAAAGTCTAAAGTGGAGTTTGCACAAATATCGTTCCTGTGCATATACTTCCTCCCCCTGGCCCCTTTCCCTCTCTATCTCTGTGATCAGTTCAGTGCTGCTGACTGTGTGGGAGTCCGGAGCGTCACCCCGACCTGACGCACGCTTGTACCAGAGCACAGCTGTCACCATTACTTCATGCTTATTGGCCCGAGACAGAGAGAGGCAGAGCAAAAGCAAACAACAGGGGTGAGAGAGAAAGAGCCGGACCCCTGCGCTCCGCTCCATCGATCTGCAGAGGCGCACCAAGGATCCTCTGTCCGGCATTGGCCACACATTTCTGCGCTCTGGACCTTTTGGAATGCAAAACGTTGACTTGCTGCTTGGATCATGCTACTGGTCAGTTTGGTACGGTAAGACTGTCGCAGTTTTGTTGTTAGTTCGTTTGCGGGACCAAAATGTTTCCCAGTTACCCCGTTCCCCTGCCCCGAAAACACTGATAGCGCTGTGTAAGAATTGATATATCGACCTGACAGTGACAGAGGTGCTCTTTGACTCACATGAGTGCAGGCACTGAAATTTGAAAGGGCAAGGAAGGGGAAATTACATAACTTTTAGGTGGAGGGCTTAATTATGGAGTAGCCGCTGTTGGCCTGGCTGCAAGAGCTATGATGATGATGATGATGATGGTTGCCTGGAACAGTTCAATGTCAGCTATGACAGATTTGCTTTCTTGGGGGAGGTAAAGGTAAGCAAATGCTGTAGGTTAATGGTTACACTGCGGATTGCTGCCGTTTCCGGCAGGATTATAATCATCATCATTAACTGAAGAATTAAGACTCTTGAAAGGTGAACGTCATTAATGATTGTCATTTAGAAGTAATCGTAAGTAAACAGTATTCAACATCGCTCTTAAAACTAAAAAGCAGGGACATTTTCATTTCAAATGATGCTCACTAACGTTTTCTTTTTTCCTGGTTTAAATCATTTAAATAACTATCAAACCTTTTTGTAAGAATATAAGCTATAATGGAAGAAATATTCTAACTCAAACGGCTCTTTGGAAAACAAATGGGAACATTATGGAAATGGGAGAATTTCATAAAAAAAAAACATTAGATCAGAAAGCAAATGTATCATGTATCAGATTAAATTATAAACTTAATCAGAAGCAGCTTTTGCATATCTATGCAATGGTCCTATAATTTTATTTTGTTTTTGTTGGTCCTGATTAAAGAATTTATATTATGGATGATGGATTTTTTTATTTTTATTTGTTTGTTTGTTTGTTTGTTTGTTTGCTTCTAAGTCATGGAGGTTCAGTT
This sequence comes from Xenentodon cancila, assembly GCA_014839995.1. Lineage (NCBI taxonomy): Eukaryota > Metazoa > Chordata > Actinopteri > Beloniformes > Belonidae > Xenentodon > Xenentodon cancila. The sequence goes on from CM026217.1 coordinate 5,222,333, forward strand.
TACTCCCACTCTTGTAGTATGGCAGTTAGGATCCAACCCTGGAAATATATTTTAAACATAGTTAAGATTTTACCGTTTTTTCACTCACAATGAAGGAAACATAAAAATAAATAATCATGCGTTCAGTATTATCGTTTTTGTCAGTCCTTGTTGTGGATAAACATTGACCCCCTCTTCTTTATAACCTGGCTTCATGGAGGTTTGTTGGTTTAGTCGTAGCTCTCCTATAGGGTCTCCAACAACGTTCTGCAGGGTGCAAGCCTGGACTTTGACTGGCTCTTTCTAATGCTTTGACTATTTCCTTTTTCAGTCTCTCCGTTGTAGATGTAATGCCATGTTTGGGATCATTGTCCAGTAGCATGACCCGATTTCAGCAAAGTTCTATCGGACAGGTGGCCTCACCTTTGACTTTAGAATACTTTGGTAAACAGAGGCGCTCAAGGCCGACTAATTTACTGCAAGATGCCCAGGTCCCATGACTGCAAAACAAGCCCATCAACCTTCCACCCTGTGGTTGTTGTTTCTCCAGCACTTCCAAATAAATCTAAACCCTTTTTCTAATTATACCGTCCTAACTTTTAACATTTAACATGCCACCTGAGACCTGCATACTCTGCAATGTTGCTCATAATTTTGAGTATTAGTCTGACCAATGGGTCAACATGTTCAGATGTTCACTCTTCATCATAGAGGATGTCTTTCCTTCTTGGCATTGTGTTAACATAACTGAATGCTTCATACAAGCAACTTGGCTGATGGGTAACACGTGCATTTGATTATTGGTACCTGGCTGCTACTAATTCCAGTGAAAGCAGTTTAGGTCCTTTTAGTTTGTTACACTCTGCTTCTAAATTTTAACTTTGTTTATTAGTTGTTTTTTTTAATAAATAATCACAGTGTAATATATCATATATTTATCAAATTGCAAGGCTAAGAAAGGACCAAATGATACTTCGTCCTGATATGTTAAAGCTTAAATGTAAAAGCGGAATTGACTTTTTATGACTATATAGTCGTGGATATGTGATGGGATTGCAATGACTAGATTCAAGATGCATTTAAAATAAAATGCATGAGGATTTTTTTCAGCCAATTATCAGGGACTGGTCCCTAAAAAACTAAAAAATGGCTGATGTGCATAATCTTTACTTTTTGCTTCAAATTTCAGTTCAACTCCATTTATTTGTGTCAGTTCAAAACAGAGGTGATCTTATGGCACTTTACACAATGAGACTCAATACACTCCAAAGGAATACAGTCAAATTATATCCCAATTCAATATTATTTTTCTAATTTATGTTATTCATTATATTCAAACAGTGTCCAATCGGAGCTGTATAGCCTTTTATGCCATTACATAAAACAGACTTTCCTGAATCTTCACTTTGATGGAAACCCCCATTCTGAGCAAGAATGAGGCAACAGTGGAAATAAAAAACCTGGTTAACAAGTACAAAACATCTCCAGCAAAACCAGACTCATTGAGGACACCCATCTGTCTCTACCAGTTAAGCGTTCATGGACAGATATGAGAAAAAAATCAAGATTCTTTCAGGGATATCTGCCTTTGTGAAATAAAAGAGAAAAAGTACGATTGCAATAATAATCACATATTCATATATGAAAAGTGAAGAAAGCAACACGAGGAAGGTGTGTAGTACATCATGTTCACCAGCAGTTTAAGCCTAAACAGCTTTATTAAAGGGATGGGTCAGGGTCAACTGAGCGAACCCTAATTATAAACTTGATCAGACAAGAAGGTCTTAAGCCTAATCTTAAAGGTAGATAGTGTGTCTGCATCCCAAACACTAAATGGCAACTAGTTCCACAAGGGAGAAGCTTGATAACTGAAGACTCTGCTTCCCATTCAACTTTTGAAAGAACCACAAGTACACTGCAAAAACAGACCCTCGAGAAAGAAGCCTAAATTTCCACAAATCTAATCAAAATCATCCTAGTTTAAGCAAAAATATTCTTGCAAATGGGGTAAGAAAACATTTCTTTACTTAAATTCTTAAAACTAGCAAAATAGTCTAAAGTAATTTTTAATTTTCTTAAACAAGTTTTTAGTTTTTACAGTGTAAGCCTGCAGTCTGAGTGGGGGGCTTTGTTGGGACGATATGGGACTATGAGTTTTTGTTAGGAAACGATGGGGCTTGGCCCTTAAGGGTTTTCTGGATTTCACACAAAATCAGTGAAGGGAAGCTAAGATTGGAGAAACATTCTCCTGTTACTCTTCATCAGTACACTCACTGCAGCATTATGAATAACCTGAAGGCTGTTCAGAGTAATTTTACAATGTCCTTCTAATAATTATTTGCAGTATTCCACTCCTGAATTTACAAATACATGGACTACTTTTTCTGCATACAATTTTTCTTATTTAAGCAAAAAATTCAAAGGTGCCAGAAAGCCATTCTAGGTACTCGTTTGGCATGTGTGATTTAAAGGACTAATCCTGGTCAAAAATTACCCCAAGGTTTTTCACAGTAGAACTGTGAATTTGATGTAAAACATGTTTGCGGTCCACCTAACTAACTGATCTCATCTGGCTTAATGGATGTAAGTAGCTGAGCATCATTTGTGTACAAATTAAATTTATCCCATGTGTCTAAGAATATTGTCTGATGGAAGAAAATAGAGAGGGACATTTAATGACCCTAGTAGAGAGCCCTGTGGAACACCATGATCAAGTCTGTTTTATGACAGAAGCCCCTCATTCATATAAACAAACTGGAATCCAAATGTGATATAAATAAAGCTAAAGCAGCTTCTTTAGTCCTAATAACATGTTTAAGCCTCTGTAATAGAATGTTGGGATCATTTATACAAATGCAGCACTAAGATGCAGCTCTAAAAAACGTGCAGGTTCAGCCACAAGTTCACTGAATGAAGCCATAAGGTGATCGTGGGAAACTTTCACCGGTACTGTTTATGTACTATAATGTTACCCAACAAACAGCCCTGAAACCAAACAGCAGACATAAGTGTTATTCCAATGCTCCTCAGCTTCACATCGCTCTCCACCTCTGTAAAGCTACAACTATTTTCATTATTGTTCAAGATCAATATAGCAGTGCAAATAATAACAAAGTCCTCATAATCTATCAGTCATAATAAGAAAAATTAAACAGCTAAATATTCAAAACATGTCAGTAAATGGGGCATCACCTATATCACCTACATTTTTGATCTTGAACTAGTCAATTAATTTAATGATGAATTTCATCATCAGAAAAAGTTTCTCCATTTGATAAAAGACATCAGAGGTAGGAATGAGAAGGGTGCTATGAACCAATATTATTTGTGAAAAAGATCACAAAGTCATAACCTCACAACATCAGTCTTAGTTGTATCTGAAGATTATCCAAGTAGAAAGTAAAATGCCAGTCTTCCAATTCTAAAGTTATTCAACAGATGTTTATGCTGGTCACACAAAGGAGGCACTTGTGACTTTCAATTTGTGGCCCTAAAATAAAACTAGGTCACTAGTTGAATAGTGCTGGGGTCATCGCTGAGCTAAGAAAGAAACAGATGTAAAAGTTTTCCATTGTTGCTTACTTGGTAATCTGGCAGCTTGTTGACTTCTGACTTTTCTGGTCAGACATACACATGATCAGCGTGTCTCTGAGGAGAGAAAGACAAACTTGCATTTGGTGCAAAGTGGCCACCTTTCCATTGCACATCTGTCTTTTGGTCAACATCAACACTAAGGTAGTGTTGCCGAGCAGGGCTGTGGGGCTATACTTGTTCCAGAGCTGCTGGTGAGTCTGACGTTTGACTTTCCACAGTAGACAGAGCAAAGTAAAACAAAAAAAAAAAAAACATGGTGTCTGTGTTTTTCTGCAGGTAGTGCTTGTTTTCTGCCTGTGGGGTACTGGTGTCAGCAGGGCTTATGTGTTTCAAGCCAGTCGACCTTCAGAGGGAGGAGACAACCCACCGCCTCAGACTAAAGGTGAGTGTTTTTTCCTCTCTTTTTCACTGGCCTGTTCAGAGTGTAGTCCGTCTTTTACACATTGACAGATGGACAGACTCCAACAGACCCTCGTGACCATGACATGGATTGATAGATGAACATTTTTCATCCCCAGTGTCACAGTGAATACAGTTCCTTTTTTAATGAAACATCAGGAGAAAGGTGAATTTTGTCTGGAAGAAGCATCAGTTCACATGGGCCAAGCAGATATTCGGCTCGGCTGATCTTGTTTCATGGTATGTCCCCCAAGTCCACAGGGGTGCCCCCAAGGCTCAGTACTTGGACCCCTTCTCTTTCCCATATGCGCCACATCTCTGGGCCAGGTTATTCCTTCACATGGCTTCTCGTTTCACTGTTATGCAGATGATACACACCTACCTGTCATGTCCACCGGACGATCACAAAATCTCTGCATGTATCCCAGCTTGCCTCTCTGACTTGTCTGCATGGATGAAAGATCACCACGTCTAACTTAACCTGTCTAAGACTGAAGTCCTGGCTATCCCTACCTATTAATTCAGCCTCGATATCAACATAAATATTGCCTCTACCGTCCCACATCATGTTTGATAACCAGTTTTCGCTCTCTGGCCATGTTGCCTCAGTGTCCAGGTCATTCTGTTTTGCTCTCTACAACATAGAAAATAACTCCTGGTGCAGCCCATAGCTGTATCCTTCCTTGATTACTGCCATGCTCTCCTAGCCAGCCTTCCAGCTTCTGCGCACCCTCCATAACCTCCCGAGCACTTGAACGTCGTTTTAGTAGCACTTAGCTGTACTTTTTTTTTTTTTTAAAGAAAGAAAGAATGACAGGGCATAAGGACTGTAATGGCAAGTTTACAGGTACACGCAACGAGTTCAAACAAATTATTTTAACTCCAGAGAGAACATGAGGAATGAGAACATGTCTCACTTACCCTCTTGTCCCTCCAGTGATCTCTGAGTGGATCAGCACAGCAGGATCCTGTAAGGGGAGGTGCTTTGAGCTGGAGGTGGCCGATCCTCCAGGATGCAGATGTGACAATCTGTGTAAAACCTACTACAGCTGCTGCTCTGACTTCGATGAGCACTGCCTGAAAACAGGTCGGTTTTACACTCTCCAGAAAAGTTGAGAAGTTCTTTTAAATGTTGCAAAAATCTGTCAAATTGTCTAAGCCTTGAGTTATTTATTTAGGAAAAAAGTGAAAACAGAATCCTTTTTGTTCTCATCACTGACTAACACCATTGTATGGAAAGTTAATCAACATTTCATGTAAGTAGCCCTATACAGACATTAATAGAGTGCAGTGTGATGTTACCTCGTCCTTTTAATTATATATTTTTAACTGCTGCTGAACCCTAGATTCTAATGATTGCAGTTTTTGCTGAATTCAAGATTTTAGCAGCTCAATAGGCTGTGCAGATTACTATCTGATTGTCCCTTCTCAGAAGGAGCGTACTATGAGCCACATCGGAACAGCAGATAGAGCAGTTCAGCACACTATTCGGATCAGATGGACTTCCTCATCTGTGGCAAATGGAACACGTTAACCATTTTTCTCAAAAGGGAAAACATGGACTTACCTGACCACAGGTCATGTGTCCACTGTCTTTGTGTCCATCTGAGACGAGCTTATGTCCAGTATACTCAGATGCACTTTGGCAAGAGTTGACACATGTCCTCTTCCTCGTATGATATAGTTTTTATGATGTTTCTGGAAGTAGTAGCAGACTTTGTTATGTGAAAAGGGTTTAAGAAAATGGTCCCAATTTCGTGAGATCATGTTAATGACAGTGATATTGCGGTTGCCCGTATAATCCTGCCTGAAGGCGCGAAGGTCACGCACATAGAGCACCGATTTCAGGCCTTGACCTTTGCACACTGAGATTTTCCAAACTCCGAATCCTCTTACAATAAGTCTAGTGTTCAATTGCAGTTCATTATGTGATAGTAAACAGGTCTTTTTGTACTATTTTTGGTTAAAAATGCACATTAGCAATTCTTACTAGATTTTTTTTCTTGGTTGATTTTGTCTTTTTTATATGCTACATTCAAAATAAGAGTATTTTGCGGTGTATTTACAAGATATATTTTATGATTATTCCGTTGTTTCTGTTCTCTGTTTCAACTTTTTCTTGTCAATAAACCTGTGGATAAATGGAAGAATGTCTTCAGAGTTTTGATGAACTAAAGGTGTTAAACTTACTGCCAAGATATATTCAGTACATGATTATGATGTTGGAAGACCTAAGTTCTTACCTGTTGTGCACTGACAAATATATATTTTTAAAACCGACTGACAATTCTCTGATGTAGTAGGAAAAAGACACATCAGGCATTACATTCAAAGCAATATTGGAAACCGATACAGCTGTCTCACAAAGAACCTTTGTTCACATTTAAATACCAGTTTTGTTGTTTTTTTTAGTTTGAAAGAACGTTTGTCTAGCAGTACCGTCTCCTGTAGTGGCGTTATTGGTGTCTGGATTAATCACGACAGCAAGTTTGTGTTTTGTGTTCAATACCAAGTGCATGAAGTGTCCAGATGGTGCAGAATACGGAACAGGATAAACATTTTCTGCTTCTGAATAAATGATGCAACTTGGAATTAGGCGTACTTCTAATCATCTGATGCTCATTTAGACATTGGATGGGTGAAGCAACAGTTTCATCTTGAAAAAGTTAAGCAACTTAAAGACTTAAAAAAAAAAACAAGAGGAAAGAACAATGAGACCCTTGTATCTTTTTTTTTTTTTTTATCCTTTGTAATACATCTCAGACTAAATTTATGTACATGGCTTGCATTCAAAGTGTTTTAGTGTTGTTCCAACCGTAGGAGCAGTTAAGTTACTGTTATCAAACTTTGTCAAATGAACCTCCCTCCTGGCTCCCTGTGTCTCAGAGGGAGGTTTCCAGTGCACGCAGGATCGCTGCGGCGAGGAGAGGAATGACAACCATGCCTGCCACTGCTCAGAGGACTGTCTGGAGAGAGGAGACTGCTGCTCCAACTACAAATCCACCTGCAAAGGTATATGTCATGACACACTTTAACAGTTTATAGAAATGCATCATTAGTGGGGTCACAAAGCTGTGAATGTGGTCTAAGTGTGGCTTATCACTACTTTACAAGGTGAAACATCGTGGCTACAAGGTGACTGTGAGGAGATCAAGACCGCTGAATGCCCTGCAGGGTGAGACTGATCATAAACTTGCATGCAGAAGTCTTGTAGTTCAGTAATTATGCATATAACAAGAGCCACTCTGACGTTTAAAAGAAAGGGACTTAACTCTTAGAATAAAATAAGGGTTCAGTCCTGTTCATGTTTATGTTCAATAATAATAATAACTGATGGCAAAATGGTAGTGGTCAGCATTATTGTTTCACAACGAGAAGGTTCCTGGTTTTCATCACTCTGTGAAATCTCAGGATTTCTTGTTTTTTTTGTTGTTTTTTTTAATAGGTTCTGTTTTTCCTCCTGAATATCTGTACAGCTCACAATATTTCCCAGCTTGTATGTTTTTTCTTTCTCTTTCATGCTGCTTGTCACCTGTTCACTTCTCTCATATATTTTACACTTTTCATTTTTGGACTTGCTTTGGGCAACATTGTTTATTGATTAAACAACATAGTTTTGTACTCCTACATGTTTTTGTCCTCCCTAAACCTCATCATAACACTTCTACCTGGTTCTTGCATGGGTTTTTTTGTGGGTGCTCTGGCTTCCTCACACAATTCAAGAAAATATCCACATTTGGTTGATGCCTGATTGTCTACAGAAGTGAGTGTGGCTGTTTATGTTGTTTCACTGTGCAATGAACTAGGGACCGATCCAGGTTGACAGTTGGGAAAGACTCGGACTTACAGAACGTATAAGATATGCAAAGCTGTTCTCAATTCACTTTTCCCCCTTTTCCAATTTGAACTAAAGATTGATCTATTCTTATGGCATGTGGTACAACAGGTCAACCAGAAAGCCCAGTGCTGCATCTGACTGAACACCATTGCTGGATGGATAATACTCATTTCTTCTAAAGAACCCTCGGTTTTAGAGTTCAGAAGTTCAAAAGTATGGATTCAAGGGATTAAAAAAATTACAGGACTGAAGTCTGCATTTGTTTTAAACTGATTTACACAAACAAAATTTTTATGCACCCCTTCAAGCAGTTTTGTCTGAATTAGTGTTAATAAAAAAAACACAAAAACAAGGTTTGAGACTTTGGTTTCTTATTTGCGCCATGTTTGTGCTTCTCAGTTTCATCCGTCCTCCTCTCATCATGCTGTCTCTTGACGGGTTCCGAGCTTCCTACCTGAAGAAAGGCAAACCTGTCATCCCCAACATACATAAACTCAGTACGTCTCCTTTCCTTCTCATTCTGACGACTCTGAATGCAGCTAGTGATTATGAAGTCACTAAGTCTGTGAATTAAATGAACATAATGCGGTAAATCAGCGCTAGGCCTATTACAGGATGGCAAGAAGTGTAAACTATTTGCTGGTGGCTGAAATAACACAAATCGAAGCAGTTTTGAGATTGAAAGGCATGTGTTTTTACAGCCAAGTTACATTTGATGTTAGCCTTTGAAGCCTAAAGTAATTATTTTAGGCCTCTGAGACGTCTCAGAAGTGTCAGTCCCTTAAGCTGTGGTGAGGATCGAGTCCCTGCAGTCAAACAGAAGTACCTTTAATTTAGCATGTGTACAACAAGTGTCTAGAAATGACTGATTGTATGGACATCTCTATCTGGTCGTGGCTTCTACTTTAGTCATAAATATTCAGTTCTCTGAAGGCAGAGGCCATGAACTTGCATCCTTCGCCATCTATTGACGGCATTTATTTTGATGTGGGTCTATTGCCCCAAGTGCTGACATTAATGCTGACATTAATTCTACATTTCCTGCAAACACATATTTTGTTCACACTCAAACCTGCGCTAGTTCATGTTTATAATGTTCCTAACAAATGTTTACACTACTTACCATTTAAAATAGACCTAGGGTAGTTAAAGTCCAGGATGCTCCTGTAAGTGATAAAAGACCTTGCCCGTGCAGTCAGCGTTGTGGCAATTTATTGTAACTGAAGTGTTTTAAAGACCACAGTTGTTTTCTTTCAGGATCATGTGGTACAACATCACCATATATGCGACCAGTCTACCCTTCAAAGACCTTTCCAAATTTATACACCCTTGCCACAGTAAGTGATTTTGCATAATGTTTGTATTGTGCAAGACTAAAGGGTACAGTAAAGAAAGCCTGTTAATGAGTACTCCTGTGTTTGACATCTGAGTAAACACAAATATTTGCAAACAGCTATGTGCAGTAAGCCCTCATAATCTGTTCTTCTCAGGATTCTGCTGCTTGGCTGAGTTTTAACATTAACTGTGTTGATTTTACACCGGGATCTCTCTGCAGGGTCTGTACCCAGAGTCCCACGGGATTGTGGGTAACAACATGCATGACCCGATATTCAATGCCACTTTCAGCCTACGTACCAGAGAGAAACTGAACCACCGCTGGTGGGGCGGACAGCCGGTGAGTACGCTCCGGATTCCGGCTTGTGATTAGACCAGGGTCTTCTCAAACTCTCACGCTGACAAAATAAACCCGAATGAAACTCTGCTCGCCCCCCACTGGAGAGCAGTCAGTTCATGCTGGATGCAACAAGAAACTGGATTTCACTAAATATCCAGTCGCTAAAACACATCGTCAAAATTAATCTGTTCATAACTTCAGCTCATGTATTTTGGTTTAAGGTACAGTTCTCAGTTCCCATCATGCCTTTGGTGGATTTACAAGTCACTGCACAGTCATGTGTTGATTCCTTAACTTTTTTTGTTGCTTCTTTTTTTCTGTTCTGCAGATCTGGATCACAGCAGAGAAACAAGGAGTAAAAGCAGGGACTTTCTTCTGGCCTTGGTACTGAAGTTGGTACTGAATACTTTCAGACATTTGACAGATTTTTACATTTGTATAAAACATATCTAGTGTTAACTGATTCACAGTAAAGTTGAGTAATCTTTCTTTTCAGTTCAGTTACATCCCATGTTTTTTTTGTAAAACGTCTAAATGATTAGATTTTTATATTACTTTCTTTAGAGTCACACATTAACACACACTTTGTATTACATAGAACTTTAACTGTTCAAATATAAAGTTCTGATATTTTGGGTGTCCTTCTCCAAGATTCTTATAGTCCTTTTAGCATGTTCCTCCAGAAATGACGAAGTTGACCCAAGTTTACGGATCTTCTTGGTCACACATGCTTCATCAGTGCCCTGCACACACATTTTCTATTAAGGACAGGGTTTTGTGATGGCCATTCCAGTGCTTTCACTCTTTTGTTCTTAAACAACTTTTATAACTAATGTGAAGGTATGATTGGGGTCATTATCCATTTAAAAACAAATTATCCACATCTGATCTTCAGAATTTTTGATGGTATATTGATTGGCTGTGGTGTGCAGCTTTTCAGCTCGTAGTGGGGGAGAATGCATTTTGCTGTGCATAATGAGACTCTCCTCTTGGTTTCAGACAGCATTTGTAAAATCCAGACAAGGTGCCCACAAGTGAACCAGACTTGTGAAGGTCCACATTTCTTTTGCTGGTATCTTAGCTCATTTCGTTTGATATTCCCATGATCCGGAGCCTAGCAAGTATAACACTTGGAGGAGGCAAAGACTGTGTTGTTGACTCCTGCAAAACGGACTACAGTATATCTCACGTTTAAAAATTTTAAATCAAAAAGACTTTTTTCCTGTATATAGAAAACTGTGCCTATGTATAATTTAAATATGTTTAAATGTGAAATCAGTGCAAGGTGCGGACATTGTATAATTTTAGCAAAAGTATTGCAATAAGCAGTTTATCTTGAGGGAGTTTTATGATGAACCATATTTGGAAAAGTTTTAACTTCATACAGAGTTACAAATGTGATTTGCATTTCAGTCTGAGCAGTCATGAGAAACATCTAAAGAATCAGGATTTATAATCAGTAGGAGCCAAGATGAGGCTAAGCTTAAAAAATAAAAAAATCTCTTATTTTTTCAGGGTGATTCCTCTTGAAAGAAGGATTTTGACCATCCTGCAGTGGCTGCATCTTCCAGACGATGAGAGGTGTGTGCCTCGGTCCTTCAGATATTCTAAACCATTTTATTTATTTATTTATTTATTTTTAAGTGGAAAACATTAACGCAAATTTCCAGTATTTTTTTTTTTTTTTTTTTTGACGTGGGATGTAATGCAGAGGAGCTTTAGAGCTGTCAGTGGATGATCCTGCAGCAGAATATCCCACTTCACGTGTGTCGGTGGCCAAATCAGAAATTACCGCTGCATTTAGCTCACGCTGGGTTGGTGTAAACTGCCGGCTACGGGGCGAAGATGGCTAGACTCTGCCTGGGCCAACTGTCAATCAGAAGGCCACGCTTTATATTATAAATTAATGTATTCCTTCATTTAAATTCACCTGATGAGCTTAAAAATTAACCTCCCTTACAGTTTTCATGGACGTAAATTATAGAATACAAACCGAAACAGTAATTCTGTCAGTATTAAGATCTACGGGAGTTATTGCTTTTTTGACCAAAGTTTGCCCCCTCTAGACTTTCAGGATGTGTTTTTGACATATAATAATAATAATAATAATAATAATAATAATAATAATAATAATAATGATAATAATAATAATAATAATAATAATAATAATAATAATAATAATAATAATAATAATAATAATAATAATAATAATAATAATGATAATAATAATAATAATAATAATAATAATAATAATAATAATAATAATAATAATAATAATAATAGTATTAGCAAGTATTATACTTAATGTTGCTTTGATTGTTACATGTGTTATATTTATAGCAAGCACTCATTTAATTTGAGTATCACCTATCAAAACTGTTTAAGGTGATTATGGAAATACGACATATTTCCATTTCAAGCCATTTTAAGTTATAACTGGTAAACTCCTTGGTAAACACTTGATGTGACCATTGCCCTCTTTCTAAATCAGTGTTAAACTGTGTCATCATAGCAGAAATAAATGATTAACATCAAAACCGATACTCGAACTATGGCAGAATTTTGCAAAAATAATTTAAATGTCTTGGTGTCAATTGTATCACATTTGAGTTTTTTTGGGATCTGACAAACTATGATGTTTGTTCCTTCTTTAGTGCTCTTAAACATTCCTCATGATCAAGTGTGTGAAAATCTCAGAGACCTTTTGAGTGTCTGCTTGGTTTGTGCACTGAAAATCCAACAAGAAAGGACAGAAAGTATGCTTCTCTGTATCAGGAAATAATAATATTAGAAAAAAGAGAGATGAAATATGTGATACTTATTAGCTCTTAAGCAAACACAACCTCAGTTAAAAAATATACATAGCAGTCTGAAAAACTAATATTCTCACTACTTCCATAAGAATTAAGAGGGTAAGTGGCACCAAGGTGCTGCTCCTCAAGTACATTTGAATAATAGATTATCAGCAAGTATATGTACCTCTATAAAAGCAAATTTCTTGCAACTTCACTGCACTGGATAACACAATTCCAAAGAGGAAAGCCATCAGCACTGATCTTGAAGATGCAGCTGCCAAATGCACAACGGTTTCAGTTTGGCTCAAATTAACAACATCTGGCAGAAAAACAACATAGATATCACTTTTTATAGAAAAGCGACAAAGAACACTACAAGTCAGGTCAGACATTGCATGTTGCTGTCCATCCATCCCAGAAGGCGTATAAGTTCATGTTCAGACAGTTTAGAGTCCATTCCTCCTGTGTTCTTTGCCGTGAACATCTCAGTAAGATCAATCTTAGGAGGATCAAGCTGAAGATGTTTGGTCGTCCTGTATTTGTGGATTAGATATTTAAATACCTAGACTATTTGACCCGCATCTAGAACAACTATATGATGAATTTAAAGAAAACGACTCATAATATTCGGGGCTTGTTTTGGGTGCCTTTTTAATCACTGAGAGTCAAATGAGAGAAGCTGTCTGGTTGACTGCCTACGTTTGGCTGAAGTCAAGTCCTACAACTCGACAATAAGAAAATCAGAAGGATGAAAGTGTTGCAATGTCCCAATTGATGTCTGAATCTCAGCCCGTTTAAACTGCTGTGGTGTGTACTTATATCATCGTGGGTTGTACCTAATGTTTCCACAGTTCTTCTGAATTTGCCTTTTGTGTGATATATTGTGTGATTGTTGTTGTGTTTACCAAGATTTAAGATTGGTGGAGGACTTGAAACATAATCACAGTTTTCCCATGATGTTGCCCTCAAAATGCGCTCAGAAAAAAAAATGGATAAAAGTAGACTTGACAGTTACATTTGTCATGTTTCTTCAGACCATATGTTTATGCTGTCCACTCGGAGCAACCGGATACCTTCGGACATCGCCTGGGCCCACTCAGCAATGAGGTAAGTGAGAGACCTCAGAGAGGCCAGTAAAGCATAATCTGTTATGCCATTAATTTGTCCACTTGTCCATTTGTCCCTCAGCTGGACAACCCTCTGAGGGAAATAGACAACATCATTGGTCAGCTGATGAATGGACTGAAGCAGATGAATCTTCACCGCTGTGTCAATGTCATCATTGTAGGAGACCATGGTACTATCACAGCTTTTTGTCAAGACTACAAAAATGAACATAAAATAAGAATGGAAATCATGACTGCGTTTTCTGTCAGGTATGGAAGAAGCCCACTGTGACACGATAGAGTTTCTCAGCAGCTACCCTCTCAACATAGATGAGATCACGCTGATCCCTGGTTCACTTGGGAGAATACGTCCACGCGACCCCAAATCCACCACATGTAAGATGAAAGTGACTGGTTTTATCTGCAGACGGAGACAGATGTTTGTAAAATATAAAACGGGCTTCATTTTTTCACAATTTTCTATTTTCAGATGACCCGAAAGTTGTGGTTGCAAACCTCACTGTAAGTAACACAAGGGATCACAGTGTAGACACAAACCAAACCGAGCAGCAGTGTTTTCACAAACTGCCGTGAGACACAAAGGGTTGGTTCACGTCGCTCAAGTCTGTATTTGCTGTTTCAGTGTAAAATGCCAACTCAGCACTTCAAGCCATACCTAAAGCAGCATCTGCCCAAGAGGCTTCACTACGCCAACAACCGCAGGATTGAGGACGTCCACCTGCTGATGGAGAGGAAGTGGCACATTGCAAGGTAACCTGAGGCGTATTGATCTCTGGGTATCAGGACCAGGATCAGGACCGATACACCATCATTTCACTGATTTTGAGACATGGCGGGGGGAATATATATGAGCCCTCTCACCATGTTTTAAATTGCCATGAAAACATTTTAGTTAAATACCTGGGTCCTGCTGAAATCAGCTCTCAAGCTCATCTGTGGTTGTAGTCAAATCAAAAACATATTTTGCCTTCAAGATGTGTTGAAACTTTTTCTTTCAACCAGTTCGACTTAAATGCTGCAGAGAAATTTAACGTCTGAAATGTATTTCAGGAAAATGCCAGAAAAATCAAGGTCTCGGTGTGGTTTTTTTGGTGACCATGGTTTCGACAACAAGATAACCAGCATGAAGGTAGTATATCAAGTATTATTTTATTGACATCCCCGTTTGCAAAGAAATACAAATGTTTATAACATTTACTGATGTTTGCAGACCTTTACTTAAAACACATGACATAAACACCTTTACGGAAAAGCCATTGTTACTGCATCCTGGTCTTGGCTGTCTTACTTTATTATAAACAAGAAAAAAAATGTATTTTTTCCTTTGCATTGTAGACCAGCTTCAGAACTCACGTCTATGCACAGCACTTTAAAGTCGAACAGTAAATCTAGAGAAAAAGGATTATTTTCAGTAGGGCACATTTGAGTGGTGTATTTCTGTTTTTTTGACTTGTGCATTTCCTTTCTGCATGCAGACGATCTTTGTGGGTCATGGGCCGAGTTTCAAATTTCAGAAAATTGTGCCAGAGTTTGAGAATATAGAGTTATACAACGTCATGTGTGGTGAGAATCCTCTCATTCTTCTTTGACAACGAGACAAAGCAAACATTATCAACCTAAACGTGAGAGAGAGAAAAAAATGCCTTTTGTATTTTTCCTAAATTTTGTTTATTGAGAGGAGGTAGCTTAAAGAAATGTCAGCATCACTTTACAGTCTCGTAAAGCTTTTCAAAGTCCTAGTCTGAGTCCTGTGCAGTATGCCACCATTAACAAACAGCTATATACAGTTTATTAGAGGAGCATTGATACTACTTAAGCAATGATTAAAGCCAATTCTCTGTGACCAGCTTTCATAGAGTATTTTGTTCAGGTTTTATACCTTTGGAGGACCTATAAAGTATACAAATCCCTCCAAAAGGGTGGACATCCTGTGATAAAACACAAGAAACGTATTATTTCTCAAAGTGAAAAGTTCAAATGATGTTTCTCGGTGATATTTCTCACCCGTCCTCTTCTGTCTCCGGAACGTCTCGGTGTAAGACCTGTTGGGGTTGAAGCCGGCTCCAAACAATGGGACGTACGGCAGCTTGAATGACATGCTGAAGGAGCCACCGTTCCACCCCGCCATGCCAGAGGAAGTCCGGCCTCCCTCACCAGCACTGGGCTCCGACAGCAAGGTCATCCACGATCTGGGCTGCAGCTGTGATGATGAGGTCCGTGGAAGGCGGTCGTGCCAGAAAAAGAAACCTACCTTCAGCAAACTGTTCTGTATTTGCAACTTTGGTCATCAATCATACATTTTCAAAAAGAGATGACGTTTTTCTGTTTTAGAATGAGGTGAAGGAGATAATTGAAGCTTTCAGTCCTGCGCCAGACGGAGTCTACAACTACAGTAGGTTCCTCATTTTTAAGGACAAATAGCACTGACTATAACCCATTTAACCCCGTCCATTCATTCATCCCTCCATCATCAGAGCTGAGATGTAATGTCATAATCTAACACATGATCAACTAACCTAGCAATGTGACAGAGTGATTAAGAGACTCAAGAAAGTAACGATGGAAGAGAAACTGAGTGGCTGAATCAGAGACCAAACAAGGTTAAAAATGCACAGTGTCGTAAAAGTGATTTAACCTCCGTGTCCTTATGGGATCGACTGAGATAAAAAATGATTAAAGCTCCTTTGTGTTGCTTTACATTGGACTGAAAAATGGTGTGTGATAAAATAATTTCAAGGTGCATTAATCCATTTGGCAACGATAAGTCATAACTGATGTGAACCCAAATCTGGTTTATAAAAACAAAACAAATGAAAACACCAGAGCTGCATGTCTGCTTATCCAACATATGATGCCCATTTCGGAAGCTGCAAACCTGTTTGGCAGTCTTCATTAGTACATAAGTCACCATAAGCATCAAACTATAAATAATAGCATTGGGACAGAAAGCCGGTCACATGACTGCTGTGGTTGGCGTTCACTGTATTGGCCCATTGCTTTATGGGATACACATTTTCTGTAATGTTTGACGTAAGCTCGTTCTTCTTTAAAGGAATCATCAGCACATATCACTTTTTTTTCCTGAATGATCATTTTTATCCTGTAATCAAACATTTCTTTCTAACTGGGAGGTGATAAAATCCAGATAAAATAGTATTTGTTGTTCTGCCTTGAGAAAAAAATGTGTTGGGTTTTTTAGTGATGCGTGTGTGTGTGTGTGTGTGTGTGTGTGTGTGCATATGTGTGTGTGTGTGTGTTTGGTTTGTCTCCAGACAGCACCCATCTCCCATTTGGCCGACCAGCGGTGATGTTTGAAACAGATTACAGCCTTCTTCATCATGTGGAGTTCCTCAGTGGATACAGCAAAGAGCTGGCCATGCCTCTGTGGACGGCATACACACTTCCGCGACAGGTAAACACACTTGTGGACTTCTCAGGGTTTATACCAGAGGTCAAGAAAGCCATAAACATGAGGGGAAAAAGTCATTGATCTTCTGGTATCGTTTCTCCACTACACCATTCATACTAGTGGTTTTGTGTACATTTGGTAGGTGGTTAAAAACACACACGCACATTTGTTTGTCATGAAAGAGGCATGATGGCTCTCCATCCATTTAAACATCATTTAACATTCATCATTTAACAGACTCAAACCCTCGAGATGAGGTCTATCTGTTTGTATTTTCTTTCAGTAATATGGTGCAGTAACTGTTGAAGCGTTGTGTCATATTTGGTTTTGATTTTTGATTTTTTTCCAGGATGACATGACCCCTGTCCCGAACATTTCTCCGTCAAGCATCAAGTGTATTCAAGTCGATCCGAGAGTTTCCCCTGATCAGAGCCAGAGCTGCACATCCTACACCCAGAGCAGCCACCTCACCTACGGCTTCCTCTTCCCTCCAGGTAAAGCTGCTGCTCAGTTTAAACACTCGACCACGAACACTTTATTTCAAAGCTGATTTGATATCTTTCTGTTGACAGAGGTGGCGACATCTCCAGAGTCCAGATATGACGCTTCGCTCATCACCAACACCGTTCCCATGTATCCCGCCTTCAAGAGTAAGTCTCTGACCTCCGTGGAAACTCGCAGACTCAAGCTCCTCGTGTTGCTCTGCAGCAGGAATGACACCCGTGACCTCTAATGAGCTGGATCGATGAGTTTAACATCCAAACAAACGGTCTAGCTTCTGCAACTAGTTTTATCTTATTTGGCCATGTTCGATGTATTTGTCCTTTCTCACTTCTTTTACATCAGTGACATTCTCAGCAGTGTCACATAAGACAAAGGACAGAAAATTGGTGATGTTAAGCCTGAGCGAGGACGGCCTGATACCCATTGTTTATGTGTGAGAGAGCAACCTTATCAGGACAAAACACGGGCTGTCTTTCTGAAGCGCTGCCTCGTGCAGTAACTGATAATGTATCATTGTCATCAGATCTCTGTGTCGGCTTTGAGAATTTATTCCTTCTGTTGTAAAGGCTGGGAAATGGTTTGGATAGATCAGGATTAATTGAAAACAGCAGAGAGACAATATGCACTTGAACATCTTCTATTTTTAAATACTTGCATCATAATTGTTCAAAACTATATTAGCTGCCAGAAATTTTACAGCAAGACTCATGGAGTTCTTGCTGTATTCACATTTTATAATAAGGATGTGAATCTGTTTGGTATGTAGCTTTTTTTTGTTTCGCTTTTTTTTTAAGCTTTGTAATACACAGTCTTTCTGTAGCTGGTGTTTCCCATGCCTTAATAAACTCTATTGAGAATAAAAGTAATTTTATTCACATGAGGACTTGAGAACTTAAGTTGGACAGCCTGTTTGTTTTAAAGAAAAACACATCTCTGTAATTGGGGACCTAAAATGTTAGATTCGCTTTTGAATTTGCAGATGGATGACAAGATCACGATGGGAAACATGTAGATCTCATCTGCAGTATATATATATATATATATATATATATATATATATATATATATATATATATATATATATATATATATATATATATATATATATATATATATATATATATATATATATAGGATGTATGCAGCAGGAGTGATCTTCATTATACACTTTTCCATATTGTCCAGTTAAGAAATTACTCGGTGTCATGGCTGTTGTGAGTTAAAAGGTGTTAAAAGTGAGTTAAAAGTAGTTAAAAGTGAGTTAAAAGTGTTTTCTCTGTACACTACCATGTCTTTGTTTTCCGTGCAGGGATTTGGACTTACATGCAGGGGGCACTGCTGCATCGTTATGCTGCAGAAAACAACGGTGTAAATATTCTCTCAGGACCCGTTTTTGACTACAACTATGATGGTCTTCGGGACACTGCGGAGCAGATTAAGGAGTAAGTTCCCTGCAGCAACTTGTATTACCATAAAATTACTATTTCAGATGTTTTCTTTATAAGATTGGCTTGGTGAGTCTGATAAACTTAAATGTATCCTTATTATAAAAAGTATAAATTCAGAAATGGTGACTGGCTGTGCTGACCACTGCAAACCTTTTTAAGACACGGTAGTGAAAGAAGTATTAAGAAACTTACCTTACCTTTCTATCTGCTACTCTCACATGTAAAATAATTTAGTTTGCAACTAAATCTGTGGCAGCCTGTGACACAGCACATGGTAACGCTTCCAGGGTGACTCATTTGTAAATAAACAAGTCGCTCTAATGAGGCACCACATAACTCTGAGGCTGGAACTTCAAGTGAAGAGGCTGGAGTCCTCTAACAGCGAAAAACATTTGTAAATATACAAATACAAATGCCAGCCATCATGTGTCAGTGAATGCTCGTGGCGTCCCGTTTCCTCAAGCGCGTATGTATATAACCATGACACGGTATTTTACTGTCGGCATGAGAACATGGTCTGAAATACGGTGCCAGAGGTAGTGAAGGCAGCGGTTCATGCTGAAACCACGCAATAATATTTTTCTGTGTTTCATTAATGTTTACTAAGTATTGTGATATTGTGATCCAAGACAAGCAACCAAATAGTTCAAAATATATATATTTATTTTTAATGTGAACACTAAAAACAACAATGCAGATCAATATAAAAACAAAAAACAGCCGCTATCATACCAGCTGAATATTTAAAATGATTTAAAATCAAAAAGTCCAGCGTCACTCTTACCTCACTCATGTTCTCCAGGTTCTCGGCTGACGGCCTGCTCGTCCCAACACACTTCTACACCATTGTGACAAGCTGCCAGGAGGCCAACCAGACGGTGGAGGAGTGTGATGGAGCACTCAAGGTGTTCTCCTTCCTCCTCCCTCACAGGCCAGACAACAGTGAAGCCTGCAATGTGAGTTTGAAACAAGCCCAGCAGGGGGCAGCGCTGTCAAAACCTTCACAACAGGAACTTTCTTTTTCTCCCAGTTGATTTTCACAAACAAGGAATTTGCTTTCCAGTAAATGGAAGAAGATGAGTACAAGATGAAAGGTTACAGTCTGATAAATACAAATGCGTTTTATTGTGTGTCTTGATTGGCTAAGGACTACACAGGAGATATTTGTATTTGCGACTAGTACACATACTGTAGAGCCAGTTTGCAGCTGACCTCTGTTGAAACGTGTCAGTCTCAGTGGATGAAGACAAAAACATGTGTTTTACCACATGCAAAAGTATGTTTTTACATAACAATTTGAGGAAAGGTTTGAAGACCCAGTGTTTTGTTTTTTTTTAATACGTAAAACTGTTGAATAATTCTGATATAGCAGCTTTTATTTTGAGGTTTTTTTTAATTTACTTTCGCTCTACAGTTGAGACACAGTAACATGATTTTATAGGTTTGCTTTACGACTTTTCAAAGTAATTTTGTTTTGCGAGAGTTGTTTTGGGTTTGGTTTCAGCGTCATTCATCGCTGTGTTTCCTTCTGAAAAGACGATTATTTGGAAGCATTTCCCGTAAACACAGAGATAAGGAGTCGGGAAAGCCTGAACAAGGCCAAATGAGAAGGGACTGTTAGGTTTCCTATTTGCTTTGCCAGTAAAGACAAGTAGAACTGCAAATATCATACGCTGAAGTTCCAGCAATGACTTTCGAGGCGTGGCGTTGTAAGGCTTTTTAAAGGTCAAAGCAGACAAGGCAAATGTGGCCAACAGAGGAGTTTCAACACATTGCATGTCAGTTACACATAGATAATATTTATTTTTTCAGTGCAGCATGAACAGGACCATTTAGCAAACAAGTAAGACAAGATTCTTTCAGAGATAATCATCTGCAAGAAACAATGACGTAGAGACAAAAGCTCCCCTGAGAGTAAGATCTCAATACCAACCAGCAAGTCTGCTCTTGCACTTTCACCACATTTTATCACTGGTTTGTTTGTGTTATGATATCATAGGTTTCATATGCTTAAGTTTCATGCTGCATCATTGTATTGTTTTGAAATTAGTATAAACACACTAAAATGTGGAGTGTGTGTGGGTGTGTGTGTGTGGGGGTGGTTTTTAGTTCTTCTTTATATAATAGCTATATATATATATATATATATATATATATATATATATATATATATATATATATATATATATATATATATATATATATATATATATATATATATATATATATATATATATAGCTTTTTTAATGTTGTGTTTATTTAAACTTTAGGAGCCTTACCAATAACGGTTATGTTTGTTTAGAGCTTCAAAACTGATTCTTAAATCCGTCAGCATTCTTACGTAGTTTTACCAATTCTGCAACAACCTGCACTTTTCAACCTGTTGATTTAGTTCTTGTTCATTGAACTTCAACACAAGAACGTGCAGCGAAACAAGACCTATCCCGGGTCACACTGAAGTCCTGACCTTTGTAAACCTTTAAGCTTTTACCCATATAGCTTGAATTATTGACAAATCTAAGTCACAGCTGGCATCAACACAGTCAAACAGATGATGGCTGTTCTGCAGTTGTCTAATGTTGGCATTTTGGATGCTTCTGAGATAGGATTCTGTTTTTTTTAGGGTCAGGGTTATTCCAGAGCATGTGGCAGCTCCTGACTTTTCAGTCACAGGATGACCTTTTACTCTGATGACATTTAAAACCATTTGGCAGTTTCGACTCGCCCTCTGACTCATACAAAGACTCGGGACTACCGTGGTCTTCGGTGACTGCCTGCATCAATTATGGCTTAATAAAATCCACTTAGACATAAAATAAATCTAGATCTTTTACTGCCATGCAAGTGTTTTTTTTAGAAATATAGCCTTTTAAAGACTTGCTTTTCTATTCCCTCAATGCCAAAGAAATGTCAAAGCCAACGTCTTTTAAATAAAAACTCTCTCTACAGCTGGCTTTGCTTTGTGATTAAGGATAATCCTGTTTTGATTTTATTTATTTATTTTTATAGACGCGGGCTCGTTGTATGGGTTATGATTTTTCGTCCAACGTGGACAGCAGTGGTCAGTCCATCAGCGCATCATTTTCTTCCAAATTCACGTGGAAGAGCGCACGCCTCCAAAGCACACTGGAATATAAATCATTGTAAAATAAATACTTATGCCAAAGTTGCCACAATATAGCCACCCTGGCTATTAGAAATACGTTATAAATTAGTTATATGTATGTCAGAAGAAGTCAAACAGCCCAAAGGAAGTGATGCACATAAATGTTGTTGTTCGAGATGACGTAAAATCTGTCTACTTTTTAATTGCCACAGGAAGTTTCACAAAGCACTCATTCAGAGTCAGAGGAATGGGAGTTTCAGGACTTTCCCCTCATCAGACAGGGTTTATAGTCTAAATGTAGATCTGTTTTTCTTTCATTCTCTATTCCCTAGCTGTGCTAGCTGTATTTATATTATTTTTCTCCCACTGACGCAGCTGAATGAAGAAACTGCCAACCTCAATGAGCACTGTTTTCAGATGCGCCTGCACAAGTACAGACAGAAAAGCTCAGCCACCCAAACCAAAAGCCCACAGGCCATAAACAAACGTGGACATTAACACATTTAAGCAGACCAGAACAAGGAAATTGAGGTTGCCAGAACTTTCTTTTATTTCCTCCTTCCTCTTTGTCAGAGTTTCAATTTTCAGTAATCATTTTTGCTCTGGAAGAGGAAAAATTATTAATTTGAGACTAAAAACCTGTCTGGCCACCAAAATTATTTCATGCCCTGATCTAACCTTAGCAACCACATCTTTATATGTTCATGCCTACTTGTGTTCTTTTCAACATTTCCAAATTTCAGCACTTTCAATGTTACACAACTTGATTCTGCACTTGGGGAGATGGTTGTAATGTATATTACACATTTTCTTGGGAAAATGGGATGCTATCATGTAGAAATTGTTCTCAGTAATACTATCTGTTGTTTATGTGTCATTCCTTCCTCTTACTCAACAACACTGAAGGAATTATGATTCAATTTTGGGCAAAATATTAAAGCACAAGAGGTACACTTAACATAACTCCTCCTCCTACTAATAAAGGGAAGCCCAGCCAAATATCACACAAACTAAAATATCACAAGAACTAAGAGGCCGTTGATATTCTGTTCGTGTCTCCAGATAAATCCATTGTTTGTGTCTGTGTCCTGGGATCGGGACCCTAAAGAGCAACTGTGTTGTCAAAAAAGGGTTAGACAGTGAAGTGGTTGAGGTTAAATAAGGAAAATAGGAAAGCCGAAAAAGACAAAGAAGGATCTTTCCTGGGAGGGCGGAGATGATTTCAGAGAGAGCATGGAAAGACTTTACTTCACTGTAAAATTTGAAGGATGTCTGTCAAGGAGAAACTATTATAAAAAGCACTATAAGTCCGTCCTTCGGCCACAGCTCTGTCTGTCTGAAGACTTCTTCAGTGTGCATCGTCTCAAATCCAACTGAGGTTTAGGGGTCTGTTCTTGCACTTGTCTCTCGCTGAAAGATAGAACAGCACTTTAAGCTTTAATTTTTAATTCTGTGATTGACCAGTATTTCTGTTGGGAAGAAGACGTGTGGTCTTTCGGAAACACGTTCTCACATGTAGAAAAATGTTCCTCTTGTCATGGTTGCATGGAACCAAATAGCCCTAATTTTAGATTTAAAAAAAAAAATTTTATCAAATAAAATGTGTATAAAGTGTTACGCTGATGGAAAACAGAAAAATCACATCTCAGAGCTCTGCAACCTGGGTTACAAGTGAAGTTTTATTTTTGGGTGGCATCAATTACTTGACAATTTAGGCCACTGATACTGCAATTCTGATGTATTGTTTAAAAAAAGAAGAAATCCCTCATTTTATGGTGAAAAAATAATAATATATTATTATTATAAATGTTTAACTGAAGGCAGCACGGCTTAGTGGTTAGGACTGTTGCCTCACAGCAAGAAGGTTCCTGGTTCGATTCCCGGCCGGTGGGTCTTTCTGTGTGGAGTTTGCATGTTCTCCCTGTGCTTGCGTGGGTTCCCTCCGGGTACTCCGGCTTCCTCCCACAGTCCAAAAACATGCATGTAAGTTAATTGATCATTCTAAATTCTCCCTAGGTGTGATTGGTTGTTTGTATGTGGCCCTGGATAGACTGGCGACCTGTCCAGGGTGTACCCCTGCCTTTCGCCTGATATGCGTCGGGATAGGCTCCGACAGACCCCCGTGACCCGGAAACAATAAAGCGGGTATAGATAATGAATGAATGAATGAATGAATGTTTAACTGAAAGTAAATTTTGTATATTGATTAGTTAAAAATGCAGAGAATCTTTCAATGTCTCTGTGTTTGCTATAGTCTAAGTTAAACTGTGATCGTTTGATAATCCATCACTCTTCGTGACATGCTCCCATCCACTAACGTTTCTTACCTGGACTAGAGTCTGCCTCTCTCTTCTCTATTAATCAATTGTAATGTGATATACTGCCATGAATTTACTTGAATTTACCTAAATAGTTCCTGAATCCTTATACGTCTGTACAAAATATCAAATATCAAATATCTTTCCTTGAAAACATTCATGGCGGTGCGATGTTATGTAACTAAAAAACACTGAGACTGAGAAAGCCTGCAAACATGAGCTCCTGTCGTGCATCCACATAGCTCACCAGTTATTTTGTGGTAAAATGTTCAGTTTCAAAAGTGAACAAAACAGACAATGACCTTATGAAACTGTGGAAGAACAGTCTCATCTGGCAAGTATCTCTAAAACAACATGCAGTCTCGGGTATAATCCAATGAGGAAGCTCTAACGATAAAAGTGAGGAGGTCATATGCGGCAGGTTAATGAACTGAAATACGATGACGGAAAGAAGCATGCGTCCTCTGAAAAACAGCAGGGGAAAGGGGAACACCAGATGGTGTTTTTCTGTGGCGAGCATTTTACTTGTACGTCAGTTAAATAACAGCGTTCAGCAGGACGTTCCCAGGGGACCGTACATGATGTTGTTTTTCCTGTTTTTATTTGACTGGATAAAAGCATGCCTCATCAACCCAATGAATGTGTGAATTCTTCACGTGACTAAAGATGAAAAAATGTAGATATGGTGATGATCAATGGTTGAAACTCATGAACAAAAGACGAAATAACAAATCAAATTTACTACACAGTCTCGTGTCCCTCGGCTTTTACACCCAGATTTCCTTGAAGCATGTACTCGTGTGTAACAGCTGATGAATCATTTTTTCAGGAATCACCTTGTGATGGCATTTATTTATTCATTCAGTTAGTCGTTCATGAATAGGTGCTTTAACCATCAGCAAAAAAAAAAAAAAACAGATTCCTACTGATCCTACTGAATTCAACTTTAATCCTCCGTAGCCTCTGTTTGGTGACAGGCACCACTTTAATGATGGTGCATGTCTCTTTTCCGTGGAAAATAACCATTTCCCGCCTGTGTTTTTCCAGAATTTTGAGGATGAGTCACAGTGGGTGGAAGACCTGCTGAAGCACCACACGGCCAGAGTCCGAGATGTGGAGATTCTGACGGGCCTGGACCTCTACAGATCCACCAACTTGACCTACATCAATACCCTAAGACTTAAAACCTACCTGCACACCTTTGAGAGTGACGACTAGACGCACAGAGACAGACACAGATATCTAGGATGTTTTCTTTTGTACAAGTCCTGTATTTTCACTTCATGCTCTATGGAAAGATGGTGCGTAGCTGTTCCACTCCTTAGGAACTGCCCAAGATGTGCTTTGAAAGGGTTATACATTTGAAGAAAAGAAACAATTAAAAGAATGTGGGTTTTATTGTTTGTTTTCTATCACAAAATCTGGTTAAGCATAAGCATAAGCATAACTGAGCACATTGGTGACGCAGAGATGGGGACTTCAGGCTGCAACTCATAAACCAGGCTGCCTTTCGCAGCATACATAAAGGACTATACCAGCATTTTAGTTTTATAACTATAAATTATCTATGCTTATTCCTATTAACTATCAAATGCATGCATTTAACTAAAAAAAAAAGCATTGTTTACTTCATTTCAGTTAATTGTAGCAACCTGCATGCAACCTAACTCTGAAATTATAATTAAAACAGAGATTCTTTAAGAAATATGGAACTCAGGAGAATGTCAGTGGTTGTAGTGAATATGTTAAAATCAGAGAAATCCTCATCAGGTTTTTAAGGAATACTTTGAAATTTTGCAACATACATTTGCTGTACTATGTCATATCACTCACTGTAGATATTATCAAATGTGAATTTGGAGCCATCAGGCTCTAGAGTCAGCTTAGCTTATATAATTTTGTAACTAATACGTGTTAAATAGCTTCCAAAGACTGCCTGACCTACACTTGGCCCATATCTGCAGTGCTCTTTGGCCCACATTTAGCTTTGAGTGGCGGCACTGACTCAATGTCACGTCAACTTGGCCACATATCCACTGGACATGGCCCACGTCTTTATTTTCTTCTGGTCTTTGGGGCACGCCTGGCCCTCGCAACACTTGCCATATCCCATGTCAAATCTGGAGCATGAAATCTGGATTTATTTGGTTCATACATCACCAAAAATGACAAAAATCAACTTTGTCCCAAACACAGACCAAGATTTAAAAAATCCATAGGTCTTTTCTTATTGAAAATGAAAACAGGCAGCCTTTAACGCATAAGTAAAGGTGGAAAAATAAATAAAAAAAATCCTCTCCCACTGAACGCCTCAATGAAAACGACGGTTGTATATGTGACATAGTAGACTGCAGTTTGGCACTACTCCCAGACATTTATGCTCCCTACACATTAGGAGAGACATATTAAGGTGTGTCTTTCATAAATAGACACAATTTCCTGACATCCTAATGAAATGACTTGCTTTGGTCAAAATACCACAGTGGCATAGGTGGACTGAGTCACTCACTTCCCCCCTAGTTACCACTTTAAGCCAAACACATGGTGTTTAATCATGTGACGTTGAGTGGTGACAAAGATGGTAAACCTCGACAATTTTACTTGTGGTTTGCACAGTGCCCTGCAAGTCTGAACAGCCCACTGAATTTGACGCATTTCAAGACCGATTTGGCTCAAAACAAAGTATTAATATTGTGTTATGTTGTAGTTTTGCACTTAGCAGTGACTTCAAACATCTAAATAAATGCGCTTTATCAGCCGAGCAGTTATTTATTTCAGAGTGCAATGATTGTGTGCTTTCTCTTGCTCTGTCACAGCTGATCAAGGTGTGTATTGTGGTTCATTTTCACACATTTATGACATGACATCATAATAAGCATCTAGTGTGATAGAATTACTTTACTGAAACTGTGTTGTCCCTGTTTGCTTGAAGAAAACCAAAGCTCTTTTTCCGCACGAGGTAATAAAACAAAATGTTTGTATTTTCTTATATATACTACGATTACAATTCAGTATCCAAGACAGAGCAGAGAACTCGTTACCTCATGGCTAAGAGCTCATAGCATTTGGATAAAGAGATCTTGGTTTATATACATAGAACCACCTATATGATGAACTTTTCCTTTGGTAAATCTTGATGAATGTCTTCTGTGGTGTGTCTGCTCTGACTCAAAATGCTGATGCCTTTATTCTAACTAAAAGGACCAATAATTCTGGGAAGTTTTCCTCAGTTGGCTTAGTGGTTTTTAATGTTCCCTCATAGCGAGAAGGTTCCTGGTTTGACTCCCGGGTGTAGATGTGGCCCCGTGGCCCATTCACACCACACTGGTCCCGTGGTAGACTGGCAACGTGTCCAGGGTGTACACCTGTAATGAGCTGGGATAGGCTCCGGCAGACCCCCGTGACCCTGTACAGAAGTGGTATAGAAGATGGATACTTCCAACTAAATAAACACTCAAACAACAACAGCTCCACTAGAAATAAGCGTAAAATTCCACAAATTTAGTCAAAATTATTTTATTCTAAGCAAAAATTTCTTTGTCCAGAGAGTGAGAAAATCTTTCTTGTCTAGAATTCCTAAAACTAGAAAACTAGTCTAAAATAGCCCTAAAATGTTATTGAATTTCTTAGAAATGAGTTTTGCTCTGCATCGAGCTTTTTTGCAGAATCCAGAGAATTCCTATCTTTTTTTAAGTGACTTATAAACAATTCTCTAATGATTCAGTTGCAGTCACCAAACACTTGTCTCATGTTGTATCTGTTTCTGCTCTCTTGCTCCATTTAACCTTCTGCTTTTTTTTATCTTGACTTTGCACAGATAAAAAATGGTAAGAAGCTGTCTTCTGTCTTGTTTGTAATAACTTTTAGAACTTCACATAGAAAACAAAAAAATATATAAGTTACTATTATAATCAACAGAAAAGAGAAACTAATCAACTTAATAATCAAATAATCGAAAAGTAAATCTTTTTAAATTAGAGATCATGTGTATGACTGTAATCTTTTAAATAAAGGTCATATAGATGAGAAAAACTTTCACCGAGTGGAACAAAGGTTTTATTTTAATGACTTATGAAACCATGCAAAAAACACCAAATAACTATATATATATATATATATATATATATATATATATATATATATATATATATATATATATATATATATATATATATATATATATATGGGGTGGCATTAAAAATTATTTTATTTGCTGTTTTCTTTCAGTTTTTTTTGTTTTTTTTTCATTAAAGTCTGTTTTTTCTTTTTAAATAATTTATCCCCTGGATAGAGGTACTGTAGGTTGTCCTGTACTCTTACAGGACAGCTCTGGTTAGGTTTTCCAAAAGCACTTTCTTTAACATAAGCTGTTTACTCTGCTTAAATACAAAGAACTCCTT
This sequence comes from Xenentodon cancila, assembly GCA_014839995.1. Lineage (NCBI taxonomy): Eukaryota > Metazoa > Chordata > Actinopteri > Beloniformes > Belonidae > Xenentodon > Xenentodon cancila. Next base: position 5,250,926 of record CM026217.1, read on the forward strand.
CGTGTTTATGCTGCTCTAAACCAGGGTCTTTCCCTAAACTCAGGCAGTTTTTGCAAATGCCTGTTACTATGGTATCAAACAGCATTTCTTCATGTTTGCATGTTAAAGCTGTTACCGTTTAGTAAGACATCGCTTCTTGGACACATGACTGATACAGATCGGACGCGTTACTTATTTCGGTGGAATATTATCTTTATTTTTGCCTTAGAAATGAGATAACCGTAGTTTCTAGTTTCAAGGGTTAGGAAACCCATCAGTGAAACACTGATGAGTTGATGTTTCAGACTAACCATGGTTACTGTGCCACCAGTAATGTCTTTCAGACTAATATTCCTATGAAAAATACTGTTTACTTGATAAGCTCTCTCAATTAATATTATAATTTTAAAAGATTAAGATACGTTCAACAAGGAATCCAATCAGCTCTTCCACCTACACACTCTTGTACCCTCATGTACCCACATACCCTTGAGAACAGTTTCAGATTTCTTTTCTAGGTTTGAAATGAACACGAAGCTCATACAATAAGAGCTTCGTGTTCAATGCCCTAGAACTATTTAACAACATTGCTGAAGGTCTGAAACCAGCATCCGAGTTTGTTCAACCGCTATTCAACATCCATTACTGAGGTGAAACATTTCTGGTTTGGTTAACTTACCTCATTCTTTCTATCAGTCAATGACAAAACCCTTTTTAAAATAAAAATTTTAGCTCAGGAAATAACTTAAACGCAATGTGGAATTTTTCTTTTGGTTTAAACAAGTTTATAATGGACAGTGCAGTAAATGGACCAGCCGATGATGGATTGACGATGTGTTTTTGCTATTTGCCGTTTTTGCTGGGATGAGCTCCAAACCCTCCATGACCATTAGGAGACTCATGGTCATGGAGGGTTTGGAGAGTTGATATAGAAAATTGATGACTGTATGTATCCCAAACTATATTTATACTGAGTATAAAATAATGACTACTCATTACACATTATGTCAGTAGTTTGCCATTTAAAGGCAAACATGAGTAACTGCAGTTGTTCCGAACTTGAACCTGGAACTTGGCAAAGTCTTAACTTTAGAAGCTTGTAGGGGAAATATAAGTAGTGCTGGAAAACTGTATCTGTATAAATATAGATTTGCTTCAGAACTCAAATGCGTTTTAGCTTTTATAGTTAAGTGGTCTGCACTGGAAACCTGTCCTGGAAATGCCCTTCCTGTCACCCAGTGACAGCTACAATAGTCAAAAAACAAAAGGGTTTAAAATAAAACTGTGGTAAGATTTGGTATTACTTGGTAAATAGAGAAGCATGTATGACTATAAGAATATAGTGGTTACAAATATCCCGTTGCTTGATGAGTGGTGATTCTTCCCCAACTGGAAAAATATCAACAACAAATGGACTGAAGATGGATTTCATATTATTTTGTGAAGATGGGCTGCAAAGACGCGCATACGTGGCAACACAGCTGACAATGATTTTTCCTTTAACTCATGAGACAGGTGGCACTTCTCTTCATATTTCATGTTCACTGTGTACTGCAATCTGTTTCATAGCAGGTTCTCAATTATATACAACTGTGTACTGGAAAAATAATAAATCTTGTGTTTGTTTGCCAAACATAAAATACATCTTAAGTAGAACATCTGAGCAATTTCCATGAAAAGTCCTGAAAAATCCTCATGCAGTCTTACAGTCTTACATAGTTTGCAGTTGATGCATTTCAATCCTCTCAGTTTTTATTCTTCTATTTGCAGTTCATGTGCTCTTTTTTTGCCTCCAGCACCTGGTGAAACTCAGAAAAGCACCTGACTTGCAGGCCAGGAAAAGCAAGTTTATTTGTGTCACACATTTCAGGAACTAGGCAATTCAAGGTGCTTTACATAATGAAGACGTCTTCTATCACCACGTGTTCCCTCTCGATATTGTTGACCTCCACAACGTCCTGCTCAGTCCAAAGTTCATGGTTATAATTTGACATAGCTTCAGGGCTTATCGAGTAAAGCTGTGACAGCTCCAACCTCGAGATTTATAACACTTATCCCATTTGCTTTGATGCTGCAGCTGCTCATTTACTATCAGCAAAGTATAAGTCAGTGTTCCAGGTCATCTATTATTATCTAATTATTATTAATATTTATACGGTTTATTGATGCTGTAGTCGGTTTTATTACTTGTCTGTCTACTGACAACAACCCTCATAATACTACTTATTCATCTCTTCATCTCATTACATTTAAAAAAAGAAATTGGGGGGATGAAAATGTGTCAAACCTCTCACCATCTATCTGCTTTTCTGATGGAATACAAACAGAAATGTGAGACTATCTATATGTTTCAGTAATCAGTTGCTTAAAGACTGCTCTTGGTCCAAAGGTCATACTGCCATATCTCTGATCTCTGTGTGTCTGCTTGCTGTCACGGTGTGCAACCACAGACTCGGGGTAGCCATGGACTGGATGAAGAAGTCACAGAAAAACAAGAAGAAGATAGCTGTGAGTATTGTTTCATTTTTATTTTTTATTTGTTTTGGTCTGAATTGATGCTGATGGAGTAAACCATATTGCTCTGCCTCTTTGTTTTCACCTTAAATGTGTACGCGTTATATTGAACTTTAAACTGTGTGGTGCCAAGAGCAACCCTCCCTTTTTTAAATGAGTTTTTGCATGAGTTATTCAGATTTTTCACAGGAAAACTAACAAAAATGATGTATTGCAATACACCTGTCTTTACATAATAGTATGCACATGTTCAAGCTCCAGCTCCATCTCTCTACTCATAAAGCACCCAATGCTCTAAAAAATGTGATATTATTATTAATAATATTATTTATCTATGCAAAGTTCAAACCAAACTGGAGCACAATGTTATATATACTTATCTGTGATAGACTTTACCACAATTTTCTTACTGCAGTAATTATTTTAGTGCAAGTAGAATTTGAAATGATATGCCTGATTGTGGCTTGATGATGCCCTTCACATACTTCCAAACATCCACTCAGTGGAAACAAGTGAAAAAACTCCTCCATCATGCTGGTTCTACCTTGCTCCAATGATATTCAGAGTACGATGCATCCTACATGATCTTCAAAATATTCCCAGACATTATGAAACACAGACAGCGATTCCAATGGCACATATCTGTTTATTTTATGTCTTTATTGTATTTTATTACTCCTGTTCTTTAGAACTTTTGCTTAACTTGGAATTTAGATAAACACTTTTATTTGGCTTGCGATTTCAGATATGAACTAGGACGTGTGTTTTCGGTTTTCCATTTATAATTGATTTTAATGACGCGTACATAAAAGTAGTTAACATCCACTTTGTTTATTGAAAGAGCATGATGGCAGTATAAAAAAAACGTAATGGTTTTAGTGTCATCAGTAAAAAATTCTAATTACTCAAAGATAAGCACACGTATTTGTGAGTAATTTAAGCACAACAATGAAACTGGTTCAAAACCAATATAAATAAGTGAGCTCAAACGTGACGTAGGTTCCAGAACAATGTCTTTTATGAGAGCAGTACAGGAATGTGAAGGGCAGGTAGAAACACGCAGGAATTGCCCGGGAACATCAAAGAGATGTGACACGCAGCTTTAAACATTTACCTTGATTCTTGTAAATCAGAACATTGTTATGATATTTGCAAGACCTGATAAAACCATCTGTTCCTAATAGAGCTCTCCGTTCTCAGAGTGCAGGTTTACTCGTAGTTCCCAGAGGATCCAGATGTAGATTTGGAGGACGGGCTTTCTGTTTTCAGGAACCATCACTCTGGAACCAACTTCCAGTTTGGGTGAAGGAGGCTGGCACCACCTCCACCTTTAAAACTAAACTTAAAACATTTCTGTTTAATAAACCATATAGTTATTACTTTAGTGTGTTAGGTCCAGTAGTCACAGCTGCAGCTGCAGGACCAGACTAGAGCAGCTGGTCTTCAACACAGCTTCATCCTAGATCTGCTGCTGTAGACCTGCTGCAGGGGGACACCAACATGATCCACTGACTGGTGCCCCTCACCTCCTCTGTTTCTCTTTCCCTTCTTCAGCTCAGTCCTCAGTTAATAATAAGAAGTATATCATAAGCATAATTGTGCTGCGTTGTTCTTGTAGTTTGTTGTGCTGGTCTGTCCCCTCTTTTTCTCTTCTCTGCATGTTTTGCAGACCAGATTCTCAGGAGCTGCCCTGTAGTCCCACCTCTGACCATCCCAGTGTCTGCTGTCTACACCTGTTTATACAGTCGTCTCTGTAGTCCACCAACTAACCATATATCAGTCATATAAACATAGAAGTCTTAGCTCTGCTGCTGATGGATAGTTATATTAATGTATCTTGTCTTTTGTACCTTTGAGAGCGTGTCTGTGTCACTCCTTTCTGTTCTTTATTCTCTTTTTTTTTTAACTCCATTTTCCTGTTCTACCCGGGTGGTCTTCAGCAGGAGGGCCCCCCCTTATGAGCCAGGTCCTGCTCAAGGTCTATTACCTCAGTTTAATAACTGTGGCAAGAAAAACCTCCCCTCTAAGTCAACAGTCTGAATTTCAAAGATAACCTTATTACAATCATGGCAGCTTCCCACTGGATTCTCCCTTAGAAATAGGGAGTGAACTAGTCATGAAGGAGAATGAAGGAGTCAGTGCTTCAAGAGGCATCTGGTTGGGAGTCACATACCAGTGGAGGAGTTTCGGGTATGTCAAACTGGCGGACCCAGGCCACATTGGAGACATATTTCTCACCTTGGGATGGAACTCCTATCCTTCCCGAGGAGCTAGCTGGAGAGAGGGAAGTCTGGTTTCTTCCCTCTTAAAGGAGAGTTTTTCCTGCCACTGTTTGGCTTAAGGTTTTTCTTCCACTAGAGGAGTTTTTACATGCCGTTGTTTATGTAATAATTGCTCGGGGTCATGTTCTGGGTCTCTGGAAAGATCCTAGAGACAAATTTTGTTGCAATAAACGTTATAAAATAAACTGAATTGAATTGATTTATGAATCTGTCAGGCCTCCCTCTCAAAACGATCTTGGCGGCATAAACAAAAGGCGTGACTCTGTCCTGAATAAACAGAGAACTGTGTCAAGTTCATTCTGCAGCTTGTGCGGTAAAGTGTAGCTGGAGGCCTCACACATCAGTTGGTCTAGTGCCCATGTCAGAAATGTGTTTGTATCCCCTGGTGTGCGCATGTGTGTGTTTCATTGTATGCTCGTGTGTGAGACAGATAGGTGTCTTGGCTGTATCAATTGTGATCTTAATCCTCGGTCTTGGACTCGGCCTTGGACTGGACTTGCAGAGATGTAAAAACAAAGGTGCTGGCAGATACACACAAACCCACAACAATGTGCACACACACACTTTTTACAAGCATGAACATAGGGTGTATAAGCTCATTTAGTTGGCAAAACCTGACTTGTAAAGTGACCTAACTATGACTTTTCATAGCCTGTGAGCCAACACTGCATTCTTCTTGTCCTACTACCGCTGCTTCGTCATTGAGAAGCCCGTGGCGGCTGAGTTTTGAGTCATGGCTTGAAGAGTGTCTGGTGTAGGTGTAACCTGTAGTGTGGGTATAACCAGCAGATAAACGTTGGTGAAAGTTACAGCTTTTAACTTGCTGTAAGTGACACCCAGTACTGGACAAATATAATATAATATAATATATATAATATACAAATATATGTTTAAGCTGATAGTGCACAAAAAAAAACTATCATTTCTCATGTTTTTTTAATGACTAGATCCATTAAATGATGTCTACGTTCAGAACCTCATAGCTGTTTTGATGCACGCTTGGGTTAGACGGTCTGCTCTGCCCTCCCACAGACTTAGACTCTGGCATACATTCATTTATTAAGTGTTATCTTATCTACACACCTACATTCTTCAGAAGCTTTAGGAATGACTGCCTTTCCCTCCAAGACTTTATTCTTTTGGTCATATGTAGTAGTCTGAGCTGACATGGGGGAAAAACAAAAATTTGAATTTGCTTATCCCTACTCTTAGAATCAACACTAATCCATCCTGAACCTTGAGGATCCAGTCTCACTACGCAAATGTAAACATACTGTGAATATTTTACATGCCACATCTAGCTGGAGATGCTCCTACATTTAAATTAATTATAAATATATATAAAGCAAATATAAATATGTATCTATGTATAGATATAGACATATCTATATATAGATAAAGATATTTATATAAAGCTTTGATTTATGTTTCAGTCAACCCCCACACCTCCTGCAGAAACAGATGCTACGAGCCCTTTGATGATGACATTCCCGGCTGCAGATGTGACACTAATTGCATTTCCACGAACAGCTGTTGTTATGACTACCATGACATCTGCACCGTTCCATGTAATACAATATTTCTTATTATTTCTGTAGCAATAGACACTAACAGTTAATGAACTTCTGAACTCGTTTTCCCTACTGCTATCATATTACATCTGCTACATCTGGAGACGCAGACGTCTGCTAAGTATCTGTCTCAACCCTCTTCAGCCAAGCAGTGGAAATGCACAAAGCTGCGCTGTGGTGAGAAGAGGCTGATCGAGAGCAAATGTCACTGCTCCGACGACTGTCTGTCTGCAGGCGACTGCTGCACAAACTACAAGCACATCTGCCACGGTGAGACTGCAGCACACACAGGCCATGCAGGTCATTTTCATTTGTTTCTATTAAAAAAAATTTAGGCCAGTGAGATTTGTTATTTTCCCTTAATATTCAAGTGTCATTCATTTGAAAACTACTACTCACACTGTAAAGTTTATTTTCGAAATGATGGGAACGGAAGTGACCAAGGCATTTATAGATTTATCTAGGTTTGTTTACATCTTTCTACTCACTTTATTTATTTATTTTTTAATGCAACAGTTTGTGCTGTAGAGCCGCTGTCCTCCAGGTTTTAGATGCTTCAGCACGCCGTGATACAAGCAGCTGTGTCATCAACAGAGTTGCGCAGAGCTTGATGACAAGCGAATCAGGACCGTTAATTAGAATCAGGCATCTAAAACATGCGGGACAGCAGCCTTCACGGACCCGGAGTCCGAGACCCCTGCTTTCTCAGATGAGCCCTGTATGTTTACAGGCTGCCTTTGGTGCACATGCATGTGTGCAACAGCAGCAGTAGTTGGTAAAATAGTTTAAAATACTGCATAAAAGCCAATGTTTTAAACAGTAAAGGCTGTAGATCTGTGACTGATACCGTTTTGACAAAGAAAATATAAAAAAATGGGTCACAAGATCCCAACTTTTTAACTGCCAGCTACTCCAGCAAAGCCGAGCAATGAGCCCAGCTCATTTTCAAAATCCAGACTTGACCCCAAACTGAACCAGAAGCTTCATCATTAAAGTCATAAAAGTTTTTTTTCCCAATCCTACCTAACATTAAGGGTTAAAAGCTTTCTGCTTCTGTGTTTCTACACACAGCTGTAGGATTTAGATCTCTTGCTGTGACTCCCAACGGGCCTGCGAGGCCAGATGATTGGTGCTCTGCTCTGGCAAAGTGAAAACCAGCCTGATGATAATACATCTTACCTTTTTGTACACATATCTTTTTAATCAGTTTCAAATTCACACATCAGCAAACATGGAAGAGAGGAAAGAAGATTTATATAAATCTCCTGCCAAGTTGCTGCTCTGAGGCAACTTTGGACTCCCATCCAAGTCATCTCATGTGACAGCTGCGTGTCGTTTTATGATATTATGCTGTATATTAACAACAGTGAAACCAGTTCACAGAGCCAACGTGTATGTCATGACAGAGGCGACTAACAGACACCAGAAAGTACTGACGGAAGAGAAAATGAAAGATTGCCAAGAAAAAGAAATTAAAAGTGGCTGTCAGAAGAAACAAAATTAATAGAATAGCAGCTGCTCATTTTTGCTGCTTTAAAAGTAGATTGGTTTAACTTTTAAAGATACAGAAACTGATCAGCTGTTTCAAATCTACAGTTAAAGTCAATATCAGTTGTGGAAAAAAAAAAAATAAATGCAACTTAGGACACTTTTCAGGCCCAGTTAGTCAGAAGCAAGGCAGCTGGTCGTTTGTTGGGAGTCGGTGCTGCATCGTTGAGTGATGCGTCGCCAAACCGTTCCCGATGGCTGACGGATTCTACACGAGCCAAATATCTGGAGCCGTCGGATGGATACTTACTCCATCTACAGCCAAAAATAAATCGATAAAAATAAAGCAGCTGCTTCAACAGTTGGATTTAAATGAAAGCTTGCCAGCAAACTCGGTGCAACAGCCAGACCTTCTCATTTTTTAAACAGATTTGCTTCATTATATGTGTTTTGTCCATATATGTTGTTGTTTATGAGAATTAACCTTCATTTTAGGTCAGTGGAGTCTTCTGTCTTCTGACTTATTCACATCATGTTTAACAATAATTGCGCAAAGGATTTGTGTTGCACTACTGTCTGGGTTATGGGTATCTTAGTTACAAGAGCCTGGACAGCCCTCAGTCACCAGCTCTGGTCTGCATTTCTCTACTAGGAGTTCTACTGTTGCTTCAGCATCACAACCCAGAGGCATTCATTTCAATTCGTTTTCTTACCGATAAGATGTAGGGGCATATACAGTTTGTTGACAGGCCAATCATCAACGCTCTTTCTATTTTCTACATTGCTGTAGGAGAGACAGAGTGGGTGGAGGACAAATGTGAGGACATATCAACCCCCTCATGTCCAGCAGGGTAAGAACTGAAATTGCAGCATCCTCACATCTGATGATGACTGGATTGATGTCTCCTTTGAAATCTGTCTGAAAATGTAAACCCTCTGCTGTTACTTTTGACACTTTCTGTCTAAACTCACTGCTGAAATAATAGTAAATAATACATAAATGAATTAACAGGGTGTCCCGTCGGTTATGAGGTTTTAGTTATTTAAATATAAAAACAATAGATGTCAAGGTTCAAGTCAAATATCGGTTCCTTTTTTTTGCTCATTTTTGATGGAAGTATGAACAACATAATTACCAAACAGTCAAAATTATAAAAGAGTGGTTACATAACAGTTAGGAAAAATTTTGTCTATTTAGCAAAACCCTGAATTACAGTGTTAAAATGTTACCTTCACAAACAAGTTTTAAGATATTGTAATCTGACCTTTAGGCTATTTGTCCACTCTGGTGGATTTTTTAAATTAAAATGAGAAACTGGTTAACAAGACAATTTGCATCTCCAACGCTCCACATCAGTCCTTAAAGATGGGAAATATTTTATTCGAACATCCTTCTTCATGGACAAAACTGAAATGCCTTTTCGAAAAATGTAAGCAGTGACACAGAGACAAAACAGCAAGCCCTGCTGACTTTATTGTCTTTGATTAACAGCTGTCATGCTGCTAAAGTCAGCTTGTAATAATTTTTAATTCAATTCAATTCAATTCAATTCAATTCAATTCAATTCAATTCAATTCAACTCAACTCAACTTAATTTAATTTAATTTAATTTAATTTAATTTAATTAAATTTAATTTAATTTAATTTAATTTAATTTAATTTAATTTAATTTAATTTAATTTAATTTAATTTAATTTAATTCAAAAACCCTGGCGGGAGGAAAAACCTTATGCCCAGCAGCAGCAAGGAAACACCCCCCGTCTATATTGGCAGAAAGAAAACCACAACAAAAGCACTTTAGAGCAGATGTGATTTCTGGCTGGGTTTTTCAGCCTTTTCAGTGTATTTTCACTCAGGAACTGCCTTTAGTGTACTGTGGACATTTACCAGTTGAAACGCCGAAACAAAAACAGAGCAATGTAGTAATTCTTGACATTAAGTCAGAGTCAGAGTGTCAGAGTCAAGTTTATTGTCAATTCTACCACATGTGAGATACATACAGAGAATCGAAATTGCGTTACCCTCAAACCCTCGGTGCTACACAATAAATACATTTTAAACACAAAGTGTTTACACAAATTAAACAAATAGTATTTACTTATGTCTTTATCCAAGCCAGAAATCTGGGAGTGGTTCTGGATTTTAACTACCACATTAAGACAGTAGTGAAGTCAGCCTGTTATCACCTAAAGATCATATGGAGGGTTAAAGGACTGATGGCTCAGCAGGACTTAGAACAACTTGTCCAGGTGTTTGTCTTCAGTAGACTGGACTACTGTAACGCCGTTCTCATGGGTCTCCCATTAAAAGATAGTTAGTCCAGAACGCTGCTGCCGAGTCCTCACTAAGACCAAGAGACTGGACCATATAACTCCAGGTCTTAGATCTTAACACTGGCTTCCTGTCTGTCACAGAACAGATGTTAAAATCCTGCTGCTGGTTTATGAATCTCTGAATGGTCTCGGACCAAAATACATCTCTGAACTCCTGGTCCGTCATGAACCAACCAGAACCCTCGGGTTTTTTAAAAATCTTTTTTATGTAAAGCACATTGAATTGTCCTGTACATGAAATGTGTCATACAAATAAACTGCCTTGCCTTGCCTTGCCTTGCCTTGCCTTGCCTTGCCTTGCCTTGCCTTGCCTTGCCTTGCCTTGCTTTGCTTTGCCTTGCCTTGCCTTGCCTTGCCTTGCCTTGCCTTGCCTTGCCTTGCCTTGCCTTGCCTTGCCTTGCCTTGCCTTGCCTTATCTTTCTGGCCCTTGTTTAAGTCGGGAAACTGCTCATGTGCTCTTCCTCTGTGTTTTATTGTCGTAGCTTTAAGCAACCGCCGCTGCTCCTTGTATCTTTGGATGGACTGAGGGCTGATTACCTGGAGACGTGGCGCGATCTCGTACCTGTTCTGGACAAACTCAGTAAATCTCAACCATGTTATATTGTGTTTTACTTTCAGTGTTGATGTTTTCATGGGAAAATCAAAGTTGAGGGATTGTGTTTAAAAGCATTTAACAAACTGATTGTGGTAGCTCTTAACATTAAGCAAATAATACCTCAGGAGCATTTTTTTAACCATGCTATTACTCTTTAAACAAAAAATTTGACAAAAGGAAAACATTACAAAGATCTTCCCTAAAACATTCTGTCTCACTGAACAGCACTTACCATGAAATACTGAATGAGTTTCAACCCGCTTGACGAAAATCAAAAATCTGCACCATTTTTCTGAAAAATGCATCAAGAGCTTTAATTCTCTCCGGAAGTCAACTTATTACTATTATTTTTGATAATATTATTATTTTCTCTCCCCGCTATTTGCAGGGAACTGTGGAACAACAGCGCCGTACATGCAGGCAGCATTCCCAAGCAAGACTTTTCCTAATCACTACACAATTGTAACGGTAGCGTCGCTCACACTGAAGAGCCTAAAGCCACGCACATGCCCACATTCACTGGGAGCTTGTGTCACCCTGTTAAAATACAGGAGGACGGAGAGACGTTTGGACTTGAATTTCACCACTTTGATATCAACATTTCAGCTCTAAGATGTTATTGTACTGCATAAACAGTTTGTACTAGTGCAATAATGAAAGAATTTTCAACTGTGCGTCAGAAACATCCCTAAAGCTGAATTCGGAATTTTCCAAGAACATTGTTTATTAGGAAAAGAGGGGGGAACACAAGCTGTAATGTTTATTCTCACTTAGTAAAAGCGTTCTAGTTGCTTTTTTTTTTTTTCATTTCACAGTACACATCAGGTTTAAAGTATGCAGGCCTGCTTGACACACACGCCACTTTTTTAGTTGCTTTCTAGTGCTTGGTGTTCAGTTTCTGTTGTAGTTATCGTTTCTTTTCTCTCCCTTTCACAATCAGGGTCTCTACCCAGAGTCAAATGGTCTTATTGACAACGTTATGTACGACCCAGTGTTTAATGCAACTTTCAGCCTGTCCAGTCCTGAGAAAAATAACCCTGCCTGGTACTTCGGTCAGCCAGTGAGTCCTGTTTGGTTTGACTCGTGTGACGGAGATAAGTCTTAGATGAGCTGCTCTTTCTTGTTTATGAGTTACAGAGCTTAGCTCATATACCCTTCAGGGATTCATGTCCTGTAGCATTGTATAAAAGAAAAGATAAAAATAAAGGTTTTATCTGTTTAATATGATGATATGCATTGTTAATTATTCAGTGGTGCAAGCAGCATGAGACATAAAATGTTTGGGATACTGTAACTCTGTACTATTATTAGAATTTAAATGGCTTTATGGCATTAATAAAATATCCATCCAAGCAAAGCTTTTAACAAAGACCTTGCATTAATTTATATCAAATTCCTATTAAAAGCCCTATTTTTGTACATTGAATAATAATCTTAGAAGTTGTGGTTGTTTAGTTAGGTTGAGAGAGACTTCTCACTAATTGCTTATTTAAATCTGTCTGCTGAATTTTTGGGATTTTTTTTTTATTTTCTCACACATTTCAAATATCTTAAAAGATTGCTTTTCTTACAGATTTGGCACACTGTGAGGTACCAGAATCTGAAGTCTGGGACCTTCTTCTGGCCGGGATCAGATGTCAAAATCAATGACAGCTTTCCCAACATTTACCAACCATACAATAGGTAAAAGTTATGCTTTTCACAACCACACATCACATCAAGTGTCTGAAAATCGTATTCATTTATTGATTTATTATTGCATTTCCAGCTACTCTTCATGTGCACTCTGTCACAATTTACTTATATGTCAAGGTTCACAATAAAGTTGACTTGGGTTAAAAATTCACAGTGATTATGAAACCCAGCAAACACCAATTAGATGATTTAATTTGTTCATTATTAATGTAATTTAGATGATTAGTGGTGTGGTTTATGTTGTTTTGCTCTTTATTGCCATCATCTGTGTAAACTGATGTGCGTAGCCACAGTTTTAGATGTGTCCTTGTAAAGATAAGCACATCAATCACGTGCACTTTGACTCACATATTACTTTGTAAAGTCCATTAGTATGCCATCTCCAAGCCATAAAGAAGATCTTAACTCAGTAGTGTTTGCAGATCTTTTTTCTTTATTCTTGCTGCTATTCTCCGATCACAGGTAAATGCAGGCACTCCTCTCAACTCATTTCACCCTGCCTGCACTCTCTTCTTCGCCTCTTTTCCACACTCATTGCACTGAACAGTTTAGCCCAAGTATCTGAACTTCTCTTCTCCCTTGTGAGGTGAAAAAAAGAAGCAATGGTCTCAGGACCCGTCCTTGATGCATTCCCATTCTACCCTTTGACTCCAAAGCTTTTGACCTGGGTTTGGTTCTTATCTGTTGGTCTTGAAATATATGACTGTGAGCCTGCTCCTCACCAGTCCCCATGTTATAAGGATGCAGCTCTAATCCATTTCATTGATTATCTATGATTTGGGTTATATGTCACCTCATATTACATTGTTGTACTAGGGGACTGTGAAAGGAAAAACTCCCCTTTAACAGAAACCTCTGACAGGAGCAGACTCAGGAAGGGTGGTCATGTGCCTCGACCAGTTGGGGGGTTGAGAGGACAGGAAAAGGAGTGTTGTTTTGTGTATTCTCCTGTTTATTCTGGGGTCCATGTAGACAACACTCAGTACTCAGACTCAGGTTATTCCGTCCCGGCTTGTTTCGTCAAATGCTGGTTAGGGAGGCTAGATAAAAAGTTACTCATTGGAAAAGTTGGTTAAAAAAATTTTGGGATTGTGTTGATACGATGTTTTTTTCAGCTCCTGGTCCAGCTTCTCTGAGCAACTCATCTGTGGTTTATGATATGAAGTACGTGATTAATATAAATGGCATTCATGACCTGCAAAGTTTTACCAATTCACTATACCAATATTTTTTTTTCCGCTTTTAAAAAAAATACTAGTAGCAACCATGCTTCAAATATACACAAACACACCCCAGGACTGCTTTATCTCTGAAACCATTACACGCACACTCTGCTCCCCCACAACCTTTCTTAACTGACTGCCACCCTCCCACAAACACACGTATTAACTGTTATTTATAATGCCTTTTTTTGACACATTACTGCTAGTATACAGTACAAGACATGGCAAGAAATATATTTCAAATTGAGCAGATTAACTGATGATTCTCACGTGATCCCAAAACCTTCAGGTGAACAAATCCATCTGGACAGGTGGTGCTTGGAAGCACTTGGAAGAACCAAGGTTTTATATTTATCTGAAACTATTGCTATTAAAGCGATCCAGCTGGAACGTGACTCAGTTAGGACCGAACAACCGGGAATCTAACACATTGTAGTCATCGTACTGGGCATCTGGTTATTCACTGCAAGATTAAGAAAATGTCAAGAAAATGAAGAAAAGGCTTGAAAAAAGTACAAGCTGATGATCTTTGTCATCAGTGTAACTCCACCTGTAGCAGACTCATGGTTTATTGATGTGACGAGTTTTTGTTTCAACAAGCCACAATGTCTGTTTTAGGAGAACAGGGTTTTCACAGCACTTTCATCTGTGGAACGTTAGACTTAGGTCATAATGTCTTCACATCTTTGTTTTTTATTCATTCATTTTTCCCTGGTCCTTTCATACAACTGCTTCTACCTCTGAAACTCCTGGTCACTCATGACAATATAGAGCTCACAAATGGTGGATGGATGGATGAATGGATGGATGGATGGATGGATGGATGGATGGATGGATGGATGGATGGATGGATGGATGGATGGATGGATGGATGGATGGATAGATGGATGGATGGATGGATGGATGGATGGATGGATGGATGGATGGATGGATGGATGGATGGATGGATGGATGGATGGATGGATGGATGGATAGATGGATGGATGGATGGATGCATGCTTTCCTTAGATATGGACCAGAAAGTAGATATTATGTGAGCCAGCGCAAATTTCATTAAAAGAAATAACATCATAACATTTCCACATTCAAATGTGGGACTTTAAATGAAGGCTGTACTATTACTTTTTTCCCTTGTCTGGTTTGAGTCATTTATTCTTCTCACGTGGTCTTTCATCTCCACATGTTAGGGCAAAAGCTTGTTTAGTCATGTCTACCATCAGACACAGACGTGTCTGATGGTAGACATGAGAGAGGGCTGTTTTCGCCACACAATTAATGATGTCAGATGATTCTCCACTCAGTCTGGTTATGTATTGTACAAGCAAAAGAGAGCTCTAGATACATTTACAATAATCTCTTATGGAAGCATGTTCCTCACCTCACACGAATGATCCATAAATGCTGACAGCTTTTAAATTTATATCTTCTGTGTTTAATTGGGTAGTCTAAATTAATTTAGAAACGTCCAAACAAACAGAACAAGTATTCCATACTTTTGCTTAAGGGAAAAGGCTTTTTGCACGCATAGCATTTACTCTTCAGCTCTCTGTTTTGTTTCAGCCAAGTGCCATTTGAAGAACGAGTATATACGCTCCTTAAGTGGTTTCAGCTGCCAGATGATCAAAGGTTGGTCTTGCCTTTCAGCTAATTAAAGTCAGACTGACGTCATACAAAATAAAAGGGAAAAAATACTCAACTAATAAGATTTGTATATTTGAATTATCATCAACGTGTTTTGTTTTTGTTTTTCCAGACCAGATTTTTACACACTGTATCTGGAGGAACCGGATAAATCTGGACACAGCTTCGGTCCGGTCAGCGGAGGGGTGAGGTCACAAGACTGATAAACACCATAATTAGGAAAAAAAAAAGAATCAGTCGTTGACTCCACTGCTGTTTCTACTATCTTTTTTATCAACTACCTATCATTTTATATCTCTATTACTCTATTTCATCCTGTCTTTCCTATCTCCCTTTTCCTGCTCTACCCGACTGGTCTTCAGCAGGAGGGTCCCCCCATGTGATCCAGGTCCTGGTGCAGGTTTCTTCCCTCTTAAAGGCTAGTTTTTCTTTGCCACTGTTTGGCTTAAGGTTTTTCTCCCGCTAGAGGAGTTTTTTTTACCTGCCGTTGCTTATTTAATAATTAATCGGGGGTCACGTTCTGGGTCTCTGGAAAGATCCTGGGGACAGCTTGTGTTGCAATAGATGAACTGAATGCTAATTTCCTTAACTGAGCTGCTCATTTCCAGTGTGTTGTGGAAAAAATGATCAATACCCCTCCATTCATTTAGTTTAACCACTAGATGACCATTTGACCTAGAGTGAGTGTAGTAAGCTAAGAAAAATGAAAGTGTGACAGATGACCTAAGTAATATGTCACAGTTACAGCGTGACAATTGCAACAGAACAAGAACGCCTCAGACTAAATATTAACGTTTATTTACAGCTCTGTGGGACAGTTAAACCAAAACTCTTTATAGACAAAATATTAGTATGAATTGAATGTACTAATAAGGAACTCATAAAGTGACTGTAACAAAATGTTTGGACAAGATGAGACTACTTTACCTAAAAAAACAAGGAATGAGCCCAAGCATGTTGCAGAAGTACTTAATGAGAAATGTGACCCTTCAATTCAGCCATTATTAACAAAAACAAAACCTAGATTCACCACTGACTGCTTACAAGACCAAGTATTTAAAGCTGTTTACAAGACGAGAGAGCCAGCTTGGGTAATCATGCACTTCTCCTGAAAATTACTGGTTTGAGCAAGCACATTATGAATCTATTGACAAAAATCAATAAACATACTGCATACAAGCACAACCCACTTCTATAGCAGAGCTTCAAAGCTTCATTGTAGTTCCATATTAGATAGAGCTCTCATGTCATGGATGAAATGTCACATACATACTGCAAAACTGTATAAAGTTTAAACACATGGAATACAAATAAAGCAATCTTTTCTTTTCATCTGCAAATCGCTTAGAAACGCTTGTGCACTTTTTCCTACTGTGATTGGAGATGTAAATACGTCGTAACGTCGTAAACCTAACATTTAGGTTGATTGCAGGTTCAATGAGCAGGAAGAGGGTCAGATCAAGCTGCTGAAACTACTGTTAGTAGTGCTGTTGAAATGAAACCTGATGACACTGTTGGCTAAACGTGTAATTGAGAAGTTTTTCAGTTACAATGAGGTCTGTTGTTTTTGCCTCTGCTAGGCTTTTAAAATGTTTACAAGCTGTTTATGGAACCTTCAAAACCTTTCAGAGCTTCAGATTTCAGGTTCGTCCAACAAGTTGAGTTCCTTTGCATGTAGCTGAATGGTTTTTGTTATGCAAATGAAGAAAAGTCAAAATGCCAACCACAGGGCTACAAGAAAACCACTGTACAAGCGACGGAGGAAGATGTTCACCTGACCCAAACGGTTTCTTTCACGTTCATGGTTAAAATCTGAATTTATCATCTAATCAACTAACCATTTTGTAACGCTTGGACTTGGCTGCACACCAGCTTAATGAGTCCCAGCTGAGCTTTTGACTAATCAGAAAGAGGAAGCTATTATTTTGGCCATCACATGAGACACCATATGTGTAAACAACCTCAAACCACATTTTTCTTTGATGTTATTACTGAGACACATGATAACGCTGAGCAAAAGGTTGATTTGCATGTCTGGCTGATGTGAAATGTCACATATGTCTGGTGCCAAATTTAGATCCAAAACACAATTTCACTTTTATCATCAGATGCAGTTGTAAAAAAAAAAAAAAAAAAGGAGAATTTTAAAGTAAATTTCTGATATTTTAGCCTTTTTTTTTAATCTTATTTGTTCTCATCGTGTCCTCACTCTCTCATTTTGATCTCCTCACTTTCAGTCAGTTAATTCAAATTAAACATCAGTGACAGTTTCACAATGCTGGGGTGGGAAGCAACACTAAAGTAAATGATTTAAATGGATGTTATCAAACTGCATGTGCATTGCCCCAACATTTCTGTTTGCTTCCTTTATGACTCTGCCTGGTCACAAAGCACTCCGCATATGTATATATTTTGATTTGAAAGCATTTTCATCACCCTTACGGCTTCTTTCACCTTAATATTAACTACTCCATTGTTCAGGTTACAATGTCCATCACATCATTTTTGTTACTTGTCCTTGTCCAGATAATCTAGCCGACTGCTTATTTTTTGTGGCTTTTTTTTCTCACCTATTTGCTCTAGGTTGTTTTGTCAATCCAGGGTGTGGATAAGATCATTGGGCAACTCATGAACGGCCTCAAGCAGCTTAACCTACATCGCTGTGTCAACATCATGATTGTTGCTGATCATGGTAACTTAAAACACACATTAACTTGGCTTCAGAGCAGGGCTGGACAAGACTTTCTGCTTATAGTTCAATCTATGCTCCTTCCCTCGTCTAAAGTCATGAAGTGGCCCAAAGAATGAGATTACAAATGCAAGTGGCAGAAATGTGTTTCCACCACATGAATTGGTGGATTGGTTGGAGGGGAGTTGGAGCTAGATTGAAGCAAAGCTACCTAAATGAAAAGCAAGCTACAGAGGCTACAGGGAAAACCACCATTAGGAATCTGTTGCTGACTGTGCACCACAAAGTGGAAGACTAGGATTGTCTTCAAATTATGGAACACCCCAATGCTTTGCAAAAGCATTTCGCAGTCATCCCAAATGTACACAGTCTAATAAACTCATATCAGTCCCATATTATTTATTTTTTTTAAATAAATGTATTTAAATTGAGATTGTGTCTATTCAGCATTTGCACCCATGACTCGTACTTCATCAGGTTTATGTGGTGGAATTTTCCATTTTCAAAGCATGGTGATAAATCAGCATAGAATCAGATTACAGATGTGCTAGTCAACAACACCTGGCTCTGAGTCAGTTCTCTCATGCAGCGCTAAAACCTCTGTCCGCCACACCTCAAAAACATGCATAAAGCATTGCCAAAAAATGTTGGCAATTAGCTTGGCCTAAAGCAGTTTACATTTCCAACAGAGCTGAGCGCACCAGTTTTTAACATCTATTTACATATGTGTGTCAGAGATAAAAGCCTGCCGGCATCCGTGGTGTGATATGCTGCCAAATTATTAAAAACTGCTATGATTGATGATTTTGTGTAAAAAATACAAGTTTTTGATGAAAGAATTTATCTCTGGAATTGCCAAACGCACAAGAAATGCAGTTGATATAAAAATTTAAATGATCAGACACATGGTGTTTGTTCCATTTAGGCCCATTTGAAAAACCGTTTCAGCAGTGAGACACAAGAGATTAACAGCAAATCATGTTGCAGGTATGGAGGAGATGAGCTGCGACAGGAAGGAGGCGATGCAGGAAATGGTGGGAGATACCAGCGCTTACGTCGTCATCGAGGGTCCGTTTGGACGCATCAGGGCCAAGAACGCGGACGCAGTCTGTGAGTGAATACAACGACGAAACGCAGACTTAAGAACAGCTATAAGTAGTTTTCATAAGTTTGAGAGACTTTTTTTTATTCTATTGTTTTTTTAATTAAAAAAAAAGAACTTCCATGTTCCTGTATGTTGTTCAGCCATCTGTGAAAACAGTGAAGCAGAAGAATACTGTTCTTTATATCTTACTGTGAAAACAAGTTTTTTCAGTAATGACAAGAAATATGTTTCCCTCTCAATAGTGGACTCAGCTGGACTGGTTGCTAACATGACCGTAAGTATGAAATGTTCCACTTAACACCAACATGTACAAAAGTCATCACCGCCATCTGCAGAATGTTGTAATTTCCAGGTGAAATAGGCCTGTACGTTTTACAGAAACATGGATGTGGGAGATAAATGTATAAAAAAAAACTGTGCCTGTGTTTTTGGTCCTTTCAGTGTAAGAAAAAAGACCAAAAGATCAAGCCGTACCTGAAAGCCAACCTGCCGAAGCGCTACCACTTCGCCAACAGCCGACGCATTGAAGACGTCAATATCTTGGTTGAACCGAAATGGCTCTTTGAGAGGTATGCGGACACACCAAAACTAGAAAGAATACTTCAGTCTGGGCAGACAAAAGCCTGGTCTGTGCTTAAAAATAAAGAAGTATAAGTGCCATTGTCTGCTCAATAAACTGATACTCTCAACTGCAGCTTCAATATTTGTCAAGTCAAATCAAATATGTTCATTTAGCACATTTAAAAGCAACAAATGAATGTCATATCCCACCTTAGTCCTTTTAGTATCTTGAGCATTTCACTGTTTGGTGCAGACTTTCAAAAGTCTTCTTGTTCTCACAGAAATCCGGGATCGCTCACATTCTGCTCTGCTGGGAATCACGGCTATGACAACGATGTAGAGAGCATGCTAGTGAGTGCTGAGGATTCCTTCTCTTATCTGCCTTCATTTATCAGATAAAAAGCACCTTGGCTTTCATCCTGCGCTTGGCACTTGGCAGCTTTTACAGAAAAGACAGATGTTTGCTTCTTTCCTTTCATCTTTTCTTACAGGCCATGTTTCTCAGTTATGGACCCAAGTTTAAGTCCCAAACTAAGATTGAACCCTTCTCCAACATTGAGCTGTACAATCTCATGTGTGGTGAGTATTTTATTCTATATATCTATATCTATCTATATATATTCCAGTCCTGTCTGAAGTTTGCCAGAGAGCATATGGATGGTCCAGAAGAGGATTGGGAGAACATCATGTGGTCAGATGAAACCAAAATAGAACTTTTTTTTGGAAAAAACTCAGCTCGTCAGTTTGCAGGTAGAAGAATGCTGAGTTGCATCCCAAGAACACCAAACCTACTGTGAAGCATTTGGGCTGGTTTTCTGCAAAGGGGACAGGACGACTGATCCGTGTTATGGGAAAAATGAACTGGGTCATGTATTGTGAGATTTTAAGCCAAAACCTTCTTCCATCAGGGAGAGCATTGAAGAGTGAACCTGGCTGGGTCTTCCAGCATGACGATGATCCAAACACACCATTTGAGCAATAAAGAATGACTCCATTAAAAGCATTTTTAAGGTGCTGGAGTGGCCCAGCCAGTCTTCAGACCTCAACCCCCTAGAACATTTATGGAGGGAGTTGAAAGTCTGTGTTGCGCTGTTTTTGTAATTCACTCAGATCAAAGAGTACCACATAGGTGTGTTATTACTTCCATCTCCCTGTATCTGTATCATGTTACTACTTGTTTCCACTTGCTTTCATGCGCTTGCAGGCACTTGCAGGATACTTCCAGATGTACATGCATTCCTAAGAAAACCATCGTGATCTCAGATGTACTGGCAAAAGATCTCCTTTCGGATCTTTTCTGGGCATTGTGTGCCTCGCGTTTGTTATGAGGCACACATGTGGTGGATTTCAGAGTAAAAAGCCATTTCTCAATATGCATTCTTCCCTCTTGACATATAAAACTATTGACTGAAAGTCTACATTATGTCATGTATTGGCAAAGTCCCTTATCTAGAATGCCTCCAGTTGTAGCCTCTAAGGAGTGAAACAGAAACATATAATAATCTGTATTAAGTGGAAGAAATGATGGAAAACAAAGCGTTATGTTTTCAGGGTTTCTTTTTCCTTTACAGATAAAGTGTGTATTCTTATGTGTTGTTCTTGTAGCTGGACTGTGATGCCTTCAACTACACTGTTTTTCCAGTAGCATCAAAACTGAACTGCTTTCAGTTCTCTGAAACTTGTTCTTCCATGTCCCATTTGCCCAGTGGGAGCTACTCAAGTCCAAATGTAGTGCACTTGCACTGAGAAACAGTGCATGTATGTGCGGTGCTGGCATGCAACGATAGCTAGAACAGCAGTAAGAACTAACAGGCTTTAAAAAAAAACAAAACCTCTGTCACTTGTTTAATAATGCAGTGAATGTGTGGGGTATTTTAATAGGTATATACCATTAGCAACTCCAGCATGGAGCCATCACATCCATATGGGAATTACACTTCCTTGTGTTGACCACCAGGGGGCGTGTTTCATACAACGCACCGGAGAGCGAGAGGAGATGAACTGTTAGAGCTGTGTCAATGCCTATTTGCATTTCCTTCAGGACAAAGGCATCGTGGAGCGGAGCGAACTGATTGTGTGAATGGGAGTTTTGTTTTATGTAGATGTACTGGAAATCCATCCCGCTGACAACAATGGGACGCATGGCAGTATGAATCACGTTTTGAGGACGCCCTACTACACCCCCACGCACCCTGCAGAGCAGAGCAGGCCTTCTCAATGTCCATTAGACAGCCTGGACCCTGCAGACGACCTGGGATGCTCCTGCTCGGCCCTGGTGGGTATTGGTGCATCTACATAATATAGACTTAAGTCAGGCTGAAATGAGAGAGAAGATTTTGTGTCCTTTACATTTGCATCAATGTGTTTGTTTTTGGGTTTGAATACATTTAAAGCAGGTGTTGATACTTCATGGATAAGAAGGCATAGATTTGGTCTTATTTATGCACCTTAAACCATATTTACCTAGCACTCCCAGCTTTTTAAAAGGTAAAAGGTAAAATGTGAAATGTTTCCTCCACTTCTGAACTCAAATAATGATGAAAAGCACCATTGTTGGGTTTGCTTAAGCACCATTTGGAGCGTGTGGCATCATATTACCCGATGAACAGTTTAGTTAGACCGCAAACAGCCATGACTTCAAAGCATTGCCTCTGGGCGTTTTGTCAGGAATACACTGCCATGAAATAATTAGCTCAGACAGCCAATCTTGAAACCTTTCAGCAGTGAAATATGCAGAAACACGATGCAGGTAGTGCAGAATATATCATATAAATATGAGTAAGCCAAGACGTCAACACACGGCTGAAGTGACATATTTATTTTTCAAATAAGTAAAGAAAAATGTGTTGTGAAATGTTAAAGCGAGCAGGCTCAAAAAGTGCCAGAGGATTGCTGTTTGAATGCACAAAAAGATACTGACGTAAACATACAGATCTATTTATTATTCAGTTGGAGTCCCATTGTGGACACAGGACTTCCCGGCAGCAGACTGTGAACACCTGGGAACAGTTTGGTGTGGTATTACCCAGAAATGAAGTGGGAGAGTTAAATATTTCTGAATGGTGACTTAAAAAAAAAAAAACGTGCAAAAGGTTTGTATTTCCATTTAGCAGCAGATGACATCATATTTGGCTTTTCCATAATGTTCCAATGAAAGATCATTTTTGAGCGGATTTTCTTCACCAGAACAGAGGTCAAAAAAAGTTGATGCAAAAGTTGGTCCAGTCTTTGACTATTACATGACTTTTTATAATGGGAACCTTGTGAGAGAGAATGGTACTTGGTTAACCTTCTGACACGTGGTAGCTTTGTACAAACATGTGAGGGATGTTTCATCTTTACTTCAGAACGTTTGGACAAGAAAACACAAGTTACCTGGAACTGGATGGCGTTTAGTTCCACAGAAGACCTGGAGTATTTGTCATCTGACTGTGCAAGAAATAAACCATAAACACAGCAAAGAATAAATGCCCATGCTGAATTATTGTGGTAATTATTTCCTCTGTCATGCTTACTCATTCGTTTTTTGTGATGAGGAGTGACTTTACTTTAATTGGATAAACAGGAGCTTTCACAGCTGCACTATTGCCAGACGGTATTCAATAAACTAGTTTCCTATAGGAGACGAACCACAGCTGTGCCTTCTCTTCGCTGATTAACACCACATGGAATTTCAATTAATCTTGTTCTCTCCTATCCTGTGGCATGAAAATAAGTTAGTCTATTCTACTATTTGGAGGTTTTTCAGATGAATCATTTAATGAATAATAAACGGGGTTTTCCCTCTCTTTAGGTCGGAAATGCCATCAACAGTCGTTTGAATCTGACTGAAGAGGAATGTGAGTATTTTTACAGCTCTGCTCCTAAACTGGATGGTTTGTGAGTGAATATTTTCCCTACAAGCATTGTTAAAGTGTGGTTAGACCTACAGCAAGAGGGAATAAGAAAAGAATGGACAATCTTTGTCAGCAAGTTATTTAATTTTTTTTTCTTCTCAGCCCAAGTTTGCACATATATTAATGGTTGATTAATATATGGTTAATAATGGTTTTATTGATCCCTGAGTAAGAAGAAGAAAAAGAAAAAAAAAAGAGAAAAAAATCACCGAGTGTGGAGTGTGAAAAGACTAGAATTAGAAAGAGAGACGAGACAGTGGTGGTGCAGTCTAGTGTACATACATACATACATGTATGTATGTATGTATGTATACATGCATGCATACATGCTTGCATACATACATACATACATGCATGCATGCATGCATGTATGTATGTATGCATGTCATCTCCTTCCAGTGCGAGTGCCTCCAGGAACTGAGAGCAGATTACAGCTGGTCTGAGTGTGGTCTGGTCTGCTATGACAGTCCACCGTGTTAAACAAACCAAACCTTTTGAAGTATGTATTCACCTCCTCTCACGTGCTGGTGCTGAGTCACAATTTCTGAAGGAGAAACCAAGACAATGACGAAGAAACCGTGCTCACCTGTTAGTTAATGTAGTGTAACTTCCTAATCGCTAATTTTGAAGTTTTATTGTTCCTAGTTGCTGGTGTGAATGCAGCGATGTCCACAGTTATAAAAGTTTTTCTTTCATTTTTTCAGTTTAACAATTGCATCAGTAGTTTTAGTTTATAAAGATTGGTTAGTTTAAGCTTAGTTTTAGTTTTTTAAGGTATTGACACACACACACAAATGTATGTACAGTTTTTAAAAAGATTTGCAGTTGCCTATAATAAGATAGGTGCTCCCAAGTAAACACATGTGTATTGTCATAATATTTTCTTTCTGTTTTTGCCATCCATACCAATCTGTACTAAAATGTATGTGTAGAAATCTTTTTTTTATGTGGTAATATTCAAACGTGTACACATTTTTCATCAAACAAACGACATCCGAACTATAGTGTTTACTGCATGTTATGTGTCTATCAGTGGTGTTCAAAGTTGGTCCTTCAGGCCCGGTGTCCTGCAGGTTTTAGATGTTTTCCTCCTTCAACACCCCGTGACACACGTGACACAATACAGCAAAGGAAACAGAGTTGATGTTGCAGAAAATTAAAGAGATTTAATGTGTAGACAGATTAAAATATATTTCATACAAATGAAAAATGAATGTTGAATGTCACAAGCTCAGTAAATGTGGCGAGAATAAAACACCACATCTGTACCCATGGGAACATTTTCAGTTCATATATGGAGCCTTATCTTTAAAAAGGACACTTGCTGTCTTCCAGTGTCTGCGGCAGAGAAGAAGCACATGCTGTTTGGTCGTCCCCGGATGCTGCAGCCGGACCAGAGTTACTGCATCCTCCACCAGGAGGGGTTTGTCAGTGCCTACAGCCATAACGTGTTTATGCCTCTATGGAGCTCCTTCACAGTTGAAAAGCCAGTAAGTGTATCTAATATGTGGATGTAACAAATATAAATAAAATAAAAACCCATCAAAGTCTTCGGACATGCCTACCCATTCAGAGTACACAACCTTTGTTATTGCTGAAACCTTTTCAACATTTCTAATTGACTTGTTTGGAAAATTACTTTATGAAGCAGCGCCGCTTCTCTAAAGTTCTCCTGGTGAAGTGAAACGTAACGCTTCTTCAAAATGTAAAACCCACAGAAGTGTGTACTCAGCCAAACATTTGTGGCATAGATGCTTTGATTATGCATCAACTTTCAGCTATATTCAAACTGAAGGTTTCCTGTGATGCTGTAATTACACTATGAACAGTCAGCCAAAGATGATGGCGTTTTGAGGACTGTTCTGGTCTTATTAAAAATAAATAAATATAGCCCTGTGACTGACTGGCGACCTGTCCAGAGTGGACCCCTGCCTCTGCCTCTCGCCTGTAATGAGCCGCGATAGATTTTTGTAGTACTTCTAACCAGTTAGTGTCTTATTTGCATAGACGGCAAGAAGGAGAAACAATCTATTGTTTTTTTTTAAAGGGATTGATAATAGTGATCAAATATAATGTTTTCATTCTTGCAGACTAACATTCATCCATTGCCCCCAGTAACTGCAAACTGCTTGAGGGCTGATGTACGACTGCTGCCATCACAAAGTCCCACATGTGATCAATATGATGCTGCTGGAAACCTGAGCCACGCCTTCCTGTACCCGCCCAGTGCGTATCAACTCTTATCTGATACTTTAAACTTCAAGATACAACAAGTCAGGATGTTCCATAGGTGGAACTAGTAGGCCCTTGCTCTTTTATTTTTCTAGCCCTTCCTTTATAGGAGATATGATTCACTGTAAGTTGGGAAATCTTTTTCTTTTTTTTTTTTAATGTGCTTTTCAAGAGCAGGTTGTGAAAATAATTTAATATTTTTCTCATCTCGCACACTGATTTGAGGCAGCAAACAAAACTAGTAGTAATGAAAATAAAAGAAAATCACTGGAGTCAAGCACATAGTCATTAAAGTAACATCACTGATCATTCTGGTAATTCCTCTTTCATCTGAACGGAGTGGGAATGATGGTATTATTTGGTTTCACCATAGCTGTAACCGGCTCTTTTGACTTTCTTGATTAGCCCAATGAAACTAGAAACCTACTTTGAAAACACGGTAAGCTGTGTGTGAAAGCAATGTTGCGAAGGACCCGTGCTTTATTCTGAAGGGCTCACAGCTTCGTCCCTGTTCAAGTAAAAGTCTTATTTCTCAGCTTCTGATAAATAAGGAAATAAAACTCAACTGAGAACTTCTGTGTGAATTTTTAGACATTCAGGTCTCAAAGTATTGTATTTTGAATTTGGATTTTGGACGGGAACACCTCAGTATTCCCTTGGAAGAGGTAGAGGAGGAAAGTCTGGGCCAACCCAAACTCAGATAAGTGGGGACGAATTGATGGAAGGATGGAAGGATGGATGGACGGACACATGGATGGAGCTTCTCAACGGGTTTCTTGTTGTGCTTTTACAGATCTGAACATTACAGAGGCGCAGCAGTATGATGCTTTACTGATGAGCAATGTAGTTCCAATGTACCCAGGATTTAAGAGTAAGTCCACCTTTAATACCACTGTTAAGAATAATTACTAATGATCAATAATTACTCCTTAATGCAATACATCACTGGATTTCTTTCTCAGGAATGAGACATCTGACATCTGCTTTTCAATTTTCCAATCTTTTGTTTAATTTCTTTCTATTTCTTGTTTTAACCCTTTTTTTAGGGATCTGGGACTACTTGCACAACATTTTACTGAAGAAATATGCGTCTCTATACAATGGCATCAATGTGGTAACTGGCCCCGTCTTCGATTATAACTACGATGGCCAGTATGACACTTTGGATCAGATACAGCAGTGAGTTTATTCCTGTTAACACTGTATTATTATCTCTAGTGACAACCTTAAAGCTTTGCTGAATGTAAGAGAAAAAGGAGTTTTAAAGTTTTCATATTTCATGAAACATCTGTGGCTTCATATATAGCCATAAACCTTTTTATTTTTTATCTTATCAGACTATCAGATTGTGGGTAACAAGAAATGTCAGGAGAGTTTTTCTAAAACAATTGACTGTGGGTGTTTCTGTGTAACTCTAGGTCTGTTCCCGGCACAAACGTTTCCATCCCCACACATTACTTTGTGGTGTTAACCAGCTGCAGCAACTCAGCTCAGCAAGTGAGCACCTGCACAGGTGCGCTGCAGACTGTGTCATTTCTGCTTCCCCACAGAGAAGACAACTCTGAAAGCTGCAAGGTAACACTTTGAAAAGTCAAAATTCACATCTTTCATCTCACTTACAGGGAAGGTTCCTGTTTAAGTCCACTTTTATGCTGTCTATTTCATTTCAATTTCAGTCTAATCCTGTTAAGGATGATGTTACTTCTGACGTCTGCAGATGAGCAACAGCTTGTCTGAGACCAGAGATAAGGTCCTGAGTGCCAAATGAGCATATTTTCACATTTTCTAGGCTGAAGTATTCCAGAAGATTGAGCAAATCAACGTGTTTTTTTTTTTTTTTTGTAAGCCGAAACTTTCCACTTCCAAAGAAGAGAAGTGATCCTATCTCTTTGGCAAAGGTTGGGATTTGGGTTTATTAGATTAAATGGCACATATGCAGTTAGTAGAATAAAATCTGTTAAAGGGGACATCAGATTTCCAGCCATTTCACGTCATCAAGGGAGCTTCTGCGTTCGCGTTGGACTTTTTACCAGCTCGTAATTACGTAAAATAAGGTAAAACGTCACAAAAAATATCAACAAGATGTTGATGTCATAACTGATTTCTTTCACAAAACGTATTATTTAACAATATTTAAAGCAAATCGACTTCACAGGCAAAAACGTAAAAAGTTCAAGTACAGATTTAAATCTTTTTTAAGGAGACTGTCCAGCACAGATATTTACAAATATATAATTCAGGATTCTATTCTATTTAGTGTCAGGAGGGGCTGGTTCTCGTAGTTTCTTTTTGTATCTTAGAGAAACTGGAAAACAGGTATGGATGCCATGAAACTGTGAAAAAACACAGGAATAGTGTTGCCTAAGATATCGATTCAAAATGTTTCTGGAGGCAACAAAGTTAACCTCTTAGATAAAGTTATCAACAAGAGCATCCACATCTCCAGACTCAGTGATTAATGTTGGTCTCTGATTATTTCTGTGTATTTTATAAAGGAGGTATCTATTTACATAAAAACAGTTTGGTGATTTATTTTGAAAAAAACACAAATGTAATATTTATTCTGGGTTTTCCCCACATCTACTCCCTCAACAGTGTTGATTAATGTGCTTGTTCAACTTGCAAAGTTGAATTGAATTTAAATAAATTGAACTGAGCTCAACTGAGCTGAGAAACACTTTTTTAACTCCCAAAACTGTTGGCATGTTGGAGATGTAGGGGAGACGGTGTGGTTGAAACTGTCACTGGGTTGTTGTGTTTGTATCCTGCAACAACTAAGGTGATAGTGTTGTGTGCGGCGTTGCGAGGCAACGCAGGAGAAATCAGTGTTTTCAACACAAAGAGAACGGCCCGAGCGCCGAGGAGCACTGAATGATTCAGTAATTATAGGGCGGTGCCTACTGTTTTGTTAGTCTTTTTTCTTTTAAATTTGCCCTCACCATGGCCTACAGTGCTCGTAAAGTCATGAATGTGATCCACAAAGACAACATTTTGGTGTCTGTTTGGATCATAGGCTGCCTTTGACACATTTGATTGCAATATCTTGCTCCACCGGAGGAAGACTAGGTGGGACTTTGCCACAGTGCTGAACATAATAATAATAATAATAATTTAGATCACTTGGAATTTACATAAATGCACATACTGCATAGATAAGCTTGAAATTAGTTTGAATGACATACGCCCAAAAACAGAAATTGGTAGTATACTAAAAACTTATATTTTGAGTCTTGACTGTAAATGACCTCAGTGAGATCACTGAATTGTCGATGTGAGCGGTATACAGACACTCCTTCCAACCTCTCCGAGGACAGCCTACGCCTTCGTAACAAGTCGCGATGCCACTGATGATGAGAGAACGTGTGTCCTTCAACCGCCAGTTGCTTTAGAGAGACTGGCAGCACTGAGAACTGCCCAGCTGAACATCTTTGGGACATTCTGGATTGGAGGGAGCGACGGCGTGTTCTGGCTCCAGAAAACGTACCCCAGCTTCGTGTGGCGCTCCAGGAAGAAAGAGACAATATTCCAGAGGCCACAATTGACAGCCTGGTGACCTCAATTCGATGACGATGTGTTTTTTTTTGTGATGCACGCGGGAGGTTTTAGAGAAATGTTGATACATCAGCATATGCTGGCTACATCGTCATGGTGTCAAAGGGTTAGGGTTCCAACCTGGCCAGTCTGGAGTAGACGGGATGGGAAAAACGGGCCTTGTAAGAATGTGTTTTAGGAAGTGTAGTTGTGATGGTGGTTGTAGTCTCCAACCACAGTTACACAGTGATGACTTTGAAAATAAGAATCATGTCGATATCAGCAGTTCCACAACACATCCGCTTTTCATTTGTTTCACCTTTTTTTTTTTTTTTTTTTTTTAAATCAGTTTCCATTTATGTCTGTGTATATTTGCTGTTTTCTCATTAAAATCAAACAACAAAAGCTGACTTTTTTTGTTTTATTGTGTTCATATTAACAGAGTGCAGAGGATGAATCTCTTTGGGTGGAAGATCACATGTGGTTTCACCAGTCGCGAGTTAGAGATGTTGAGTGGATCACAGGACTGGACTTTCACCAGGGCAGCAACCGACCGGTCCCAGAGCTGCTGATGATGAAGACCCGCCCCACAGCAGCCATTCACCGAAAACAATGACAAGTCAACGTACACATACACACAAAATCAGTTTATAAGCAAGTCTTATCAAGGTAGTAACATTATTTATTTACCTATTTAATCTTATTGCAATCTTGTCATCCGAGTGTCATTTGATCTACTTTGCTGATGTTAAGGAGCTGAACCAGATGTGAACAATATTTTTTATGAATTTCAGATAATGATATACCTTTTTTTTTAGAAAGTATGTCTTTTTTTAAATGTGCGAGAGAGGCATTTCTATAATTTGGGTGAAATAACTGGTAAAGGTTTGCTCAGTTTTATGCCACTTGCTGAAAAGAAAGAAAAGCTGAATTAAAAGCTGAATTAAAAGCTGAGAAAACTTCGGTCCATTGCATAAGGAAATAGGCGCTTTGAGCAGCATGTGAAGAGGTTTGTTTTGCAGCTTACCAACTGCAAAATGAGTAAGGGAAGAAGATCAGGTGAGCCGAGATTACACACAAAGCTGATTGTCCTTATTCATGAGTGTTTTCCCAAAAGACAAAACACGTGGTCATGACAAATGCCCAACTCAGAGTGATCTAACCCAGCTTCTGAGAATGATTAATCTCAAGCACAATCCTGAGTAACGTTTTCTGTATGACCTGCATCACAAGTCTGGACAGGAATGACACTCATCCCAATGACTCATCAGAATGCAGTACTCCATCCACTAACCACAAAAACCAGGGTTAAGTAACTAATATAGATAAGAGTGAATGGTTTAATCACAACCAGATTACCATCACCGCTATCACTATCATAATAACCCTGCAGGAGGCATGACAGACAGCACGAGTACGATGAGTGTGGATATAAATATACATAACTTTCCAGAGAGACACTGAGGCTAAAATGCAGGAACTTCTCACATCAACAGTGAATTTGCCTTTGACAGCCACCCCCAAACGTTACTCATATTTCTCTTTCAGTTTTGCCATGACTGTAGGTTTATTTTTATCCCTGCGGCCACTTTAACCGACAGTTAATGATTATTTATGTGAGGGACTGCCGGGAGTAAATTGTCCACATTCAGCTGGAATCCTGTAAGTCTGAACAAAGAGAGCGATTTTTGTATCCGATAACATTAAATATTTTGTGCCGGGTTTATATTCTGACATGAGATGATGTTAATGAATGACCACAACAAAAATTGAAAGATGATGTAGTTAAAAGAAAAGTGAAAAAATTACTTGCAGTACAGTTTATTCATAAGCAGACTGTGTTATATATGTGTGTTTGATTGTCCAATGTTGGTTCTTTTTTCCTGAATTTCCGTCGCTGAATTATTCTGGTTTATATTTGCTTATTCTTCTCTGTCATTAAACTGATTTCCTTCCATATAATTTGAACATTAGTTTTGACTACTTTATTGACATATCCTGTATATGTGCCCTTAGTTTATCCTTTGGAGCTTTTGATGTATCGATATGGATGTTTGAAAGAAAATCCAGGGGTAGATGTGTACGAGTTACCAGTCACGAGTACTCACTCACATACTGAAGAAATCTGTGTGAAAGTATGAGAACCACAACTGAGACCCAACTTGATGAGTCTGCAGGGTCCACGTTGTTTGGTTTTGTCAGTGACTTATGCTGGGAAAAGCTAGTATTTCCTTAACGTCTGGTGAATCAAAGAGTCAAGTAGCGTCATGCTGTGCACACCAGATCTGAAACTTAACCACTTTGTATATGTATCAGGGGTTTTTCTGTTTCTTCCGTTTTACCTGATCATAGTCTAATATTTACTTGTTCCAGTTTTCAAACTTTTGTTGATTTGGATTTGGTTTTCCACGTGTGATTTTGCAATTACGCCAATTACAGCCTCATACCCCCTCATACCCCCTCACATTATTTAATCTTTTCATTGTTTTGTTTTTTTTCCTACATTAAATGGCTTTTCCCACCTAACCTTTCATTTAAGCTCTTTTCAGGGCCCCTTAAAACCACTATGTCGCGCCAATGCATGCAAGTTTATTAGACCAACCCTTTTTTTTAGCAAAATGTCAACTGCACACAGCTGTGGAATAGACACTAAGGATCTTTCAACATGTTTATTTGGACAAGGTGTAAGCAAAGATTTGATTCATTCTCAGGGAACAGTCATCCTTATAGGATCAGGTTTTTTTCCATTGCGCACAAACCCTGGTGGTCCTGCGTAGGACAAAACCCTATGTGTGTGTATATATATATATATATATATATATATATATATATATGAGACAGAGAGAGAGAGAGAGAGAGAGAGAGAGAGAGAGAGAGAGAGAGAGAGATTCACTAATAACACCACAACAAGTCATCGTTAAAATAAGATTAATGTAGTGGAGTATTATAGTATAGTAAATATTATTAATATAGTAACAGAAATAAAAGAAAAAACAGCTGAGTTATGAAACTTTTTTTTTGAAGGAAGACAAGCTCTCATTTGTGTTATGTTGGCCTACACCTTCTTTTTCTGTTTTAACTGAATATTTTACAGTTTAAAATATGTATTTTTTACATACACAACTACAGTAAATTGCAGTTTTAAAAACAACTGAAAAACATAATTTTTTTTTGGAGTTGTTACATCTTTAATGTGTTACTCTAAGTAACAGAAATCCAGAGAAAAATCAATATTTATTTATTGAGAATATTTTAATTGAAAGTAAATGGATAAAAAGACCAAAAATGAAAAAATGAAATGAGTTACTGCCAAGAAGTGCATGAATACTTTCTGACACATCTCTTTTAATAGGAAGCATCTTGTTTCCTGCAAGAACAACTTTCTCTCGCATGCTTCAGGCTAGTTGAGTGGAGTGTCTTTTGGTATTCCCCGAACTGTGCTCCCATGGCAGCGTCTCTTTTATAGGTCTGAACCCCTGCAGTCTGGAATTTTTTTAACTGATTTCACCCCTTAGGCCTATGCAAAGATCGTATTGTTCAAAGCACTACTTGCAAAGCCAGAACTTCTCTCTCTCTCTCTGTCTCTCTGTCTCTCTCTCTCTCTCTCTCTCTCTCTCTCTCTCTCTCTCTATATATATATATATATATATATATATATATATATATATATATATATATTTATTATCCTTTATCCAACTTTTTATCCAAAGTTACATTAAAAAGGAGGAACACAGTCAATCCAAAACCAAAAATGCAATTTCTAAAAGGTAAACGACAAGTATTAAATGTAAACAGAAAAAACAGTCAAAAGTACAACTGGAGTAGTACAATGTTAAAAGAAAAGTGCAAATGACAGTGGGGTTAAATTCTGTTAGGCAGTTAGGAGAGAAGATTAAAAATGGAAAAGGTGTATCTGAGCTTCTGGAAGATAGAAAAGGACATGTACATGTATAAGTAAGTGTTTATTTTTATCATGACGCCGTGCTGTGAAGAAATGCGGGCCTGTTGCCAATAATCACATGAACCTCAGATGGTTTCATTGGGGAGGAGCTCTGACTGGCAGTTGGAGAATATAATGCTGAGGTGAATGATCTTTCCGTCTGTGGGAGTTGCATTCCTCTTATAGAAGTAAAAATATACAGGTAAAGTAAAAATAGATTTCACCTTGGGGCCTGTCTCATGATGTAATGCTGCTGTCGAGAGAGAGAGAGAGAGAGAGAGAGAGAGAGAGAGAGAGACAGAGAGAGAGAGAGAGACTGAGATAATTGTCCTTTCATTTAAAGGTTTCTAGCAGAAAAAGGAAAATAAAATTGTATAAGAGAAGACAATATTTCAAATAAAAAATGAGAGTCACAGAGTCACACAACTCTACTCTGGTAAATGAAAGTATTATGTTTTTAATTGTTTATTTTCTTATGTACAGTTTCTACCAGCTGCTGAAATAAAACATCTTTCATATCATAATGGCTTAATTTCCTTTATCATAAAGAAAAAAGTTGCAGGTGGTAGAAAAGTCAAGGCCTAAACCAAAAAAGGAAATAACCATGACATACATTTAAAAGTAACCAGCATTACAGTTATCATTCTCATTAATTATCCAATCAATACTTCCAGTTTCTGTGAACTTCCGAGTCTTACTAACGAAAAAAAAAAAAATCTGTTTCTCCTTCCTGAGATTAAAGCTTTGAAACGTTTCGTGGGCGTCGCCGTAAGACTATAAAGCTTGAGAACCAGTAAGGGCATGACGTTCTGGCTGACTTCTTCACGCCCCCATCATTACAGAATGGTAGGTGGAGACACTGAGGCTGAGACCTGGAACTGCATCCAGCCTGAACACACCTGCGAAAGCCATCTTCTCTTTGGGGCCTCTCATTTATGTCTACTTGATGCGATTTTTTGAATTATATGATATATTTATTTTATATGGCGCAGATTTGTTGAATATCCGTGTTTCAGATTTATGATTGGGACTCTCCTAGGTTTCCCTGTTCCACAGATTGATCGTTTCCTGTTTGTTTGTTTTTCCTTCTCTTTCTTTAAGCTGTGTTTTTGTGTCCTGGCGCTCCTGTCACTGCGCGCCTCCCCAGTGGACAGCCTCGCAGCGCCGCTGACCTACGAAGACACAGACCCGGTCACTGGCGAGCCGGTGCGGTGTGACGCGTGTCCCCCCGGGACCTTCCTGCGCTCCTCCTGCTCCTCGGAGAGGAAGAGCGAGTGCGCGCCGTGCCCGGCGGGCTCGTTCACGGAGCTGTGGAACTACATCAGGAGGTGTCTGCGCTGCGGAGTCTGCGGACACAACCAGGTGCTGAAGAAGGAGTGCACCGCGGACAGCGACTGCCAGTGCGAGTGCCAACAGGGCTTCTACTATAACGCACAGTACGACATGTGCGTGCGCCACAGCGAGTGTCCGCCAGGTCAAGGCGTGCTCAGCAACGGTACGGTCCAAGAATAGAGCCTTTAGGTCATTTTATGGTGTCTTGTCATTCAGTATCGATACGTTTCACCTCACATTTCCGAGCGTCGCGCGTCAAAGTCTTTATTGTGAGAAGACGCCTGACTGTGGTCACGTGTACGTTTTGAATTTCTTTGAATACATTAAGTCGTTCAAACGAGAGGGAACATGTTTTGACGGACCAACATTACCTACAGTAGACTTGATATTAACGTTTTATGTAACTTAACTCGTAAATGCCTGACATATGAAATAAAAGGGTTTATAATATACTGAAATAAAAAAAAACACTCCTAATTTTGTCCGTAACTATTTCTAAATAATATTTACTTTGTATCCTTATGAATATATTTGGAATTTTTACTTCCAAGAAGGTAGAAAAAGGCCTTGTTTAAATTTTTTTTTACTTTTACTGCTTTCCAGATCACGCAGTTAAACGCTGTCTTTATTCATGGGGATATTACTTTTGCAAAAGTTTGCACACTCCACCATCATTCAGTTTGTGACCACCTGCTATGGTTTCTATGGAGACCATGTAGTTCCTACACTGTTTTGAAATCTGAACCGGAATCTGAACACATGATGACAGAAGCTCTGATACTTTGAGCTGCCTTCAAACATATTAAACTTTTATAACTGACAGCATGTTTGCATACTCACAGTAAGAAGGAAGGAGAATCTGTTTCGTTCATACTGAGCATTGGGATGTCTCATGGGCAGGACCTGCAGGTTGATGACTTTTGGACGGTGATGGTTCATAGCATTTTCTCAGAAGTGAAACAGAATGCTGTGTTACTTTGAGTTAGGAAGTTTCTGTTCTGCACACTGACTTGCTGTTGTTTTTTCAATTAGCCAACTTAACACTTACATGTAAATGTCCATGTTTTTGGATTTACTCAGTGGCCATAAAAATACAAAGCTCCATTAAATATAAATAAGACTGCAGAAATATATTATTTATCATTATTATTTATAGTTACTTAAATTAGCCTACTAAAAAACAAACATTGGATTTTACTGAGTAGACTGAAATACAAACCTCCGTTCACTTTTGACAAATATTTTCATAAAAATAAGTCATGGTCTTTGTTGTTATTCCAACATTTGTGGTTCTCCTCCAGGTACAGCTGAGAAAGACACAGAGTGTGACATTTGCTCTGCCAGCACCTTCTCCGACGTTTACTCGGCTCACTCCAACTGTACCAAGCATAAGAACTGTAGAGATGCAGGGATGCAGATGGTGCTGAGGGGATCCACCTGGCACGACAGCGTGTGCGCAAACAGTGAACAGCTCAAAGGTAAGATTTCTACCTTCAAAAGGTTTTTCATGCAAAGTCTTACTAAGAAGAGGTCAGAACTGAAGACACTAGGATGCAGAAAGTGGTGAAATGTAGAGCAACAGAATATGTGATCATGTACATGTCCGCTCTCTGATGACTAAGTCATCCATCCATCCATTATCTATACCCGCTTAATCCGTCTCCAGGTCATGGGGGGGTCTGTCGGAGCCTATCCCGAGTAGGGATAGTAGTAGGCGAAAGGCAGGGGTCCACCCTGGACATGTCGCCAGTCCATCGCAGGGCCACATAGAAAGACAGACAAACATGCACACTCACATCCACACCTACGGGCAATTTAGAACGATTAATTAACCAACCCTGCATGTTTTTGGACTGTGGGAGGAAGCCGGAGTACCCGGAGGGAACCCATGCAAGCACGGGGAGAACAGGCAATCTCCACACACCGGGCAGGGAACCGAACCAGGAACCTTCTTGCTATGACAAAGTCAATAAAATAATAAAATATTTCCCTTCTAAATTTCATGTGGATGTGAATTCTGTGAAGTCTGAATTCTGTGAAGTCTGTCGGAGCCTATCCCGACACATAGCAGGCGAAAGGCAGGGGTCCACCCTGGACAGGTCGCCAGTCCGACGCTGGGCCACATACAAAGACGGACAACCATCATGCGCGCTCACATTCACACCTAGGGACAATTTAGAACGATCAGTTAACCTAGTATGCATGTTTTTGGACTGTGGCCGGGAATTGAACCAGGAACCTTCTTGCTGACCACTAAGCCACCGTACTGCCCTGGTTTTAGCATTTAACATTTAACAGTGCTAAACCGCCTGAAACACCAGGGGAGCTATTCCAGGATGCCTGTTGTTGACTTAAGCACCGCCTTCAATACAAGAATCCCAGACATTCAGATTTCCAAGCTATCCAACTTGGGGCTCCCTCAACCCACCTGCACCTATATAAAAGGCTTTTTGACCAACCAATCTAAACACCTGAGACTTGGCCCCCAGCTCTCCTCCACCAGCAGTCTCATCATTGGCTCCCCTCAGGGCTGCATGCTGGGCCCACTGTTGCACTCCCAGAGAACATAATTGTCAGATTAGCAGATGACAGAACAGTGATCTCTGAGAGCAATGAGGCAGAATACAGAGGTGAGGTCTTGAAGCGTGGTGAGTGTTGTTCAGTGAGCAACTTTGCACTGAACAAAACCAATACAATCATCCTGGAGAGAGAGGCTACTGGCCTACACTGTCTCAGTGTGGTTCTCCAGCTGCACTGAGGCTGCAGAGGGTGCAGCACAGAGGATTATCGGCTGCCATTCTCCCTCCCTAGCTGACCTCACCAACTCCCACTGCCTTAGAGCCAGGAATATCACAAAGGATAACACTCATGCTGGATCCCACCTCTTCAATCTGTTCCCCTCTGCCAGGTGCTACAGGGCTATATGCACCAGGACAAGCAGATTCAGAAACAGCTTTTACCTTAAACTGTCTCTAACCTGCACTAAACCCAACCTGCACTGCAACTACTGCAGTTACTCTGTGGACACATACACCTGTGCACGACACGCTGAGGTGCTGCTGCCCTGTTATGTATGCTGACGTGTTCATGCATACTGTGTCATGCACATTGTATTATGTTTTGTACTTTATGTTTACCATGTTTGTGCACTCTAAGGAGCTGGCCTTTAAATTTAATTGTATCTGTAATGACAATAATGGCTTTTTATTCTATTCTCAGTGACCTTACCTCCAGTAATGGGTGAGCCCATCCCAGATTCCACAGACCCAACTCCTCTAGATATGATATGTTTGTGGGATTGAGAAGATCTTCCAATTATTGTCTGTCTATTAGCATTCACAGCGGAGGTCAACTGCACCTAACCCCCACTATACCAAGTTTAGGTGAAACATCTGATCAGGCATCATGGTTTGGATCTGACGGTTGGCAAAGCCCCCATTGTTGAATCACTACCTTATTGTGGCTGAGGACTTTCCGTGATACGATGATCCCTGTATCTATATTGTCTGGGCCAGTTGCCTTTGGTATTGTCTCTCAAAGCCACTTGGTCCTGTGGGACAGGCCAGACTAAAAGTGATTCTTGACACATGTGGAAACTGACGTGAAGGAGCCACATATCCTTTGCCTAAATGCAGGTCACCAGGGCACCGCCCTAGAGCTAGGTCTGGGGGAGGAGCTTACCTGGTGGCTGGCCTTTCACCGATGGGGCCTGTCTGGGCTCAATGATGAGCTCACCACTTCCAGTAGGGTCCGTGTAGGTCAGGGTGTTATAAACAGAGCATTGATTTTAAAACTGCAGGTACTTACTCATGGCTTACCGTTTTAACTTTACTTCATACAATTCTTCAAACCTATTAATGGCTCCACACTAAGCAGACAGTACTCCCTGAATGACTTGTGCCTTGATGTAAGTGTTTTGTCATGTTTATTTTGCGTTACTGTGATCTAACCGCTTATCTCACCTTTCCTGCGCAGACGAAGCTCACTACCTCAAGGAAATAATCCCAGCATTCTTTGGTCACCATAAAATGAGCCTCAAAAGGCTGCGTCGAATTGTGCACATGCTCCCAACTAAGAATGGCAAAAAGCAGGTTGGAACTTCACAACTCCACTTCTCAGAGCTTTATGCGCACATCAACACCTGGCTTTCTACTGCTACAGCAGCGGAGATTCATCAGCTTCCAGCCATACTGGATAAAACAGGTGCAAACATTGCAAGTGAAAGATTAAAACACAAGCTGAACAGCATTGTCAAATATCTGACAGAGATGCATGGTTTGGGGAGGGAAAACATAGATTTCATTGTATTGTAGGCTGAGAAAGAACTTTATTTTGGCATCCATCTCTTAATTCATTCATTCAAATACTGTGTTTGGATTTCCCCTCAACATTTCATCATGCAATACCGAAGCCCTTTCAACCAAGTCATGCTTGTTCTGTCTTTTTCTATTATTTTGTCATGAACTTTAAAATCGAATGTGCTAACTGAGACCTGTAGAATCTGGAATTTAACACTCCTTGGTCCTGGAAGGAGTAGAGTTGCTGGGATGTTCTCTCCTGGGAAAGTAGGAGGCTGGTGTGGAGAACTGGTGTTTGAATGTTTTGCACGTATGAATAATCTGTAAAATATATTAAATTATGTGCTCTAAGTTGTTTGTAAATGGTCATGTGGAACTTTCTAGAGTGATGGGCAGCAACATTTGCTTCTCTGAGATAACTGCTGATGTCTTTCCTTCTTGACTCATGTTTGAATGGTAACTTTTCTGCATTTCATTAGCAGCAGCTGGCTGGTTCTTACTTGCTTACTTCCCATGGAAGCAGTAGGAGTGTCTTTATTTTTTTACATACCGTTTCTGGATTTGACCCTTTTTTTTTTGTTTGTTGTTTGTTTAATAAATATAGCATGAAATATGTTGTTCATCTAAGTTTTGTTTTAAGACCAAACAATAACCTAATAAGTATTTTGTGTCCCACACCGAACTTTTTATAAATTCTTCAGTCCCTCGTCCACACACAGTCATGTTATTTCATCCACCCGAGTTAAGTCCCCCTAGACTGGACTCAACAGACTGATATACTTGTCACTTGTCTGCAAATTTTACATATTCTCTTCGTCTGTAAAAGACCATCATTTCATTTTACTAGTGGATAACAATTTCAGAACGATATCAAGCCAAGGCACTTCACACGGAAGCTCTGCAAAGTTAAATATAATCCCAATAAATCAAAATTATATACCAGTTCAGTTCAGTTTATAGCAATTTATACACAATTCAATTCCAATTATTACAAAATTCAAATTGCATGTTGTAGAAATTCTTAAAAATCAACCTAACGCTAAGGTACCAGGTAACAGATTGCATCAATCTTTAATTCAGTGCAGTTCCCCATCGTGGGCAAGCATGAGGCGATAGTGGAGAGAAAAAGGACCAGATTAGTAGGGCTCAGAATAAAATAACTACAAGCAAACATCAATATTTATTGTGACCTTCCTCAGGAGAGATCAAACTCCTAGTTAGGAGTCTATACCAAATTTAGCTCCCTCTCCAGCATTTTATCAAATCCCATAAATCTGTGCTGTTTTCCAAACATAACATCCTCGAATGCCTGCACACTTAATTAGTTCAGATTTTCCTCTTTACCTTTTGTTCCCTTTACCTTTTATATCAAACTCCACTGATCCCCCCCCTCAAACATCCCATTTAAGAGCTTGTCAGCTATTTTCAGTGTTTATTCGGCGCACGATTCCCCACGTCTGATCTTCTCAGTTGCTTAAACAGTAAACCCCATTCTCTGCACCAAATGGATAAACAAGAAGCTCTCTTTGTTGACATGCTCCTTCTAAATAAAGCAATCCAACTCCATAAAGTCCACCAGACAGTAATTGAAAAAGCAATGTCAATGTTGATGACATTGCTGAATGTAGAAATTGCTTTGACAACTATATTTATTTCATGTAGTGTCTTAACGAATCCTCTGTGCTGAATATATTTGTATGGTTATATGATGTAATCCTCTGTTTGTATTTTAGAGAAACTGTTAACATGAATGTCATTGAAAGTGTAATAAAACTAGACTAGGGTGCCTAATACTTTTGAACAATACTCTATAATGCTGTATACGTCTCATCTAGATTTGATTGAAGGATTCATTACCGTTAACAACACAGTATATCCAGCATATACACTTTTGATTGGTTTATTCATTCAATATGTTCAGGTAGCTGCTTTTATCGTGTAGGTTTATTTATTTATTTTATTATCTTCATTGGTGGTTCTGCCATTCCTACTGGGACATCATTTTGTACATGTGCTGTATGTTGTATTTACCAAAATATTGTAAACGGCGCCCTCTTGTGTCGGTAACAAGCTGCATACAAGAATAGGATAAATATATCACTTTGATATACGTTTGACATGGTGTATACTGTACTGTAATGTCTATAGCAATACTATTTGCAAAGACTGTATGTACGTTTGTAAGTGCATTTTCCCCTTTTTAGAACTGAAAAACTGCTAAATGAATGTGGAGGAACTACTCCAACAACTACAACAAGAAGCTTTTATTGTTGACAGGATCCTTCAAAATAATGCAATCCAGAAGGAAATCCGGCACAAAGTGTTTGAAAAGTCATGTGAACTTCCCACCAAGCCCCCCAGCGACACACCGTTGTTAATTTCTGCGCTGTTGTTTCCAATACAACTCCTGTTAGGCCTGTTTCTGTAAGCTTATTACAGTGTAGTAAAACATACTGTAAGTACACTATTGCAGAAGTCTGTAGTCTGAATGCTCACTTAACTGCAATTACTTTGTGGTTTACAATGTTAATGTGGCTTGCTTGTATTCCCCTGTTGTAAGTTGCTTCGGATAAAAGCGTCCTCTGTAATATAATGAAAAAGTACAAAACAAAAGGGTTTTAGTGATTTAGTGATGAAATGCAGTAACTAGGATTCCTTTCGAATCCAAGTTCCTGAATTATTCATCTTAAAAAGAAAAAAACGATCATTGATAATTTGATTTAAGACTAGAATATCTTATACTTTTGAACAGTACTGCATTTACTTTACTTATATACACATATAAGTACATACATATACACATACCTATACACAAAGACCTAAAATAACAATAATAATGATGATGATTGGTTCAATTCAATTCTAAATACGTTATTAATCCCTGAAGGGAAACGTTATTAACTAGAATAACAGCAAAAATCACAATGTCGGCAATAACACAGATAGTCGTAATACTAACAATCACATTGTTAGTCAGAATCATCACCATCTCCAACATCATCATCTCTTCAGTCCATGTTCGGCTTCCGCAGATCCCTCCACAGGCACGTCAGTGCTGGTTGTGCCCCTATGACAATGGGCAGACCGGTCGGGGAAGGGTACCTATTGCCCCAGGGCCACTACCCTCACCATGGCTCAATGGCCCGGGGCAAAACCCAGGAGACCAGGACCGCCAGGGACATGATGATGGAGATTCAGTAAGTGGTGATGTGCAGCACAACTGAATATTTAACATACACGTGAGTACACTGCGCAGATGCGTACGGTTGGCTCTCAGGGAACACACCCGGTTTTCTGACTTGGCTGAGTAAAACAAACTGTTTTCCACCGCCTTAGACAAGTCAGTTCAAGTCACTAAAGTAAGCAACAGCATAGAGCAGGCCAGTGTGAGTTACCTACCTGAACCAAGCCTACCCCCACTTATACCCACAACACTCAAAGTCATGATCGGCCGCTTGGCCACTGCTTTACAGTGGCATTGCCGTACATCAGACAAATCAATTTATAAGCACTAATATTCAAATATTCTGTGCTTCACACTAGGTGGAGATCGTGCACTGTCGGGTTGCATATAAAAGTAATGCTTTTAAAGGAGAGAAAAACGGATACATAATCGGAATTTTAAACGTCAACTAAAAAAACAAAAGCCTGATAAACTCCAGATAGGATCGTGACTGAAATTAAAAAAAAAAAAACATTTTTGTTTTCAATTCGCTCCCATTTATTTAAATTCAGTTTCAAGATAAGACATGAACAGATATTACATCAACAAATAAATAACGGTTTTAGGAAAGCTACTTTTGTCAGACGTCTTCCATGTCATAATGAATTAGACTCTTCACCAGATGCAAGTGGAAAATTCAAAATAAAATAAGCTGCAGTGCTGAAATAGTGCTCAGCAGAATAAATCCACGAAAGACTTTCCTCGGCGGGGTGTCGCACATCAGTGCTCCCGAGCACTACCAAGTAAAACATAACCGAATCCATTTAACCATGATGACATTAAAGTCATGTAAATTCCCCTGGGCGTCAGCATACGGAACACTATAAAGCCTGAGGGTCCTGCGTGTACCTACATCAACCCCAGGGTTTGACTGTTGGGTCCTCCATCATCTCAGAATGGTAGGTGGAGACATAGGAGCTCAGAGGAGACGCATAAACTGCAAATAGACTAGAAGACCACATCCGAGAAAGGTTTTTTTTTTCATTACCTGGGGTCCGTTTTAATCTCCACCGGGTTGATGTGTCCAGGTTAATGATCATGCCTACGTTTTCTCGTTCTTTTCTTTCTTCCAGCTTTGTTTTTGGCTCCTGCCCTTGGCAGGCTTCTCTCTGCGCGCCTCCCCAGTGGACAGCCTCGCAGCGCCGCTGACCTACGAAGACACAGACCCGGTCACTGGCGAGCCGGTGCGGTGTGACGCGTGTCCCCCCGGGACCTTCCTGCGCGCCTCCTGCTCCTCGGCGACGAAGAGCGAGTGCGCGCCGTGCCCTGCGGGCTCGTTCACGGAGCTGTGGAACTACATCAGGAGGTGTCTGCGCTGCGGAGTCTGCGGACACAACCAGGTGCTGAAGAAGGAGTGCACCGCGGACAGCGACTGCCAGTGCGAGTGCCAACAGGGCTTCTACTATAACGCACAGTACAACATGTGCGTGCGCCACAGCGAGTGTCCGCCAGGTCAAGGCGTGCTCAGCAACGGTATTTTTATTTTTTTTTTGTCACTTTCTATGTTAAAATCCACACTTAAAAGTTGTAATTATTTAATAGGGATATTAATTTCATATCATTTTTTAGGCCTGCGCACTTCAGCTCTGCAGTTGTCTCTAATTGAGATCATCAAGTTGATAAACTGAACCAACTAGTGAAGAGTTTGAACATGAGATAACCGTTGATTGCCTTAAAACATGCAGTAACTGTCATGAAGGCGTTTCCTTGGTGCCCACAAAGCAAAGTGATGGTTCACTGATTTCAAAAGCTTTGACTTTTTGAGTGTGGGATGTGTGTCTGACAAATGGGAATTTGCCAGTTGTTTTTCAGCTGTAAACATGAGTGGGAAGTGTGGGATGATGAGTTTTGCCAGCCAAAGATAACAAACAGCCAACAGAAATCTAACAGTCTTATGTATTATTATTATTTATAGTTATTTAAATGAGCCTACTAAAAAGCAAACATTGGATTTTGCTGAGTAGACTGAAATACAAACCTCAGTTCTTTTTTGACAACTACTCTCATCTACATAAAACATTTAGTCTTTTTTGTTAACGTTCTCCTCCAGGTACGGCTGAGAAAGACACAGAGTGTGACATTTGCTCTGCCGGCACCTTCTCCGACATTTACTCAGCTCACTCCAACTGTACCGAGCATAAGAACTGTAGAGATGCAGGGATGCAGATGGTGCTGAGGGGATCCACCTGGCACGACAGCGTGTGCGCCAGCTGTGGAGAGCTCAAAGGTAAGATTTCTGATTAAAAAGGTAAACACCTCATCCGAAATTGGTCAAAATTGACTATTCCAAGATGCAATAAGTGATAATATGCAGAACTGAATACTTGATGACAGAGATGTGAGTATACCTATTACTTATAGGCAAAAAGTATAAAATATCTTACTTTGATGTCTAGTAGATGTGAATGATTAGCTCTCAGGGATCTCCTCCAACATCCATGTGGAACTGTTTGTGACTCAGGCATGAAAATAGTTTAACTTCTGACCCAACTGTAATATAATCCTATAGACTTATGCGTTTGTACGGCAGTAACACCAGTTCTTTCTGTTAGTGTTAAA
Organism: Xenentodon cancila; assembly: GCA_014839995.1. Lineage (NCBI taxonomy): Eukaryota > Metazoa > Chordata > Actinopteri > Beloniformes > Belonidae > Xenentodon > Xenentodon cancila. Next base: position 5,295,614 of record CM026217.1, read on the forward strand.
TTAAATGCTCAGCTGTGACCAAATAGCACTGGGTGACGTGTTTTGTGTTATGTCCAGGTTGCTTATCTTATCTTATCTTATCTTATCTTATCTTATCTTATCAATCCTTTGCAGACGGTGCCGACTACCTCAAAGAGATCGTCCTGGCTTTTTTTGTTCGCCATAAAATCGATTCCAAAAGGCTGCGTCGAATCGTGCTCACGCTCCCAACTGAGGGTGGCAAAAAGAAGAGTGGCACTTCACAGCGCCCCTTGTCAGAGGTTCATGCACAGGTCAAAGCCTGGGTTTCTTCTGCCACGGCGATGCAGATCCGTCAGCTTCCGGCCATACTGGCCAAAAGACGGGTCAAAGCTGCTGGGAGATTACAAAAAAAGCTGAGCAGCATTGACAGAGCTCTGATGCAGACATGTAGTTTGAGGAGGTATTGATGGTAGTTTTAAATTTGGTTTGTGCTTCCTTCTATCTATCTATCCATTTTGGATTTGGAGGTTCGAACATTGTCCCCAACATTCTGATCCTTTGTTGAAACTAAAAGAAACCCCTGCATTATTGACCCTTTCTTGTGTCTGTCATTGTGTGTTCCTCTCATTTTCAAATTGTTTATACCTTTACTTTTGTGCTATAGTGTATTATGTAAATGGAGAACTTCATTTATTTTCATATTTGTAGGAATAAAGTAAGTTGTAATGAGACTAAGCCATGGTCCAGAGCTTGTTTTGGTTGTGTGCATCCAATGCTTGACTTAGGTGAATGTCTTCACCCATCAAAGTTGCTCATTGGGAGGGATCCAAGACTATATACAGACTATAATCATATACAATCATGTATAAACGTTAGAACCTTCTTTTCATCCAATTTTTCAAATTAAATCCCTTCCTTTATTACCTGACAGAAGTAGTGTGATTTACGAAAGAATGAGTGAACGCACAAGCTCTAAATGATCTCACGGTACTGGGTTTCATTATTAGTCATAACAACCACAGATAAGTAAAAACATCACTTTTATTTTAACCAATTCAAGATGAAGCCAAAATAAAGCCTAAAAGAAAAAAAGAATGTATGAAATACTAAGTACCTCCATCATATACCTGCTTGTAGATCCACCTTCAGCTACAGTCAGTTCTGCTGAATGATTTGATTAGACTCTCACATCACTGGAACAATGTTGGCCATGCCTATACAACATTTTTCATTTCGCTAAGGTTTCTGTGCATTTGTCAGAGTCAGAGTCAAGTTTATTGTCAATTCTACCACATGTGAGATGCATACAGAGAATCGAAATTACATTACTGTCAAACCCTCGGTGCTACACAATAAATACATTTTATACACAAAGTGCAAATTAAAAAGAAACAAGAAACATTTGCCTTTGCAGAGCTCCCTTAAAAGCCTTTCAGGCGCCAAATGTAAATGGCCCTTTGCTCCACTCGTTTGCACATGCTGGGCAGCATGAGAGCAGAACAAAGAGGTTTTTGCCTGTTAAGGAAAGGCCATGCGCTAAATTTAAAAAGTGTTCGATGATAGCACCGTAAAAGTGTGAACAACCCGACAGATCTCAAAGACAATGAAGGAGAAGTCGATCTGGCAAAATCCCACTTTTCCTAATACGTTTCCTAATGAGTTTAAAGACGTACAGTATGACAAAGAGGAAAACCGTGTGGAAACAAATCTGAACAGAATGGCAGAAAAGGTTTTTTATTTTATTTTTAGAGACATGATTTTATTTTTCCCTGCTTTCACAGTATAGTGTATTGATTTGGTGTGATCCGCCGCCCCAACAGCAGATTTTTCCACATTATTCCCATTGTTGTGAGTCTTGGGATTTCTTTCAATATCAGGATTTCAATCTGCCTCCGACTCCGCATGAAGAACTCCTGAAAATGGTGTACAGCTGCAGCCTGGTGTTGCCAAACTGTGCATACAGGCCAAGCAACTCTACCGTGACCTCATTTGTTTGCAGGACATGGTTCCAGAAGTCTTTGGTTTTGTTCAGCTGTGTGAACCTCAGTTGTGCGTCCATGTTCTTTTTAGATGGTTCAAGCTCTCTTTTGACAACCCTTTCTAACAAGCCATACTTAATCAGTCTTCTTCCAGTTGCGCTGGCATAGACTTTAATACCTAATTTATTCAATGAAGCCGTTGGATCTGGGATTTTAGGTCTTGTCTTCTTTATTCCCTCAAAGAATGGTACGGTCTGACCTTGGAAGAAATTTTACAGGAAAATTTGGTAAATGCCTTTAATGCTTTTCACGTGTGACTAATCTTTCTCACATTAGAAAGTTGCGTTTCGAGTTGTTTGCATGTCGTGTTATAACCCTATTACAGCAATTTATAAAAGATGTTTACATAAAACTTAAATTCACTCCATTGACCAGCATCACCAAATCAGTAACTGTGCACATATGGCCTAATTTTATTTATGTCCCTCTAATTTTTTATTTAATTGCTAGTCCATGCGCGGTGCTGGTTTGATGGCAGAAGGGAGTGTTCACACATAGTAAACATTTGACATTTGGTGGTTAAGCACAATCCAAATGGTTTGATAGTATTGGTCAGATGTTGGCTTGTTTGACACATAAGTGGGTTGTTTCTGCCATAAGATTTATCAGCATGTTTGTTTTTTACATTCCTCCTAACATAATTGCACAACAGATTTGAAGATGACGACTTGATTTACCGAATCTAATTCTACAATTCAGGTTTTAAGTGTTTTCAGAAGGAAATGGATGAAAAGGAAGGGAATTAAAAGCATTAAAAGGTGGTAAAAGCTTTGCTGTCCCAAGTTTTTTTTAGGGGGGAAATTGTATCCTTTTCTGCTTTTCAGGAATGCAACAAAGATGACAAGAAAAACTTTAAAATATCTTGATCTTATAATATTTGCAGAACAGTGACAGTGGGTCCCGAGGACCTGGATTGGGAATCACTGGAGGAGGCAGTTATCTTTAAGTTTCCCAGCTATGTTTTAAATAGACATTGGAAATAACAGCTTCTTATCAACTCAACACTCAAGCGTTAAGTCATTTGCAAAACAGCTGGAAATACAAGTTTGCAACAAAGCAATGACATTAACTGACGTACCTCATACTATGTTTCTCGTTTCCTTCTTACTTTAAGAAATGTGCCAGCTTCCTTCTCCTAAAGGTTGGTTTCAATTTAATTTAATTGAGCAGGTGATATTAATTGCGTGAAATGAATTGTAGGCTGCATGCGATGCATTGCCTGTCAAACGTTGGGAGATTTTCAACTTTCCCCATGTCAGCCAATGAAATCGTGGATAGGCAGCTAAAATGAACGTGTACACAGAGAACGGTCAAAAGTGAAAGCGGATCATTTTGAAAAAGATCGGAGGATAATACAGGAAAAGTAATCATACTGGGAAATTTGTCTCTCTGGCTGCATGTTTGAGGAACAGAATGCACCTAAAAACAACAAAACAAATAACAAAAGATAATAATAATAATGGTACCAATCTGCTTAGTCAAAAGGCAAAAATGAGGAAAAAGAAACTCGACTAAATGTTGGAAACACCACCCACGCAACAGGAAGGAGACGATTCTAGCTAAAAAATAAAACAAAGTCACAGACTTTGTATCGGTCTCCCCCAACTCACCCCACTTTTCCCCCTTTCACATCTCGTTTTAAAGCAGGGCAAAAACCTCCAGCTGAACCAGACTCAGTGAGGGCGGCCACCTGCCTTGACTGGTTAAAGGTCTGAGATGATGGAAACAAAAAAAACAATAATGATGACATATACATACACTATATTGCCAAAAGTGGTGCAAAGCATGCCACGACTGGACTCTAGAGCGATGGAGACGCGTTCTCTGGAGCGATGAATGGTGCTTCTCCATCTGGCAATCTGATGGACCAGTCTGGGTTTGGTGGTTGCCAGGACAACGGTACTTGTCTGACTGCATTGTGCCAAGTGTAAAGTTTGGTGGAGGGGGGATTATGGTGTGGGGTTGTTTTTCAGGAGCTGGGCTTGGACCCTTAGTTCCAGTGAAAGGAACTCTGAAAGCTTCAGCAGACCAAGAAATTTTGGACAATTCCAGCTCCCAACTTTGTGGGAACAGTTTGGAGCTGGCTCCTTCCTCTTCCAACATGACTGTGCACAAAGCAGGTCCATAAAGACCTGGATGACAGAGTCTGGTGTGGATGAACTTGACTGGCCTGCACAGAGTCCTGACCTCAACCTGACAGAACACCTTTGGGATGAATTAGAGCGGAGACTGAGAGCCAGACCTTCTCATCCAACATCAGTGTGACCTCACAAACGTGCTTCTGGAAGAAGGGTAAAAAATTCCCATAAAAACACTCCTAAACCTTGTAGACAGTCTTCCTAGAAGGGTCGCAGCTGTTATAGCTGCAAAGGGTGGACCACTGTCATATTGAACCCTGCGGATCAGGAATGGGATGTCACTAAGTTCATATGCCAGTCAAGGCAGGTGAGCCAATACTTTTGGCCATATAGTGTAAAAGTACAGGATGCATATCATTGTTAAAGTTATCTCTAACTATAAACTTTATCAAAAGGAGAGGTTTAAAGCCCAATCCAATGGTGGAAAAGGTGTCTGCTTTCCGAACACTAACTAGGAGTTGGGCTCACTAGAGAGGACTCTGATAATAAAGGCTCCTGCCTCCCATTCCACTTTGGAAACTCTAGGAACCAAAAGTATACCTGTAGTTTGAGAGTGTAGTTTAATATCTTTCTATTGGGATATGAAACTGCCAGTTCCTTAGGATAAGAAGGCTCTAGGTCCTCAAGGGTGTTATATATTTATAAGGAATTGCAATAGTCTAATCGTAAAGTAACAAATGTATGGAATATTTTTGAGATATGATTATTAATTCAAATCAGGTGTGTTGATGTAGGAAAGCGTATAAAATATGCTGGGTAGTGGATCATGAGGACCAGGGTTGATGACCACTGAGCTAAATGATGTTGTTGAGTTGAAAAGGCGCAGGACCCAAGTGTCCGAAGCTGCAGGAATATCAAACAAAAGGCGTTTATTTAATAAAAAGCGCAGCTCCGCAGCAATCCACAGACAAATACCAAATAGGGATCACTAACAAAATGCCGACAACTCAAAAAAAAAACAAAAAAAAAAAAAAAAAACCGGGAAAAAGCCAAACAGATGGGTAGAAAGACAGATTGTCAAAAATACGTATGGAACAAAGACAAAGCAGCAGGGAGGAACGGAAAGACAAGACAAGATATACTCACAGAAGACAGACCTGCAAAGTAAAACAGTTCCAGATAAGCGGATGGAAATGGATAGATGGATCAAAGGTTGTAAGGTGTCTACATCCCAAACACCGGGAGCTTGTTCCCATTAGAGAAAACTCTCTTAACCCACCTATGGGTAGGGTAGGTTGTCCTCTCACTGGCAGGTTGGAGAATCGATCCGAAGCTCAGTCACATGTTGACTACCCCGCCTAGCCATAGATTTTTTGTAACTAAGATATTTTTGGTTCAGTTTGTGACTTTGAATTGTATTGCCACACATTGCATATTTTTGTATGCCACTCAACCACACAAAAACAGGAGAGGACGACACATTTAACTGTGAAAATTCTGTTTAAAAGCAAACATCCACATGTTTTGACTTATTCATTTAAACTTTATGTTCTGAAAAGAAGAAGTAGTATATATGTTGCAAAACTAACACTTTATAAGGTCAGTCTAAAGGTTAAAGGGTGAAACTGCAGTGAACCTGTGGGAGACGTTTTATTGTTGTGATCCTTGTTGCCACAGGAAAGATCCCATCTTTACCGCTGTGATCTTCGTTGTTTCATTGGAGACATTTAGAGCTACACATCGCTCTGAATGACATTTGACAGATTTTTTATGAAGAAACAGTCAATTACGTTCATGTTCTTTAAATACATGTTGCAATCTGTTATACTTCTCTAAAATGTGTTTCTTTTGGAATAGTGTTTGAGAGTATACATGCAGGGTAGTTTAAGCTTTGTTCTTTACTTGTCAAATGTTTAAACATAAAAAAAAAGATGTGAACAGTACAACTGAAAATACTGAGAGGTACTCAGTTTAATTAATAATTAGTTATGTGTGTTACAGTTAAAGTAAATATGTATACCCTATGAATTTCTGTCCTATTTTTACACTCACCCTCCCTCCTTGTACTGTATAGTCAGGTCCAGGAGTATATATATATATATATATATATATATATATATATATATATATATATATTTTTTTTTTTTTTTATACACAACCACAATGGATTTGAAATCATTTGTGGTCCTTTGTGTATACCGCTCTATACTGTCTCACTCTTGCTGCTCATACACCATAGCATACACAGGAACCCTGAATAGAGTCTCAAAATATTCATACAATTAAAGTAATGGGAAGATTAACCCGACAAATTGAAACTGCTGGCCAGGAAGCTTAATGAAACTGATGGGAGATTACAGCGCAACATGCTTTCACAATGACACGATTGTTTTTACCGGCAAGTTGCGCAATTATTTTTCTTTATAATTGTTCCTTCAGGAACATTTATGTGAGGGAATACTTTAAAACCTTTTAACTGGAACTTGGGCTGACTCACCTCAGTGATGTACAGAACAATACATAAAATGTTATTTGATGTCAGTTGGACCAGAAGCCTAAAAAAAACGGAAGACAACATCCCCTACAGTAGAAATTAAAAAACTGCTGGTGCATACACTTTGTTTAAATAGTACTGCATCCAAAACACTTTACAAAATTGTTTTAAAATGTTTGTGTTTAAATTTAATTAAATGATTAAAAAATATTTTAATAAAAATAAGAAGACGTTTCCGGCATGTACAACTGGGAGAAGGCTCAGAAGCAGATCCAGGACACACAGAGATTCTACATAGTTGCCCATAAATTGTTGACAAACAACATTTGTACATCTTTCTGTAATAATATTGTAAATTTACAAAAAAGGTTGTCTCTGAAAACATAATAAACAGTGTATATGTTGGCATATGAATGACTTAGACCTCACCAAAGAGTTAAAAAAGGTCCCTGATGCTCCTGCAACCTGATCCTGGACACATTAGTAGATGGATGGATGAAAAATGCAACAGATTGCCATCAGTGTGGTGTCATTCTTGAATAAAACAGAATCATTTACAGTCATTTCTGGGCTTAATATATATATCCTCTTACACGCTGCAGACTATAAGGAAATATATATTTAGCCTAGGGGACACAAGCATGCAAATCTGATGAATTTCAACCGGCATAGGAGAAGCGCATTGTAAGGAAGGTGTATTTACAAGCTCCAGACTTCCTTTACAGCGAAACAAGACTCTTCCTCGAGTCTTTCCAGTTTATATTCTCTCAGTTTCCAAAATAACAAAAAATAAATACAAATAAATACACACACTCTCTCTCTTATATATATATATATATATATATATATATATATATATATATATATATATATATATATATATATATATATATATATATATATACATACATATATACATACATACACATACACACACACACATACACACACACACACACACACACACACACACATAAATATATAAAAACAGAGACATCTATACAGGTGGAGGTAAACACTGGGACACCCACTTTAGAAGGATGATCTTAAAGACATAGAAACATTAAAAAAAATCTACTCATTTGATTAAAAATACTTTATTAATCCCCAAAGGAAAATTAATTATTACAATAATCATAATTTCCATCTCTTTACAGATTCACTGTAGAAGTTTATTGTTGTGTGGCAGAAGATCGGAAAAACCCTCTGACTAAGGCTCAGGGTTTTCCATAATCTTCTGTTTATGAAATATTCCCCTCTGCACAATCAGCTGCAGAGGCTCCAGAAAAGTCCTCAGATCCTTCTCTAACCTTCTCCCAGTTTGTTCAGTTTCTTTAGGTCACTGGCTCTCATGCTGCTTCCACAACAGATGACAGCAGATGTGACTGAACTTTCCACAACACACTTACAGAAGATATTCAACATCTTGCTGCAAATGTAGAATAACCTAAGTTTCCTCAATAAGCAGGTCTGCTCTGTCCAGATATATATGAACAAAGGCTCAAAGATCCACTAAATTCATACTTAATTTAGACCATTGATAAAAACATCAGTTTTAACAGAATTATGGACACAATAGCCACATTCATGCAGATGTGTGATCAACCTCTAATATCTTGATTGTTGATTAAACTGTACTGTGTAAAATGCACAGAGGGGAACAGATTGATAAAGTATCAAAATAACTTGACAAACCCTCTGTGATATCACCCACAAGAGTCACTTTAAAGGTCTATCGAGGGTTTTATATTGGCAGGATATGACTCTGCTTATCTCTGGTTTGCAACTACAATGCCTGAGGGAGAGGTTATCTTGAGTAGTCAATCACAAACTTGATTTGGGGGCACCAACCCCTCAACGTGCTCGGTTGCCTTGCTTAGCAACCTGGAGGCCCCTCATCTGTTGAGGTATACGTTGATGATGTCGCATTTTGTGAATGTACACCAGGACAGTGGAACCAGAATAAAAAAATGGGTTGTCCAGTGGATCTTTATACTACTGGAAGCAAGTGTCCAGTCAGCATTGCCGGTAGAAAGTCAGATTTGTCCCGGGTGGGAGTAAGAGTTTTCCATCGTCCTCAGAATGAATTTGCAGGCGCAGCCATAGGGTCAAAGGGGTCCAATTTGGTGATCAAAGGATTACATTTCTTCTTTATGCTGATGGTGTGGTCCTATTGGCCTCATCAAGTCCGGATCTTCAGATTTCTTTTGGAACAGTTTACACCAGAATGTGAAGTGGTAGGAATGACAATCAGAACCTTGAAATCTAAAATGATGGTTCTCATTCAGGAAAGGCTGGAATGACCTATGTTGGATGGGAGAGAGGTGCAGCCTTGAGCTGGGAAGGTTAAGTATTTTGGGGTCTTGTTCACAAGTGAAGGAAGAATAGAGCGGGAGATCAACTGGTGTATTGGTGTAGTGTTTGCAGGAATGCTGACCTTGTACGGGTCTCTTGTGGTGAAGAGAGAGCTGAGCCAAAAGGCAAGGCTTTCTGTTTTCTGGTCAATCCATGTTCTCAATCCTTACCTTTGATCAAAACCTGTGGGTACTTACCAAATGAGTAAGATCACAAATGTAAGTGGTAGTTTGGGCAGGTGGTAAGGATTCCCCCCAGACATCTCGGCACGCTTTAGTAATCCCCCTGAGAGTTTGAGGAGGTGGCTGGGGGGAAGTTCTGGGTCTCTGCTCAGGCTGCTGCCCCTGGGACCTGAATATGGATATGCAGAAGAAGATGGATAGATGGATCTTTATGTTGTTTGTGAAAGTGGCCAAAGATCACCAAATTCTCACTTGTATTAAAAGATGTAAGCGCTATTATGCCTCTGAGGCTTGATCCTTCAACGTTCTTACTCCTTCACAACAAATCAAATGTTAACTACATTGTACAAATCAGTTTCACACTAGAGTTTCAAATGAAAAGAACCAAAACCAAAAGTAACTATGATGTTGTCATGGTCCATGGATTTGGTTGTGTTTTTTGTTTTGGGAAAATTTTTTTTGTTCCCTGTCTGTCTGTTTTATTTTAAAACTTCTTTGTGCACTCTGGGCTGTTTTGCATATCGTCTTCGGGCATGGCTGGATGAGCTTTTCCACCTAAAAAAGTTCCCCATTGAGTGGTAGCTGTGATATTATCACTAAAATTCTCTCTTTTTTAAGGAAACATTTGCCACTGCTTCATTCATTATTGCCTTTACAATAGGAAACACAGGCATCTGTTGAGAGTTGATTATTATCTTGCAAAGTGTATACTGAATGCTTGCGAACTTCAGTTCATAACAGTGGTGCTGTTTTGTAAATGGCCTTTCATTTAAAAAAAAAAAACATTATTATTATTTGTTCCCCATGTTTTCCTGCATCTGGCTGGATTCTAGACAGAGAATGTGGTGTGCGTATGGCCGGCCCGGCTGCCAAAACAGAGAACGTGACTTAGAAGGTGTGAGAGGGAGTGACTGACTGTAATTACAACATTCATTAAAATGAATTAAAGAAAAATATATGCTGGCATTATATCTAGTTGCTTTCCACACATACTAAAAATATCAAAATGTTTTTACCACTTAACTACTCAAGTACCTCAACCTACCTAATGATTTGGATTTCATTTGGCTAAATATACACATCACAACATTTTACAGTGGAAGGAAAACACATAATTCCACAGAAATGTTGGTAATGTAGGAGAAAACCGTAAGTCCTAACAGAATACCCACTCAAACACGGGGAGACAGAGCCAGTTCCACACGGAAAGGCCCCAGCCAGGATACAAACCAGGACCCTTCTAGCTGTGAGGAGATAAAACATTTGATGAAAGCCACAGCACTTTGAAAATGTGTTTAAATAATGCCATATTCTGCCTTTTCACATGTAAACCATGTTTTTCCTGTTTAGTGCCTAATCATCCCTTTAAACACACAATAGGCATCAAATGATCAGGTGTCTGGTCTATCACAAGACTTACAGGGACAAAACAAATGTTGTGGTTGGGGATTAAGGTCTGTCTTTCAAAACATCACATGAATATGAAATAGTTAGCAGCTAACTTGGGAATCCCAGATTTTGCACACAAACCCAGACTGGTTATTTAATCATTACAATTACAAACTACAACTGTGTTGTCATGCGCCATGTTCATTGGCACATCATAAATAAATGCATATGTTTCCACAGTTAAAGCCTTTATCAAAAAGCTGATGGGCCAGAACTTCTGTACCCTGTAATATAATACATGTAAATGTATTGGAATGTCCTGCCTACAGAAATAAATTGTATTCCCATTTATTCATCACTGTATTTCATTTAGTGAAAAAGGAAGGAAGCAGCCAGTGACAAAGGGCTGCTGACTGTAAACCTCAAGGGACAGGAGAGGAACTGTCTTCCTACTGTGGAGCTTCATGATGCTTTGTAATCACACGCTGAGGAGGGAATATTGCGCTTTCATAGGTTCACTGTGAATGCACAGCTGGAAGGTTTTTCTTATCAGTGTGCCTATACTACATTCTGAATATGAAAAGAGGCTACTGAAAATTGAAGGGTTGAAAAGGCTGAAGACTGTTCTGTCAATCGATGCTCTGTCAAAGGGAATATATGTCAGCACAAGGAGTCCCTTACATTGTGAGGTTCGAGTCACAGTTGTTTCTGTGCAGAGAAACCTGAAAGGGCAGAGTGCAACATATTAAATCCGGAGTCTTGTGAGCGACTGGTAAAATGAATTAAATGGTGGGGAGAGTCACAAAGCGCTTGCACTGGAATCATTTACAGAAATCCCTCCAAATGACAGTGCTGGGGAGCCTGGTGAAGGCGGCCTAATCTGATGACACACAGCTGATTCAGTTTGAACTAATTCCTAGCAGCACATAGAGAAACCAGAGGTGGATATACTGCTGGGAAACCAAACACCCACAGGAGTGGGTGACAGACAGGAGATAAACAGACAAAGAGATAAACAGAAAAAAAAAAAAACACAGGAAAACAAGAGGAAAGAGAAACCTTAAAACAGGATAGGCGGAGCCTTAGAGGTGCAGAATTTCTGTGCAATCTCACTTAATCGTACCTTAAGAGATTCAGATCATCAACCAATAACTGAAGCTTTGTTTTCTGATGGATCGCCAAAACCAATCCAACAAACAGAAAGTTAGTCCCGACGTGAGTCATAATCCTTTCAGTAAACCTGTACAAGACTGCATAGAGCATGTAAATGTAAAACAAATGATCCTAAACAGCCAGCACCTGCACGACTTCAATGCTTCTGTCTCGTTTTCGAACTTACACAATGGCATAATCTCAGCTGTTGCTTTATTTTGCGGCGTTTTACCATGGTAACCATTTGGCTTGAGCATAATCACTGGTTTCAGTGACTTTCATAGGAAATTCATTTGTAATGACGATGCACAAGAGTAAACATAAGGCTGTCTGCTTTAGCTTCCAACATAAAAGACAGAGACATGACTTCACCAACGACCTCTCCGGTCAGCCAGTTTAGTTGCAGCATGCAAATAAAGCTCAGCAGTGATGCACTGTTAAAAAAAATCCATTTGTTTTGTAAATTAGAGAATGACATAGGTATGGAAATAACTCAAATGAAGCAGCTGACTCAATAAACAACCACTTATACAATACAAGGCTTGAATGTAACCCTATCTGTGTCAAAAAGGTTCAGCTGAAGGGCATGCAAATACACTTCCTTAAACTGGACTCATAACTGTTTTCAACCCAGTTAATGAAAAATCGAGTATTTGTTAATGCAAACAAGTAAACATATTGAGCTTGAGAGCATTAGAAGCAAATATCAAGGTTTCTTTAATTTAGCTATTAAAACTATTAACATATTACTGTTTTCAAGTGTGTTATTGACACATGTAGAGAAAAGAAAAACGACACTAATGGAGCCTCACTATTGCTGCTCCTCCCTCTCGAACCTCCCAATTAAACACATCACTTAAAAACCATGCTTTTAAAACTGCTTACCTGTAACTCTTTGTTTTATATTGCCTACTGTTTTAATGTTATATCTTTGTAAAGTGTCTTTGAGTATTTATAAAAGTGCTTTATAAATGAAATGTATTGTTCTCATGAATCAATAGGGAGAATGACAACAGTGATTCAAAGATCTATCATTAAACACAATTTGTGCAAAATTACAAAAACGGCACAAAGTTCAAATAAACCTCTAGCACACACTTTTTTAAGTTGGGCAGAATGAGCTTTGATGTCCTGAAATGATGGCAGACCTGCTGCAAAAATACACGAAACGCACCTCTGCATCGATTTTACCATCAAACACATGAATGTCACTCATACCTTGGCCACTAAGAAGCCAGATCAACACAGACACTGGTCTTTGCATATTTTGCTGAACAAAAAAAAAAAAAACCAACCAACCAAACAAACAAAAAAAGGCTTGTATGTTATTTGACCTAATTTATGGCAGCAAGGTGACCTGCTGGGTAGCAGTGGAAAATACCTGATTCAAATCCTAATTTTTTGTATTTAGCACATTTCCCAGTACTTGCAGGGGTTTCCAAATTCAAAAAATACTCTATTAATCCCCAACGGGAAATGAATTGTTGTGATAGTCATGACTTAAGTCTCTGTGGGCAGGAAGGATCTCCTGCAGCGGTTTGTTTGCATGGGATCTTGATGACTTCTGACTGAAGACGCGACGTTACTGATTCACGGTGTTGTGAAAACAATGCTCAGGGTTTTCCATGATCTTCAGTTTATGAAGTATCCTCCTTTGCACAATCAGCTCCAGGGGCTCCAGAACAGTTCCCAGAACAGAACCAGCTATCAACAGTTTCTTTAGGTGTGACTGAACTCTCCACAACAGACTTATAGAAGATTTTCAACATCTTGGTGCAAACACTGAAGGACTTAAGCTTCCTCAAGACGTAAAAGCTCTGTCTTTACAAACAGCAGTCTGTTATCGACCAAGTTAGTTGTATCTGAAAACATCTGGATTTACTAACACATTTACACTTGCTGATGATTCAAGGACTGGTGATGACTTTTTCCTTTTGGATTAATTTTTGTGAAATAAGATGAGGAATAGTAAAAGAAAACTTACATGCCGTTGTTCGTCAGAGTTACCAAATAATCAATGACGTGTTCATTTTTAATGTTGACACACACACACACACACACACACACACACACACACACACACACACACACACACACACACACACACTGCAGTACTGACTGCCTGCAGCAGCACCCACAGGGATTCAGTTTATAGTACATTTAAAACCACAACATACCGTTTCACACTGCGACTGTAGCCAGACAACACGCATGGACGCACGCATGGACGCACGCACGCACGCACGCACGCACGCATGCGCGCACTTATTGTTGTTAGATACTCAAATTTATTTCTGGTAAAACCTTTTTAGATTTTCCACTAAAGATTAGTCCATTTCCTTTGCTAGAAACAGAGGTGCTGAACTACTGTCATCTACTGTTATCCATCTAATAAAAGTAACTACGTTTATATATTAAGTTAGATAAGACATAAGAAAGGAAATAGTTTTTTGCAAACCTCCGTGACCAATCACACAGAATGACAACATCAAGCCCTCTAAGCTTGTCTACTTCATTTTAATTTGGGCTTCATTTTAGCTGCAGTTTTCATGCATGTCACACTTCATTAAGAAATGTTCACTTCAGAATTCAGATTTTTTTTTTTTTTAAGTAAAATGGGAATTATTAGCATGCTAAAAAACACATTTACCACCGATTATGTTATGTGCTGCTTTATGCTCATTGTCCACATAAAAAAATGAACCTTGGAGTTACTTATTTGCACTGATTGTTTCAATATTCAAAATATTAATCAGTGTACACCGGCTGTCAGTAGTCTGCAGATACTTAGACATGACACAAGGGGCTGTTTGTGAAATTATTAATGTCTCTATATAAAGAGACACTGTTGTTGGTGTGTGTGTGTGTGTGTGTGTCTGTGTGTGTGTGTGTGTGTGTGTGTGTGTGTGTGTGTGTGTGTGTGAAATTAACTGCATAAAAGAAAATAAAGTTTTTATTACAAAACCTAGCTACTTAATAAATAAATAAATAAATAAATAAATAAATAAATAAATAAATAAATAAATAAATAAATAAATAAATAAAAGAATAAAGCTGTATCTGTCTATGAAGCCAGATGAAACAGAACCATTAGACAAACTTCCGATGTGTTTAAAGGACATCAAGGACTGCATGTGCACTCATTTTTTGCTACTAAATTCTGATAAAACAGAGGTTGTTGTTTGTGGTCACAAACAGCTTAGGAAGGGATTAGATGGTCTTGCGATGGCCTCCAGTAAAACTGTGCGAAACCTTGGCTTTATTTTCTATCAGGATTTGTCATATAAGCCGCATATTAATCAGGTTTGTAAAACTGCGTTTTTCCACCTCTGTAATATTGCAAAGATCAGGAGCATCCTCTTCCAGAGTGATGCCGAAAAACTAATTAATGCTTTCGTATCTTCTAGACTAGATTACTGTAACGTGTTGTTGGCTGGATGTCCAAGTAATTCTCTGAACAGCCTCCAGCTGATCCAAAATGCAGCAGCGCGAGTGCTGACAGGAATCAACAAGAGAGACCACGTCTCTCCAGTTTTAGATTCCCTCCATTGGCTCCCTGTAAAATTTAGAATCCAATTCAAAATTTTATTACTTGCATATAAAGTCCAAAATGGCCTAGCGCCGCGATATTTGCAAGACCTGATAAAACCATCTGTTCCTAATAGAGTTCTCCATTCTCAGAGTGCAGGTTTACTCGTAGTTCCTAGAGGATCCAGATGTAGATTTGGAGGACGGCTTTCTGTTTTCAGGAACCATCACTCTGGAACCAACTTCCAGTTTGGGTGAAGGAGGCTGACACCACCTCCACCTTTAAAACCAAACTTAAAACATTTCTGTTTAATAAATCATATAGTTAGTACTTTAGTGTGTTAGGACCAGTAGTCACAGCTGCAGCTGCAGGACCAGACTAGAGCAGCTGGTCTTCAACACAGCTTCATCCTGGATCTGCTGCTGTTGACCTGCTGCAGGGGGACACCAACATGATCCACGGACTGGTGCCCCTCACCTCCTCTGTTTCTCTTTCCGCTCAATCAGCTCAATCCTCAGTTATTAATTAACAGTATCTCATAACCATAATTGTGCTCCATTGTTATTGTAGTTTGTTGTGCTTGTCTGTCCCTTCTATTTCTCTTCTGTGCATGTTTTGCAGACCAGATCCTCCTTATACTTATGTATCTTGTCTTTTGTACCTTTGACGGTGTGTCTGTGTTTCTTCTCTCTCTACCTCCTGCTCTACCCGGCTGGCAGAAGGGTCCCCCCTTATGATCCAGGTCCTGATCCAGGTTTCTTCCCTCTTAAAGGGAAGTTTTTTCTTGCCACTGTTTGGTTTAAGGTTTTTCTCTCTGTAAGGGTCACATTTGGCTCCCAAACAGCCTAATGAAGGGAAGGTAGGGATCTATCTGACACGCCTTGTGGTGCTTCAGTTCTCTTTGTTTAAGGATATGTATTACTCTTTCCTTGAAAACATTTCTTCTTGCATAGTTATTGAATGGAATTGATTTGTAACTGGATTTACATTCGGTTGTGTTCAAGCTCACGTTCAACAGAAATTATTGGCACCAACCTCCCTTCTCTGTCACACTCACAAAACCAACCCAACACTACTTATACAGCCATTTCCCAAGTAGATCCAGGTGCCTTTCATCAACAATCACTCAATCCCAGTGACACACTCAAACCACACCCACCAGTTGCAGCAAATGGCAGAGCAAGACATTCCTGCTCGTACAGTCCCACTAGGGGAGTTTTTACCTGCCGTTGTTTATGTAATAATTGCTCGGGGGTCATGTTCTGGGTCTCTGGAAAGCATCTAGAGACAACTTGTCTTGTAATAGAAGCTATATAGGTAAAATAGAATTGAAATGAAATTTTAGGAAACAAATTTACAATGTATGAAACAAAATTTCATTTTAGAAAACAAATTTACATTTAAGGAAACACATTTCAACAAGTGGCAAATCACAAATACTAATCCCAAAAACAAATTAACAAAAGACATTCTTAATGACAAGGGAATGTCCTAAATACTGGAAGTGTCCTAAACTTGTAGTACAAACAAATAATTGTAGTTTGGCTACATGCAGAAAGTCAGCAGCAATTCTTTAGGCCCGTACAAAACTGGCATTTCTTTGCAGAACATTTCCTCCGTTTGTCGGTCTCTGTGCCTGTATCTGAGGCGTAAAAATCTGATATTTTATATCAGACAAATGGCCTGAGGTAGACAAAAGGCACTTATATAATGGCGTTTTGTAAAATATTGTAAAAGTGGGCAACTGATTTTACGCCATTGGCCTTAACTAACTGGCCAACGCAAAAGCCAGTATTTAACATAGACTCTATATAACAATGGACAAAAAATTCGGTCACATGACCAACTGGTTTTGAAACCCGTTTTCCTGTCTTTTCCTTCATGTCAGTCAAAGTCTGCTTTAGTCCCAGCTCCTTCACCCGAACCCCTCCAGACTGCTTGCAGATGAATTTTACTGGAAGTCTGAAGTTTTAGTGGGTGGAGTAAGAAAAACTGTCATTCTGACAATGCATTTTCCTGTGGTGGAGTTTGTGTGCATGCATGCCTAGACTAAAATGACCAACATAGGGCCGTGTTGTTGATGTCTGTGGGATATCCTCGTCAGCCATGGATCAACAACCTTGGCTATCCCAAATACTGTTACAAATGCCACTAACGCTTTTCCAGGCTGGGTCACTTTCCCATCTCACTGGTCTTATGACGTTGATTAGGAGATAAGTGGGAAATGTTGTCACACAAGCTCCACAGTTTTCCAGTTAAGGATATTGTTTTTGTGACACTGCCCTGGGAAATAATGACTCCACCAGAACTATGCCGCAGGAAGCTGCACAAACTGTTCCCAACTTGTCTCCCCAGTAGTAAAACAAACGCTGGTATTTATTTTCTGTCTGGACATTTTGTAACTAGTTTGTTACATAAACACTAAAATAAATCAAACCTGTAGATTTGTGTGAAAGAGTTTGATAGTCCAGCTTCACGTTATTTAAAAAATGCTGCTTTTTATATCTTTATCATGTTTTTGTAAACTTGTATATAGCATAAAATCCAAGACATCAGTAATAGGGGGAAAAAAATGTAACGGTTAACAGATAAGGTTAACAAGATAATTAGTTAATTTTATCAGTGACAAGTCTAACATTTATTTTTTGGCTTAAAAGTGTAAAAACAAAATCTTATTGATGAAATTATCACACCACCAAAAGATTATGAATCCGGTCACAGATGTTCATGCACACAAATGATAAAAAGATGCTAAAAGTCACAATGAGATTTTCAGCACCCTGGACAGATCATCATTCTCTAACTTTATTACTGTAATTCATTTTCTTATTCCAGGTTTCCTTCATTTTAATTCCAGATTTTTCTAGATGCATTAAAACACTTCAACCTTTGCCCGTCCTATTTTATACAAGCTTGAATGGGGTGATTTCAGTAAAGCACAAAGACGATATGATTTCTGACTCGATGCAACAAAAAGATCATGTACTGTATGTCTCTATGCATCTTTTTATTATTATTATTTGTATACTGACATCTATTGGACAAGACATGCATTACAACAAACAGAGAGGGTGAAAAGATTTACTTCTAGTTTCCACTTTACCACATCTCAGTTATAGCCCAATAATATAGTCAAGTGCACACAATTAAAGGTGTGAAAAAAATGCCATTCCATTTCTCTCTGTCAAATGCCTTTGTCGTCCTGCAAACCGACTTTGATTAACTGGAAATCAACATTGGGAACTTCCTGCACTCAATAGTTAAGAATCATTTGTTCTGTCCTATTCCGCAGTAGGCTAATGGGAATCAAATGTTTTCTGACTCCTCCAATAGATTTTGAGATGTATGAAAGGGGCTGTTTTTTTATTTTTTTTATGTTTAACTACATACCTTCACTCATACTCAACAAAAGGTGAGTTTGAGGCTGTAAAACTACTTCTCGTCCTGTTGTTAAATGATGAAAAGGCAAAAGGAGGTGCATCCTTTGAAAAGAATCAAACGTCGAGGAGGCATGCAAACGTAACAACTGCTGACATTATTTTGATCAAAGACGGAATAATATTGAACCAATCTCTCCATCTAGTGGTTAAAGAAGATAAACACATATAGTCTGACGTCATCTTCAATTACGTAAGCTTATTTGAGTCCGATCGAACCACCACAACCAAAGACTGCCGACTTGTCAAGGCCATCTCTCGCCCCAGCTACACCATTAAAACGAAAAATGCCTTCAATTTGTTAGAGTTTACTCATAATTTAGTTTTATTTAATGCCAATTAATGTGATTTCAGGGAACTATTAAAAGTAGGGAAATAAAATTAAATACAATCCAGTTATGATCCAACGCAGTTCAACTTACTAATCACTTGTAAATCATTTCAACACAGTTTGATCCAGTTAAACTCAAAGACATTATTTTCAATCCAATTCTGTTTTGAAACTAAATTTAAAAAAATGTGAATTCATAAAGAGTTGTCTATAGAAACTAACAGATCAAACCGTATGCCTATATTTGTTTTATACATAAAACAAATGCAGGTTTAAAACAGACATTTATGTCTCTAAAAATAACACTGGCATCTGATCATAATCAAAAGAAAAACATAGTATAAAATGTCTCTACTTCTCATTGTCTTGAAGTAATGAGGACATAAAGCCCACCTGGCCAATTAATGTCAATCAATTGTCCAGATTTGTTAGAGCCCCTTAAAATGAAGGAACTTGCTTTAAATGACTGCAATTCCTAAATGGTTAATGCCATCTTTCTTAAATGCCTCCAATTAAAGCAGAAAGTCAAGAGTTTGATTACAACTCAAATTAACTTCTCTAATTTCAAATCAATTGTGGTGATGTACAAAGGCAAAAATAAAAACTAAAAAGTTCTATTTTCCAAATATTTCTGGACCCGACTGTAGGTGCTAGATCCTGTTAGTAGCAGAATATTGTGAAACTATAAACACATATACATCACAAAATTTTAAAGAAAAAATGAATTTGCAGGCACACGTCTGTATTTAGTGTGACCTTCCTCTGAACAAAGCACAGACTTAACTCTTTAAAGGATATGTTCTATACAGATGCCTGCTATGACGTTTGGATATATGATGGTCAAATATGAAAAAACAACAGCAATAGGGACTATAAGACTATTGCACAATGTGTTAAAGATGCAACCAGCTTTAAGAAAGTCAACATAACAGTTAAACAACTCAGAACGACCAGAAATCCAAAGATATACACAGACATATGCAAGCATGCGTGACATGGCCCGTAGATTGCTGCGCAGTAGCTTTAAACTATTCAAAGTGGTCAAATATGTCAGAGGAAAAATGACCGTTTGTTGCTATGCACATAAATAACCACCGGTGTCACAATTTCCCCATCTTTAGCAGCATAAACAAACCTGGCAGACGGAAAGGAGGGTTCGCTCAAATGTGTGCATGCGTGAAAATAATGTGCCTCCGTGATTTGCTGCAACACACGCACCGACTTGTCATTTTTGGACAGCGGAAAACACATTTTACCGAGCGTCTGTATTTCTTCTAAACTCTGCCAACGAGTGAAGCCCGCTCCAGTGAAAGTTGCTTTGTGTGCGAGCGCGTGCCTGCGCGTGTACAGGTAGGATGGACGCGGACGGTAACGGTTAGGTACGCGGACACGCAGGGGTGTCGACAGGTAACCCAGGAAACGGAGACTACACCTTCTTGCTGAGATTCCGCCGCTGTCCGTCGGCCGAAGGTCCGCCTCAAAGCGCCTCTTTTCGTGTATTCTCCCACTTGCGGTGTCCTCACCGTCGGGCTCCACTTCGGTTGTTAACCTCGGTGGACGAAATGTCGGAAAAAACGGACATTTCCAGCGAACTGTTTGGTAAGTAAAACTTGGAGAGGAGCGGCGACCACTTGGCTCACTGGCGAGCGTTGTTGCTTTCAAAATAAAACAACTTTCTACGTTAAATATACTGAGTTAAGAAGACCGCTAAACAGTTTGTATCATGACTGTATTGGGATAAATGTGTAAATAAACAACCGTTAAAAACACCATGTTATTTTTTTTAACCCTTACTAACGGAATATTATGGAGATAATTGCACACATTTTCTTTGTAGTATGATACACGTGATATAAATCAATATTCAGTAATTAATATTCCCATGGAGAAAGTCCAAATGGTGTTTATGTATCAAGAGGTGCATTAACGGGCGCAAGTTTCACTGTTTTAAAACATAGGCCTCCACTAGGCTTTGAAAAACTGTTTAAAATAATAATTAAATCACAGTTATAAGTACAGTAAAGAAAAAGTAACGCGTTCTTTTTCTGTTTTTGTTTTTCTTGTTTTTTTTTTGTTTTTTTTTTTTTAGCACCGTTAGTGCATTTCAGTAAAAAAATTATTTTCATGGCCTCAGGGGCTGGCTTGTTACCTGAGAGTTTCTTTCTCCGCCACTTCCTTATCTGAAGTGGGGGAGAGAGGGCTTCGGAAGAGGGGTGTGTCCTGTTAAATTCCTTTGGATTGTGAGATATTATCAACACAGACTGCCTAGATGACTGAGTGTGAAAAAGAACAGCAAATCACTGCAATTTTGCAGTAGAAACTAGTCTAAACTGTTGACTCTACTGTTGACACCTATTATGCGCCTTTTTTTTCCCCACAAGTTGACACAGTTTATCGAGGTTTTGATGGACTGTTTGTGACATGATCAAAAAAAAAGCAGAGGATTACAGCACCACAGCTATCCTCTCAAGGCCTGTCTTTACATCTCACCTCCCAGAACGGGTGTAAGAGGCAGAGTGAAAGATGGCTGTTTTGCACAACTTTGCAAGCCTTAAATATGGACACAAATTATACTTGGTATCTCCTAAAGCATGTTATTACAGCGTGAGAGAGGGTGCAGCGTCTGTCGTGAGAGCTCACAGTGCCACACATACAGTTGCCATAATTCCTCTTTTAGGGACAATCTGGTAATGAGGCTACTATATTTACGAGTCTAATATTTTCACACACTATTGGCACCAAATAAGCTTTGAAATGAATGCTCCCTTGCATGTCCTTTTATCATATATATGCTCTCTAGCATCTTTACATGTCCCCTTGACATGTTTCCAAACGCGTTACTGCTGCTGTGAGGGCTGGAAAAATCCTGTGCTGATAAGCTGGAGTTTGAAGACTCTTATCGTTGGACTAAAGCTGTTGGCATCTGCTATTTTGGGACGACATGTTGTTGTAGGAAGGTTTCATTTAACCAAAAATGTAAACATTAAATTATCAGTCTTCTGTAAAATCAGCCCAATGACAAAACTGGTTCGTTGCATTCAGATAATTGTATAGAATCATCTACTTTTGCATTTTTGCAAAAAGACTATACCCAGAGCTGCATGACGAAGCTGGCTCACAACCCCGTGCTCTCTGTTACGCCGTCTGCACTTCGGTCTCAGGCTGTATGTCACTGGACTGAGTGATGAATGGGGCTTTTTGTTTCCCGTAGCCCTGTGTTTAGTTTTAATAGGACAGAGTGACCTGATGCTGCTCATTGTAAGATATATTTGTATTTTTTTTAAAGAGAAAAACGCTCACCGGGTATGCAATTTTTGTGCATACAGGAAAAACGAATGTAAACTGAGCACAGCAGGAAAACTGTGGCTCTGATTCTAGATTACAGTGGAAGAGTTAAAATAAGTCATACAGACATAAATCAATTTTCCCATTTTAAGTAAGCCTTCTTAGTGTTAAGATGATTTGAAATTACTTATCAGTAATTCGTTCCAGTCAGCTTGGTGAATGGATTAAATGTTTAACCCAGAAGATGTCCATTCAGCACAAGTGGACATCTTCAAATACCAGGCAGCAGACTGTAGTGACGTTAAAAAGAAGGCAAAACATCTTCTCAATGTGTTGAGGGAATCAGGATTTTTTTTATTTCATTTATTATTCTGCTTGGATTACATTTTTACATGTAGTTTGTCCTGTGACGTATGGATGGGTAGATAGAATTTAACCTGGTCCAGTTTGTCCAGATTCATATTTGGTCAGGTCCTTGTTTTCCCTGCTCCGCTGGTGCACACACATGGTGTGACTAGTTCTTGTTTAGTCTCATCTCTCAATCATTCTGCGAGATTCAAATTACTGCTCAACCTGAAAATCTTTGTCATTCCTGCATCAAGACGCCGGATGTATGTTTTGACCCATTTGCATGCAACTGTTTGAAATTAAATCTACTGAACTTTGGATCTTCTCTCACGTCTTCATTTATGATAATCTAATGAACTCAGGCTTAGTCTGGATATTCACCAATCAGTGTCTTGGACTCTTGATTACGTTCCTTCAGCTGTTCTTGAACAGTTTTTGCAAGTTACTTGCAGTTATGTAATCAGGAAGTTCTTTTGTGTGTAGATCTGCAAACACTACAAAAGTCACATCCGCATGAGTGCTGTGACCTGTAACCCAGTGTTTCCCAGTGCAACAGTGTTTTGTATCAAGATAATCAAAGATATTGATTGTAAATGCATTGTCAATGTTTTTCGTGTGTTTTTATCTAATGAAATTGGTAGAAGTCATCTGGTCCTGGTTTTAAATGTATAGTGCATTTTCAAAAAGTTGTCAAAGTTTGAACCCCATCAGTCTCTCTGTGAGCAGAATAAAAAAAAATGTGTGAGTGCAAAATTTTTTTGTTTTTGTTTTTGTTACTCGTCACAAGGTACTGGTAGAGATTAATTAAGAAAGCTCTTAATTCTCACATGAGCGAGTTGGATGCAGGGAGATGCCCATGTGTTTTTAATCAGCCCCTACACTGCATCACTTGTTTTTTATCCTCTTCATGACCTCATCATGCGTCTGGGTGCAGAGAAGAGCTGAACAGGATGATGTCATAAGGCTGGCCCACGCTCTCCCGTCCATGCACACAAAAACATTCTCACATTTTTTTCATCTTACCCACATTTCACCACTTGTTGACTTCCATGTCTCACTTTCGTTCTCTCTTCCCTTCTTAATATCTATTCTTATACTTCTCATGCTTTCTGTTCTAGTTCTTCACCCTCCCCGCCTCCAGTTTTTTTTTCTCCCTTTGGCTAGGTTTTCCCACGACTGCTAAACAAACGGTCATATTTCCTCCTAAACCTTTTGCAGTAATAACTACAGAGTCACTTTCATGTATATTGTAACATAAGGGGTTTCTAAAATGTACAGTACAGTCCAATCCACTACAAAGTCAAAGTGTCAGGGTTCTGTCAATTACAGGCATTTTTATTCAAAAACATCATAAAATGGAGAATTTTCCCTGGTATTTTATGACTAAGGAACATTATAGAAGTAGACAAACCTGCTCTAGCTTCCCGGGAGCTCCATCACAGTATGCTGCATTTTTAAATTATAATATATTCACAGATGAACCACAGATGTTGGATTACAGGTGGTTAATGTGATCTTACAAAAATACATTTAACAAAAATTACATTATTTGAAAGTTCAGATGAAGACAGTCACTCTTATAATTACCTCCTTAGTGAGTATATGTTGCGGTCACTTCTGTTTATGGCACAGCTAAATGTTTAGTACAGAAATTCTAAAAAACGTGATGAAATGCTGCTGCAGGCAATCAAAACGTCCATCTGAGACCCTTTTCTCCAATGTGTAAGCTGTAATGTGACTCCTCCAGCTTTATCTATGTTAATAACTTGTGCTTTTGAACTTTGTTTTTCATCCCATGTTGTAGAGAGCGTGCGGGAGGCGGTGGGTCAGCAGGTGAAAGTGACCCTGAGGCACAAAGTCCAGCTGGAGGTTAAAGGTGACAAGGTGGAGAGCAGAGTGCTGGTAAGTGATTCAGATTCGTTTGTGTTTTTAATCCACTGGATGCACTGGAATCCACTTGTAATGAACAGTTTGTTTTTAGATTAATAAAACACCACAAATGCCCCCCCCCAAATCTATTGATAAGTACATTTTGAGTCATCGTGGCAAAAATTCCTTAAGTCTTATCGTTGGTGTATAAGATGGTCTGTTATATTGGCAAAGTGTTATTGTTCTTAATCCACAGACTTGGTGAGATGTGTTGTTGGGCATGTTGTAGCAGGTACTGATGGTTCCTCGTGGATAGGTGCAGTTAAATATGAACCAGGAAGCACAGGCTTCTGCTTTTCAGACACCAAGACACAACGGAGCAGTAAATCTCTCTGAGGCCAGTCTTTGGTACCTTAACATTTTACTACTGTTAAAAGCAAATCTACGTATTTTCACCTGTCTTAAATCAGCGCTGGTTTTAAAATAGTACTTTTTTTAATAGTACATGTGCGTAGTCTGTAGGAATTATTTTATACAAATACTTTTTATCTTTGGACAGTCGAATCTGGTTCAGCCTGCTGAGAGGAGAACAATGCTTCCAAGAAAATAAAGCAGTGGAAAAGAGAACCATGATTTTGTGTCTCTGCAGATGTTTTGTTTTAAATAACAAACAAAAAGGCTCATATCTCAGCAAAATCCTCCAGGAAGATGCCACATTTCTGAGCGTAGTGCAGTTCTTCCGGTCCTGGCTTTACTTCTCAGTGTCTCTGCACTGTAGATCAGTCCTTTCAGCTGTGAGGAGACAACTTTAAACTGTTTATTTGCTTCCTGTGCGAGCCATCAGTTCCCAGTTCTAATTCTGATCCTCAAAATTCACAACTAGAAAGACACATTCCTAAAGAACTAAGAACCGTTTTAAGAAAAGTTCCCAGTACTAAAAGTACCCATCCAAACTCAGCTCAGGACAAGTTTAAAAAACTACTCTGATCATCCCAATTTCTGTGCTGTAGTCTTTTCATCTCATCTGAAGTTTGATCTTTGAGTTGTGAGTTTTGGTTGTTCTCCAAGACTCTTACAAGTGGATGTTAAATATTTGAATAACTGTGGCTACAGTAGCTCAGTCTGAAGGGAGCTGCTGTGGTGAGTCGTGATGTGAGTGCTTCCCCTTTTTTTTTCTTGCAGCTTCAATCTTTAAAGATGATGCAGTTAATTCCCAGTAATTTATTTTAGAAGTGGGCTGTTAGGGTTATCGGAACCTCTCAGTTATAGGAATAAACCTCCCAGAGACAGCAGTCTTGATCAGACCTTTGCAAAGGGGGGAAGGCCAGACTCCAAGGTGTATCACCCACGGGTATCCGCGGCAATTCCCGGCCATTCCCGTCTTCCTCTTTGCTGCGGTTTCTTTTATTCACAGAGGAACAATGCAGTCACATGACATGTTGTATGCAAATGTAATCAGGTGTAGAAACAGACGCGCTATAGAGCCGATTACGATTTAAAGGCAATCATGTAATAATACATTCATAATATGTTCATAACTATGACATGGGCACTCACACCCTGGCTTTTGTCTTGATCAGTGGTTTCTGCCACGTTAGTTCTGATTTTACTCATTTCAGGTGAAATGACCCCAGGTCATGGTCATGGTCATGGTCATGGTTGAAGTTCTACCAAAATGTGCTGGATTGGGTTCAGGACAGGTCACAGCTTTGCACATATTAGTGAACATTTTTAATTATCAGAATGTGTTTGGGAACATTGTCATGCTGGAACAGGAAATTACCTTCCTAAATAAAATTGCCCCCCCAAAAAAGAAACTTCATCAATGAAACCTGCAACTAATAATAAATGTTTAAACCAATAAACTTTACACTGCTTATTTGGTGCCAGCAAGAAATTTAAAAAACAAACTTAACACAAGCAGAGAAGATATTGCAAAAGTTGTGTAAAGGAATTAAACGAAGCACATTGTGACTGTGTTGAGGAAGATGGGTGTTGCTGTGGCAGGATTTCTGGTTTCATGTAGCTGCAGGTATGTGGATTCACCGCTGCATATGAGGGTGAGGAAATATTTAAAAAAAAAAAAGAATCTGAGGATAAAAAAAAGGCAAGTTCTTCTTACCGTTCTGTTTTTATTCTCTCTAGCCAAAGGAAGTGCTATTAAGCACAATTTCATTTTATTTGATCAATTTTATTTATTTTAACACATGCCTTTCTTTTATCCACATACCACAACTCTGTAGCTCCTGTCAGGACTTGACTAAAGCAGCCCCACTCACAGACACAGACACACACGCACACACACCCACACGCATAGACACACACACACAAACACATAGACACATGCACGCACACACACACACACAGATACACGCACACAATCAAATAAACACATACACGCACACAAACACATAGACACATGCACACACATGCACACACACACACGTACATGTAGTATACTGCATTCCACAGTTGATCATCAGATTTGAAATCCATGCAGTCATTTCTTGAAATGAGGTAAAACCCACTAAATGTTGCATGATATTATGTCAAACTTACTTGTATTTAATTTGTGAAAATAAGAAATAAAGGAGTTGCACAAAAAACCCAAAAAGAATCAGTGATACTGTGAAAGTTTTCACATTTCAATATGTTATGATAACTGCTACACCTGAATTCTTTTGATTTTTTTTTTTTTAGTTTACTGTAAAATATCCTTACGAGAACTGTAGCGCCTGATCATAAATGTTCCTTCTTTAAAGTTTAGACAACTACAGTTCACTTCTTTCAGTCTCAGCAAAAATCTGAGTGATATGAAAAAAAGATGCTCAAAATCTACAAGACAAATACTGTTTACTAGACGTTTGATACAGATGCGTCACCCGTTTCGTGTAACAGTGAAAGGTCTGGTATAAATTGTAAGGTTATGCTAAACAAAAAAATCTGATGTCTTTTATCAGACACTAATACCAGTGAGTTTTAGTGTCAGGTTGTTATAATCGGGTCTGTCTGTGTGGACTCATCCACCTTCCCACTAACTGAGTCAGCCAAAATCAGGTCTGCAAAACACTTGAACCAGGATTTTTCCAGACTATAAACTGAAACAGGTTGCTCAGAACTCATAACACATTTCTGCTCCTCAGACCGGCTGCTATCATAGTTGCTTATTTCAGTTGTCGTCATCTGAGAAGATTTCATAGCTTATTTGCCATGAGCTGGACTTCAGCAGATGTGACCTGAAGAGACCTCGAGGGTACATCCATACAATGGGTTACTGTACATGCCACAGCTGGCTGTCAACCATGACTCGTTTTCACATCAAGTCTCTCCCTCTCTTTTTTTTTTTTAAACATCATTATGCGTACAGTATGATGAGGACCATTGAATTTGCACCATTTTAACCTTAATTCAGCAAAAATCTCAAACATGTAAGGATGAAATGAGTGACTAATTCTGCCAACTTGGAACAGGTTGTCTGAGTGAGCAGCCATAATGTGCACCCACTCTCTGCCAGAGCAGAAGATCAACACGTGGTGAAAGATAATATATGTTATTATCCCACTGTGAAGAATCCTCTGCAGAGGCCAACACTCCCTCCAAGTGGAAATATTCAACGCTGTAGGGCTGTAAGGTCAGGACTGACTCATCTTTTGTGTTTTTCCTGACTTTACCACCTTTCAGTCTAATGTGAATTATGAATCCACAAAATGATAAATGGTTGCTTTTTTAAATCCTGTCTAGCTTGTACAAGGTGCTTTTACCCTGTTTTTAGTTTCTACACTCGCACACTGAGGAGCAGCATCAGGGTTCAAGGTTTGGCCCAATGATGCTTAAAAACAATTGTCCTTGGGCGCTTCGGCAGTCTCAGCCTGCAGCCCTTTGCTACATGTCACCCCCCTCTTCTCTGCCTATTACCTGTCTGTCTTTCACTTTATTAAAAAAGGTGAAAGAAAATACCTATCATAAAATGAAACCATAAGAAACTCGTACAAGGGTAAAACAAAAAACACAAATTTTGAATTGTGTGCAGAATACTGTTAGAATACTGGCTGGGGCTAGTATGTGTGTGTATGTATAAATGTGTATATATATATATATATATATATACTTAGGGTTTTGGTATGGTGACATTACCATCGTTTACATCTGAACACATTTGTGTGTAGGCTTTGGCGTCACATCGAGCCTATCTGTTGACAGCACGGGTTCCTTCCAAGGTACGTACGTGCATGTACTCCACACTTCACTGCTGTTTTCATCTTCTAATTTTCCTTTTCCTGCAATCTGTTTGTTCGGTGCTTTTTTCTTGTTTTCTCTTTTTGTGATAAAGATTTGAGTGTCCACGCTGCAGAGTGATATTATTCTGTAAATCATAGCAAGTGCAGCGTTTTTGTGTCTAGGCTCCCAACTGGACTCGGCTTATCTGCTACTACTGCAGTTTGTTGTCCACAGATCGAAAAAGAAAACTAGAGGTGCATAGGTTTATGAAATAATACAGACATAGGAGTTGGAGAATGTCCTTTTCAGTTACGAGTCCTGTTTCCTTTTGATGATATTTGTGAATTGTCAGTATTGGCCTCATGATATTTCTGCCATTGTCAAGAAACAAAGAAACTTCAGAGAGCCCATCAGCTCCAAATACTGCTTGGCAGTTTGTCAAAAGTTTATCTGTTTTTTAAGTGTACTCTGTGTAAATGTGTTTTCCTGTTTTTAAAGCACATGAAATCACAGTGAAAGTGATTCCTTTTGCGTGATAGTTGTTTACCTCTACTGTTGAACTATAATTACAACAATCTTTTAATGACCTCATAGTAACAAACTCCTGTTAATGCTGCTTCATAATGTTCAGTTTGTTTCTTTTGCTTCTTTTTCCCATCTCTTTTCTGGTCTTGGTTTGTCTCAGTCTCTATGTCCTTCTACTCAGCTGAGAACAGGTCCCACCATGTGGAGATATTTGATAGTTTTACCGCAGTGCAGCTGTGAGAACACAGCCTGTGGGAAAGAAAAACAGGGACAGGAAGAAAAGTTCAAGCAAGAGGGCCAGAGACGAACATGAGAGAGGGAAAAAAGCCTGGTGGAAGGACTGAAAGGACAAAAACGTTTTCCTTGTAGCAAGAGCAATCGGTCTATCATATAACTGAAGCACTTTTCAAGAAATAGAAATGAATTCCTTTTGTCATAAGACACTTTTTAAGATTCCCAACTTGCAAAAGAGCAAATAACAATTATACATGTGTGATTATGAGGCTCAAAATCCAAATACATGTTCCAGCTGATGCCTGAACTTGTTAATATCCTTGTTTTTATAAGTTTGGTAAATGGTTTTATAAATTACAATTGACCAGATTTCCATTTTATTTAAAAAGAGGTAAAGCCATTGTTAAATGCAGTTGTCAAACGACTGTCGTTTCATTTTTCTCAGCCTCTATTTTGATGGTCCACTGGAGTTTTTCTTTTTTTTTTTCTTTTTCTTTTTTTTTAAATCTTTTTGGATGTTTGTGTATATGTGTATGCCCTCTTTTTTTCTCTTCTTTTTTTTTAACCACCAAGGAGTATGTGAATCAAGCCAGGCAACTTAGGAACAACTGGATAATGAGACTGTAGATGTCGGGATGTTTGATTGGGAAGTTTTTTTTAACATTATTGTGTAAACAATCTTTAGCTTTTCCACCTTGGAAGAAAATATTATCTCTTTACAATGTCGTATGATCATGGGATGTACCATTTGATGACCGTAAGTTTAATTTTATGAGAAGGAACAACAATTGTTGCTCTAGAGGGACTTTTTGTTCATCAAAACAAGGGAAGAGTTTTAAAACACCAATGAGACGTTTTTGAGATAACTGCATCAGCTCAAAGCAGAACTTTCCCATTTCTAAGATTCAATTCCAAGATTGAACCCACAAAATATTCTGGATATTTGGTGCAGGATGTTTTAAATTCTGTAATGATTCCTTAAGTATTCCCACCATGTCCATATTCCAGCAGAGATTAGTGACAGAGCATCTGTCTTTGTTTGGCCACACCCAAATCCACCTTAGTAAAAATCCAGTCGTGACATTTCTTTGCTCCTAAATATTCCACAGTCAACTGTCAGCTGTATTACAGGAACATGGAAGTGTTTGAGAATGACAGCAAGTGAAGTGGTATGAAGTGGCAGGCCACGTAAACTGACGGAGCGGGTCAGAGGATGCTGAGGCGCGTGGTGCAAAAAGGTCGCGAACTTTCTGCAGAGTCAATCATTACAGACCTCCAAACTTCATGTGGCCTTCAGATTAGCTCGAGAACAGTGCACAGAGAGCTTCATGAATGGGTTTCCATGATGCAGTGGTGTAAAGCACACTGCCACTGGACTCTAGAACAGTGGAGACGCGTTCTCTGGAGTGACGAATGCTGCTTCTCCATCTGGCAATCTGATGTACCAGTCTGGGTTTGGTGGTTGCCAGGACAACGGTACTTGTCTGACTGCATTGTGCCAAGTGTAAAGTTTGGTGGAGGGGGGATTATGGTGTGGGGTTGTTTTTCAGGAGCTGGGCTTGGACCCTTAGTTACAGTGAATGGAACTCTGAATACTTCAGCATACCAAGACTATTTGGACAATTCCATACTCCCAACTTTGTGGGAACAGTTTGGAGCTGGCCCCTTCCTCTTCCAACATGACTGTGCACAAAGCAGGGCCATAAAGACCTGGTTGACAGAGTCTGGTGTGGATGAACTTGACTGGCCTGCACAGAGTCCTGACCTCAACCTGACAGAACACCTTTGGGATGAATTAGAGCGGAGACTGAGAGCCAGACCTTCTCATCCAACATCAGTGTGACCTCACAAACGTGCTTCTGGAAGAATTGACAAAAATTCCCATAAACACACTCCTAAACCTTGTAAACAGTCTTCCTAGAAGAGTTGCAGCTGTTATAGCTGCAAAGTAGGACCGACGTCATATTGAACCCTGTGGATCAGGAATGGGATGTCGCGCACACACTGTCCTGTCCAAATCCTGTGTCTTGAAGTGTTGGCTGCATCACAAATGAATTATTGCTGGTAAATCCCTCTCTTCTCACAGCAATGTCCAACCTCTTCTTCTGTAACTCTTCATTTTTGTGAAACCTTCACAATGAAAAAACACTGGAGATGTGGGAGAGACCACACAGACACATTTTCATAAAGGAGCTCAAGTTTATTTCCTTTCGTCAAATTTCTTAAAACTTTTCTTTTATTATCCTGGCAGAAGCATATTTATTCTGAACCAGTAAAAACATTTGTATTTTATGAAAGTAGGTAAAGATGGTATGAAAGACAAGAAATATTTTGCTTTAGTGAAAGATGGATACAATCATTTTGTCTGTGAGACGCCTCCTGTGTAAAATACTCTGGTTAAACAGTGACATTTGAATATGTATTATTATATATCATCCACCACTATCTCTTAAGACATTGGAGACCTTGGTTGCCAACATGTCTCGCCACTTTGTTTGCAAAAGCCAGGATTCAGGACTGCCGAATATCAGCTGGCGTTCGGCACTTCAAATCAAATTTAGTTGCCAGTGGATCTAACAGGTAAATTAAACGTTTGTCGTAGCCTGCCGGCAAAACGGCAAATACATCTGCCTTGCAAAGGAATGATCTGAATGCCATCTTCGGCCTAATCTTCAGCGTCAGAGACTGAATCTTTAACTCTCTATGCCAAACCTGCTACTCCTGAGCTGCAGCTGTTTACACTGTTTGCATCCAGATTATGTCGTTGTGTCACAGCAATTCATTGGTCTTCTGCAGAATATTAAAAATGTTGTTTGGCATACCTGAGGTTCCAAAACGGCAGTAAGTGTACATAACACTTTAGATAACCTCAGAGCACATCTGCAGACTGAAGATCTTCGGTTCAGGCAGCTGAACTCTGATCTGTTGTTCCAGAGCGAGCCAGTGGCTTTCCTAACTTTGTGTGTGAAAGAGAGCGGGAACAGAGGGTGGTTTGTTCCTCGGTGTCGGCTGTCCCAGCAGAGAGAGGCGGCAGAGGGAGAGAAAAAAGACAATGGAGGAATTTAACAGCTGGCTGGGAGAGCAGAGGAGGGGGCCCTGCGTCTCTCTGCCCCTCTCTCTCTCTTTCTGTTTCATTTCCACACAAGTGTATGTTCTCTCGTTCTGGTTTTCTCAGTCACTCTTATCTTTGTATTTTTTGTCTAAACAATTGTTAAACTTTATGTTCACCTCTTATACCCTTTCTCATGCACTCTGTTGCCTCACTCTCTGTTTTTTTATGTTGTTATTTTCACTTTCTGTTCTCTGTCTTCTTCTCTTTTAGTCTAACCAGCCCCCCCCCCATCACACTTGCTCTCTTTGGCACCAAGTAAAGACCATAAACATATTTTTACTTGCTCCCTCTGTGGATTCAGAGGAAAAGCATGTCCAAGTGAATGACTCTGCTCCAAACATTTCTTCTGCAGACTAGTTGTAGCTTTTGTTTTTAAATTCCAGTTATTGCTGCTGGTTTTCTTTTTCTTTTTTCTCCAGTCTGGTAAATTCAACTTCGTATTAGTTTCTGTTTTAGTTTGATGCGGTGCAAGTTATTCATACTGCAAAGGCTCAAAAGCTCCTCCTGTCCACCACAACGTTTCAATTATTAATGAACTGCTGGTGGATTCACTGCATTAAAATTCTTAGAGGTCCTCTTAACACAGCTATCAGCCTCCTTCCAAACAAGTTGGAGCTTGTCAAGTTCAGCTTCTTCAGCAAAAGGCTTTAAAGTTAATTCTAGATCCCACTTCATACCTGATGCACTCCTGAACATTCCAGCCACATGTGAACAGCTCATAACAGAGCAGCATTAATCTCTGTCTGTAACAGCCTTTACTCCTGTCTCAACCTTTGCACCAATGTTGCTCCCATTCTCCCATCCCATAGTATTAGTGAGGAGTAACTCTGGCGGCAGGCGATGAGTTCTGGTTCTGGTTCTCAACCCAGAGACGAGTCAAATGTCTGTGCAGGCTGGGATCGTTTCTCATACCAAACAGGGCAAACCTTCATTGTGCAGTTACCTTCGTTCACAGTAGTGTTGTGTGTTGAGACAGGAAAACGCCTTCCTCATTTTGTTTCAATAAAATTTGCCCAGACATCTGTTTACTGAAGCACATCTAAAAATAAGCTCTCAAAGAGCACATTAAATATGTATTCGTTAGATTAAAGGCTTTTATTTTGTTGGCTTTTTATAAAATATGTAGGTTTATTAAATTTGTTAACAAGATGTGAGACCGGTGTCCAGGGACAACTAGTTGGGACATGTCAGTATTTCAATAAACAGAAATACTGACCAAAAAAAAAAAAAAACAACTAAATCCATGAGTAAATGTTGAAATACAAGATTAACTTGAGATGTTTACTGATGCATTTCATAATATGTTTCTATTTACTTATTCCAGGTTGAACAGTCATTCAGCTACTTGGATATACAAGGGATCAGCAGCAACAAGCCCACTCAGGTCCAAACACACTACGTACAGTTGTGAAACATTTTTCTCATTATTTTTACCGTAATATTCTGGATCATAGTGTAAAAGTAAGACTTGGGCACATTTTCTGTTATCATAAGTGTTAAGTGAAATAGGTTCATATGAAACCCTCAGTTTCTAGTTGACTGAGCCACTTTAATTCTCAGCCTGTTTCGTAGAAACCAGGTCATTTTTATTGTTTTTGTTCATGTCAGGTTCTTTGTGTGTCGCCCTTTGCAGCTAGTTTTGGAGCATGAGCGCGGTCCATGGAGCCTGAGGTTGGGCTCAGTGGAGGAGGTGGATGAGGTGATTGCTCACATCGGCAGCTGTCTGCACCGAATCTGCTCAGCTGGCTCACCGGTGTAGGTACCACACACACACACTGATACCGAGAGACTTCCAGGTGGTTGCAAAGGAACCGAGAGAAGTGCGTTTAACTGATACTCGAGCCCTCATTAAAGCCATTAAATGCTTATTTAGAAAAATGAGAACATTTACAGTTAATGAATTAAATGCTGTGCGCAAGAATAAAATACAGGAACAAGCGAAACTCCCGCTTAATGTTTTAAGCCAACATTTTCTGTGTGTATTTATTGCCCATCTTTTTTTTTCGTCCCCTCCCTGGCCACTGTCTCTCTCTGTAAGGAAGGAAGATGATGAGGAAGATGAGCTTGAAGCCTCCGGAGAGGGTGGCAGCGCTCCAGGCCTTCTGGGATGGGCAGAGTTCAACTGATCTCGGACCCTGTGGTAAATGGGTTTGAAAGTTTTAAAGGACGAGAAAATACATATTTTATTGTTTGCATTAAAATGCTGAGACGTATTTGTCATGTGACTCCTCGCAGGGGGCTTTTCTCACCAGTACTGGTGTGTGTGCGACTACCTGGGGCTCCCGTACAGGGAGGAGGTCCAGTGGGTATGTGCTGTGTTTTGTCGCCTCTTTTTCTCTGCTTCTTGATTTTTGTTCTGCTTTATTCATTCCCTCATCAGCCACTTCTGAATAATTCTGTTTACATTTGTTGTCTTCATTTCCTTTTATTCTGCTGCTTCTGCCTGAAATCATCCAGATTCGTGTCACATCTGCTAGAGCTGAATCCTAGTTTCTTTTTTTTTTATGTGTATGTGTGTTGTTTTTTTTTTTAAGACCTCAGCTCAGAATATGCTTTTTTTGTCTTTTCTGTGCCTCTGTCAACCTTTTTCCTGTTGTTGTCCTTTTCTGCAGGATGTGGACACCATATATCTCACTCAGGACACGAGAGAGCTCAATCTGCAGGACTTTGTTCACCTGGAGAACAGGCACGCACACTACTAACCTACCTGAATGTTTCATGTAATGTGAATTATGGGGCATGCAAGTTTCAAAGTTTTTATCCGGCACCCCCCAATGGTGTGATGGTTCTACGTATGATCACTGTATTCTAGCAGCTTTGTGTTTTACAGTTTCTTGAAAAATAAGCACAAATACATTTTCCTGTTTCCACTCCATGCAGGGATTTGGTGGCAATCATTGCAGTGCTGGAATACAACCAGTGGTTCACCAAACTCTCAACCAAAGATTACAAACTGGTAACATGCTGCATTTCTGCTTTACCTCATGACTGTACTCCTAACGCACTGGGTTTTAATGTGCACCACATCCGCTACTGGGGAATCTCCCTGATATGAGTGACATGTCCTGTAAATCCTCTCTATGTCTTCGTCATGTCTTTATGTCCAGTCTACAGATGTGTGTGACCAGATTTTGAAAGTTGTGGCTCGATCTAGCCGGCTGGAAGAGCTGGTGCTGGACAACGCTGGACTCAGAAGGTCAGAGGCCAAAATAAGCAACTGCGGTCCTGGTGTTTTTGTACATGTTCTTAAATTCAAGTCCAATCACTTTAAGCTGATTGCAGATTTTCTTTGTCAAATAAAAGAATAAAGAGAAAGAAAATAAACAGTTTGATTTCATTTCCGTTTATGAATAAAATACGGATTTGTGAAACTGATGGATAGTACAGATTATTAAATTTTTGGTACTTTTTCTTTGCTGCTCTCTTTCTTCTTGCTCTTCAGTGATTTTGCTCAGAAAGTGGCCAGCGCTCTGTCACACAACCCCTCCTCCACACTCCACACACTTAACCTGAGCAACAACTCCCTGGAGGACAAAGGTTGAAACATGTGCACCCATCCACACACCCACACATCTCAAACCATGATTGTAATCATGTATGCAGGGTTTGGCGTGCAGTGCACCATATCTTAATGCCATATCTATGAATTCTACCTGATATTACTCTTAAATTAGCTATTTTTTAAATTTCTTTTCCAGTATGCAATGTCATTTCAAACGTCTGTTATCAAACTTTGGCATAATTGCTCAAGGTGCTTTTATTATTCATCTTCCACACTTTTATTGATAAAGAATTTAGATTTGGAGGAATTGTTTCTTTATTATGCGTTTGTTACTATAACTCTCATGTATTGGCATGTTTCCCAGATGCTAAATCTGCATTGCTTTCAGGTGTTTCTGCTCTGAGTGCTCAACTCGCCAAACTGCCCATGGGCCTAAAGCAGCTGAGCCTCTCCAGGACGTCTATGTCTCCTAAAGGTGAAAACGGGAGAAACAAAAACCGACCTTCATTATTGCTGTGTGTTGTTATTGTCAAAGAAACGTATTTGTCATTTGTTGCAGGAGTAAACGGCCTCTGTCAGGCTCTCTGTGCCAACCCGGTCGTTGTCTCCACCCTCACACACCTTGACCTGTCTGGAAACTCCCTGAAAGGCGATGACCTTCAGGTACAAAGCTCCACCTACCCTCCTCCTCTTATATCCGGTTTCAAAACAGGCTCAGGATTCATTAAAGAGAAAACATTTTATGATAGGCTCTCCAGTATGCACACATTTATAAATAACTGGACATTTAAGAGACTTGATTTTTGTATTTTTGTGGAAGTCTGATTTTGTTTTGGGGTGGTTTTTCTGTTCAGTATCTGCACAATTTCCTGAGTCAGCCCAACTGTTTGGAAACGTTGGATCTGTCCAACAGCGACTGCTCACTGGAGCTGGTGAAAACTGCACACATCATGCACTTTTACGAGCACTTTCACTCATTAAATGTCATCAAGCTTGAGAGCCAATCAGACTTGAGTTGAGTCCTTGGTGTGGTAGTGCGACTACACGCCACACCACGCATGTTTCAACTAACTTCCTGTTTTGTTTTATCTCATAGGTGTGTTCATCTCTACTCAGGGGATCACTGAAACATCTCTCTGTCCTCAACATGTCAAAAACAGTCTTCTCGCATAGGTCAGATGATGAATTCAGACTCATTCTTTATGCAGCCGATCATTTATATGCTTTTATGAGCTATTATTAGATATCCTAACAATGAACTATTTCCACCGTAAGACTCAAATTATCTCTGAATCTTTTGATGAGATTTTCCCAGTCATATTTTGAAAGTGTGTTGACCCTTCACTTTAATTTGATATGAGCAGTTCTGCCCTCTCCTTCATGCAGGAAGTGTAAAGAAATCCCTCCGTCCTTCAAGCAATTCTTCAGCTGTTCTCAAGCTCTGACTTCTGTTAGCTTGTCAGGAACCAGACTGCCCCACGAGGCTCTGAAGTAAGAAAACACCCGAAGCCAGTTACAGTATTCTGAAGCACAATTAAATTTCAGGACATATTTGAAATGGACATCTGCTGTTGATCCCTGAGAACTACGCGCTTTTGTGTCTTTCTAAAACTCCTGAGTCAGCATTAAAAGTCGTGCAGCATGAAATCCAGGGCAAAAGAGGAAGTACGAATGTATTTGTACTCTGAGTCACAGCAGCAGGACACAGGCCACAGTCCAAACGGGCATTCAGACAAAACAAGGAAAGAGGCATGACTCCTTTTTCCGCTTTAAAAGCCTTAAAATTAAGTTTCACAGTATCGCGTGCAGTAAAGTAAGCCCTGATTTGTATGAGCTGAATAAAGCAACTTCAGGAAGAGTCGACGATCTTTGCTCTGTAATAATCCAGAAGACTGACTATTAAAATGAGTCACCAGAATGAGCAGTATTTAACTATGTAAATTATTTGTTTGAATCCGAAACAAACTAGTCTCTGAAAGTTGTTGGATCTATGTTAAAACCGACGCGTCTGAGTGGTTTGTGAATTTCCTGACTACAGGGCATTGTTGTTGGGCCTCGGCTGCAACCCAAACCTCAGTGACGTGTCTCTGGATCTCAGCTGCTGTGAGGTGAGACGACGCAAACCTCAACAGTAACGTCAACATACTGTCCAAGCACTTTCAATTCACACAATAATATCAGACTGATGAAATAAACGTAAGAAAATATTTGAAGACACTTTGTAAAACTCTTTCAGCTGCGGTCAGGAGGCTCCCAGGTCCTGGAGGGTTGCATCGCTGAGATCCCAAACATTTCCAGTCTTGACATTTCAGACAATGGTGGGGACATTTTAGCTTTTGTTCGTCAGTTTCATCTGGTGCTGCATCAGCTTTATTTGTGAGCACGTCTGATTTTTGATCCTGTTGTGACTCACTCAGGTCTGGATATGGATCTCACTACTCTTCTTGTCTGGCTTGCCAAGAACCGCTCCATCAGACACCTTTCGCTGGGAAAAAACTTTAACAACATCAAATCCAAGTGGGTGAACAAAAAAAAAGAAATGTTTTAAAATGGTCCAGTATTTGGGTATCGAAGCACAGCTGATCTCCTAATAAAACTGTGACTGGTCTTACAGAAACGTGGCTCAGGTCCTGGACAATCTGGTTCATATGATTCAAGAAGAGGAGTCCGTGAGTGAAAACGTTTTAGGATCAACTATGCATTTTGCTAAGCTGTTTTTTTTTCCTAATGGGAACAGCTCTGTTCAGCTCTTTTATTTTATTTTTTTAATAAGGTGTGAAATTTTTCCACTCATTGCAGCCTCTGACGTCACTGTCCCTGGCTGATTCCAAGCTGAAGGCCGACCTTTCCATCATCCTCAACGGACTGGGAAGCAACACCTCTCTGATTAAACTGGACATCAGTGGAAACTCTATGGGGGACATGGGAGCCAAAATACTGGCCAAAGCCCTGCAGATCAACACCAAGCTCCGGTGGGCAGGAAACCGTGTATCTTTAAATGATTGAATTCTATAAGTCAAGTTCAGGGGTAACTAAAGCTGTGTCAGCTCATTTTGTGGGCATTTGAAAACTTAGGTCCAGAAATTCTTAATTCTCCATATATACACACCTTTTCCTCATTATCTTTGGTTTGTGTCTGTGTGTCTGCAGGACATTAGTTTGGGACCGGAACAACATTAGTCCTCAGGGTTTACAGGATGTCGCAGCTGCCTTGGAGAAGTAAGTATATCGTTGAAATAACACGTTTAAATGCTGGAGGAGGCCTTTCCTGCATGGCCCAAGCCTGTGATTTTTCTCCTTCAGGAACTACACCATTCGTTTCATGCCTGTTCCCATAATGGATGCTGCTCAAGCACTGAAGGCAAATCCAGAGAAGACAGAGGATGCCTTACTGAAGGTTTCTTTAAATGCGTGATCTAGTGTAAAAGATCTCCCCCTTCTTAAAGTGGATATTTAGGGTGCGTTTATGTTTTGTCTTACAGATGGAGCAGTACTTGTTGAGGAACCATGAGACGCGTAGATACCTCCAGGAGCAGGCGTACAGGCTGCAGCAGGGAATAGTCACCTCAACCACACAGCAGGCAAGGACAGCAGCAGAAGACTGGCAGACTTCAGTACAGTTAAAGAAGTCAAATTAGTTCTTTGACCTCTAACAACTTTTACGATGCAGATGATGGATACGATGTGTGTAAGGGTGCAAGATCATCTGAACTCACTGCGATTCTCGGAGACCAGCTTGGTTCAAGAGGACATGAGAGTCGCAGAAAACCTCATGAAGGATGCTAGGAACTCCAAAACAGTAAGAAGACATACAATGTAAACAAAAAATGTTGTTTAAACTCTTCCACCTGATAGCTTTTCATGCCCAACAAATTTAGACGAAGGTGTTCAACTTGTGGACGAGGCATCAAATTGTAGACTTTTTTTCTGTACCTTGCCTTTTACTGCAGCTGCTACCCAATCTGTACCACCTGAAGAGCGGGGGTTCCCGAGGTGCATGTGTTGGAGCCATCCAGGATAAACTGGAGTCAATGGCTGGGGAGGTGGCAAGAGTCATGGATGAGCAGCTGCAGGTATTAAACCCCACATTCGGAGCACAACTACTGCTTTTCTGAAGCCACCTTTAATCTTAAACTTTGTGATTCAAGTTTAAAGTTTAAACTTAACTAAATAATTTCCCCCAGACGATGCTGGTGTCCATGGTGGATACTGCTGAGGCCCTGTGCCCTCATGTGATAAAGAGGAGCAACCTTCGTCAGGACCTGCTGAAGGCTGGTGCAGGGAGGATGACTATTCCTCGCAGCTTCATCACCACCACGTTGCTGGAACAGTCCGGGGTGGACATCATCAACAAGATCAGGTCTGAAACACGTAGTGGACCACATCAGTCCAGCTCTGTGGTCTTGTGTCCATCAGAGGACAGACCTGAAGTTCCAAACCTGCTCTATGAAGCTCTGAATGGTTTAAATACGTTGTATGTTGTAATGTTAGCTCCATGTGAGGAATGTAAAAGCAAGACAAAAAGAGCTTTCTATATCTAAACTTTAGTGCTGTAATCACATATTATTTTCAAACATTATTACTGGAGATTTTCTCACAGTGAGTTACTGTGACATTACTTACTATAATATCTTCCTCTTTTTTTTTTCCCCTTCCTGAACATCTCTGAAAAATTTCAAATATGCGTTGCATGTGTGTAAATGGGTTTGACATTTTTTTCTGAATCCATTTGAGGAAAGTCAAAGGATTTACATAGATAGTCTCCAACCACAGACTGACTTTCATTCATGGTGGTTTGTAACTGCCCCAGGTGTTTTCAGGAGAACAAGTCCGGTATTGAGAAGTGTATCTGGAGCCGATGTTTGATTTCAAGGACATAAATATGTGTTTTGTAAGTCATGAGTTTAGTTTCCATAACAGTTATTTTCATGACATTAGTCTATGCCCATTTTTGTGCAGTGAAGACAGCGATGAGAAAGATACTAACCCTTTTTACCATTCCTTATCATCATATATATATATATATATATATATATATATATATATTTTTTTTTTTTTTTTTTTT
Source organism: Xenentodon cancila (assembly GCA_014839995.1). Lineage (NCBI taxonomy): Eukaryota > Metazoa > Chordata > Actinopteri > Beloniformes > Belonidae > Xenentodon > Xenentodon cancila. Next base: position 5,336,719 of record CM026217.1, read on the forward strand.
ATTGAGCTCTTTGACATACAGCCTTGGTCCTCTGAGTGTTTGATTTAATATTTATGTATCTGGATGTTATTTCTGTATGAATCAGTGAAGTGAAACTCAGCATGGCATCGCTTCTCTCTGATCGCATTGTGGATGAGATCCTGGAAGATTTATCCAGATCACAGCATACTCTGGTTAGTGTCCTCTCTGTCCACCTGTACACTTGTCGTATTTTCCTTATCTTTTTTTTCTGATCTCTTTCTCCTTCCTCTGTCTGTTTTCAGGCTGACCATCTGATAAGGAAGGACCAGCCTCTGGTTCATCATAAGCCCCAGATGGAGGCGGAAGTCCTGGACGAGACAGTACTACAGCCAGAGAACCACGACCAGGATCAGAAACGGGATTGGGACCAGAAACATGGACTGGAAGATATGGACTCCTGCATGGTATGAAGACGCAAATACTGTATGATGTAGTATGAATAGTTGGAATAGGTAACGGTCGTACAATTAATCATAATGATCTCTGTAGATGCTTTGCAAAGTTAATCGCACGCTGTTTGAGGCATGTAATAAATAAAGTTGTGCTTTAACTCATCAGATGACTGTCAAATCCAAGAGGAAGAGTATTCTGGTGAGGATGTTGCGGCCTGTCTCTGTGGCATTTGGTAAGAGACCAAAACACTGTCACAAAAGTCCTAAAGATCTGTGATAACTCGATATTTTGTACATTTGCAAGTTATAGTTTATTTTGTTTATAGTTTTATTGTGAACTATATTTAAGCATAGCAAAAAAAGAAAAATAACCTGTATAGGAAGGTTAAAGGCCAATGAAAAAGAAAAAGTGCTCTTGGCCTTGATTTGAGCAGGGACAGCAAAGTAAATCTTAAATTTACCAACAACTGCTTTCACTATTTGGGAGCGACTGCTGCTGAAGCTCTATATTTTCTTTTCTTTTTTTTTTTTTTTGAGTACCTGGGCTTTGGGACAAGTAAGAATATCTTTTCTTTTTGTCAGAAAACCTGAGAGTTGATTGTCAGAACCTTGAACGTGCTAAAAGTGTTTTGAATTAAATCATAAAACGATCTTGGGATCGAGTACAGAGAGGCAGTGACTGCTGTGATTCGCATAAAATTATTGCCACGGCTCCTCCTGTCACTTCTAAGCTTTTATTACATCCCACACTGCACTTCAGTTGTGGGGAGGGGCCTCAGGACCCAGAGTGGTTGATGGATGTCACCTGTGGATATCAGAAATAGGCTCACCTAAAAAAACAGCTCATTTCTATTGTCGATATTTACCAACATACACTGGTAAATGGTATGTTTGAGGCTATACAGCTGACTATTTAATCACTGGATCTTGATGTTTGACTTACACACACCTTTGCTGATTGTTTGTCTGCCTGACAGAGATGGAGTTTGACCTCGACAAAGCTCTGGAAGAGGTTCCAATTCACATTGAAGACCCCCCTCCTCCTACTCCTTCACAGACGTCAGAAAGAATGTCTGCGTACTACGGCGACCTCCCTCCTCCTCCCACTTCACCAGACGTAAAGTCTCTCAGTTTGGGTGAGCTCCCACCTGTGGAGCTCAAGACACTTGAACATTGCACCAAACTTCGACCAAAGCCCAAAAAGAAAACAAAACCCAGTAAATCACCTGTAAGTTTCCATCAGAAGGTCTTTGGCGTTAGTAGCAAAAATGTGTTTTTCTTATTTTCCTTAATTTACTTCTGTTACTGAAGACCTGGTGACCTTTTTGAAATATTAATTACAGAATTTGTGCCATGGTTTTTTTGTTTTTGGGGGGGTTAAAGAAAAAATCCTTCATGTTAAAATATGTTTTTGCCGTCTGTCCTCCAGCAGGGAGCCACTGGCGCCTCAGTGCCACAGGAAGCAGAACAATACAGCACGATGGGAAAGCTGGATGAAGGCCTGGATGACTTCTTCTCCAAAAAAGTCATCAAACTCAACTTCAGGTGAGCATATTTCTTTTCAAATTTTTTTTTTTTAGTTTTTTTACAGTGTAAGCATGAAATAAGCAGCTCGCAGATGATTAGGAGATATTCACTTAATGTGATGAAAAGTGTTTTAGGTTACGCTGCCTTTAAGGCTGCTTCAGATGATTTCACCATGCAGATTGCTGTGGTCGTCTGACCACATGGCTGAACATCTTGTATGTGGGAGTACTTGGGAGATTTGAAATAAGAATATTATTCACATTAGGTGACTGACCAGCAACAGGGGGTCAAACACTACATGATCTGGGAATGACGCAAGCGCGTTCTCATCTTTCATCGGTTCAAACATAACGATTGACTGCCGATTACGCTTGTAGCTTGTAGAACTTGACATATTCTGGTGCATAGGCAGCTTTAGATTGTCTCCTGAAGTCACTGATTGAATGAAACATTGTGTTTTGTCAGCACAAAAAGGAACCAGTACGTTCTTACACTATTAAAATCGATGTCATTAGAATTGCTTTCCGTACTGTGATTTATTTTATTCTCTGCATGTATTTTTGATCTCCTGCAGACTTCCCTCTGTGAGAGGTTCATGCATTAGCCCACAGGAAGCAACAGATAAGAAGCGTGAATCCAGGAAGAGTGGCTTCTTTAACCTCATCAAGTCCCGTACGTCACGGTCAGAGAAGAGCCATGTGACTGCCTGTGTCTCTTCACCTAATTCTGCGTCTTCTGCTACTTCTACACCCACTTCCTCTGTCAGCCCAGTGAAGGATGATGCCCCACCCACATCCCCACTACCGACGTTCCCCACACCACCCGTTAAAATGGATTCCACTGCGGTAGAGCATCAACAAGAACTTCACCGGCCACAGTCATCAAACCCTACAAATCCTGAGACTGTGTCTCTGACTTCTGCTGAACCTGCTGAGAAGGAGAAAGGGGAGAAGAATATAGGACATAAAGAGATTCTAGAGGAGACAGAAAGAATGGAGAGGAAGGAGAATGTGGAGAAAAAGGAGAACCCGCACATCCACCGTCACATTGGGGTTCCTGTAATGGGAAAAGACCTGCTGGCTGAGATGAAGGCCAGGCAGGAGAGAACCCGGCAAGAAAAAATGGCTGAAAAGAAGGTGGGTGGCGTTCATGGGTCAACTACAGTCCTGCTAGACATGTGATCTCATTACTTACTCTAAAACAGGTATAAAACAGGTCCACCATGCATTTCTGCATAACACGCCTGTGCAGGAGAAAACATGAAAAAAAACTTAAAGTGAAAACAAAATGAAACAAAGTATATTTTCCAATATTTCCTTAAAAAAAACACATGCATTTTTTTGTTATTTCTTTTACTTTTTGGAAGTATTATTTCATATATTTTCCTATTTATAGAGCCATTTATATATGAATTTTGTTTTTCAGTCTTGGTTTTATCAACATCAAATCACTTCACTAATGAACCTAAAGTAGAAATCAGACAAAGCTTTCAAAACCTGAACATATGGAAGCTTCACGAACAAAAATAAAATGTGAGAGCAGCTGAATTACAAAAGTATTCAAAGGTGTTGTTAATAAAGTGAGCATTAAATGTGCTTTTAGTGACTCCTATGATTATAACATCTCTTTTCTGTTTTAGACCGAGTCATCTTCAGTACCTGACAAGGTGGATGCTGACAAAGGCGAGTGTGTTTAATTGTGTTACTGGTGTTCACATGTTGGCTTTTCTCTTCATTCATGGATATTTTAAGTGATAGATGCCTGTAAACTTTTGTGATCTCGTATCACTTTTCTCAAACTGTCTCTTAATCATGTTCATTTGAGTCAAGTCAGATGTTGATCCTGTTGTCCCAGCAGACATTGATGACTCCAGACCAGAACCGACTCCGAGGTTCAAACCGCCAGCCTTCACCCTCAAACCACCCACACCCCAGCCCATCAAAATCCCACTGGCACCCCACACATCTGGGCCCCTCAGCCCAGCTTCTCCCAGGACAAACAGTACCAGTAAGAAGGACTGAGAAGATTACTGCTGTCAACTGTGAGGCACAAAATGGAGATTTGTGAGTTACAGAATTTATAATTCCATGTGTCTTTTTGTTTGTGTCCCAGATGACTCTGTGGAGACTCAAGCGGGCGGTCAGTCTCCCAAAGCACCTCTTCCTGCTCCTCGCCTGAAGAGGGCACCATCAGAGCAAGACAGAGAGAGCAGCAGCAGCAGCCCCGCAACCCCCCTGACTGCACTGGATGGTCACTATCTCTGTCTGATCTCTAGTAACAGGACAGTAGCACTGACAGCCGAGCAGTGGCATTTGTAATTTCATTAAGAGGACTTTACAGCAGCCAAGTAAAAAGCCAGTTTGTTTAAAATAATAATAATAATTTAGCTGCAAATCAATCACCCATAAATACAAGTCTTTCTTTAGACAATAGCCATCGTGTCAGCTGGAAGAGATCTAAAAACATAACATTCAATTTATCAGGTGAACAGATGTTTAATGAAGGCTTTCAAGTCCACAGTTGACACACACACACACACACAAACAGCACATGTGAAGCAAACATTCATCAAACTCAGAGCAGATGCATTCACTCCCAGTCTATGTGTGATATGTCCAAAGCCTCCGTGTGTGTGGGATTCTGCAGTCTGTTTCTGTAATTAACACTTACAAGAACTGCTTGGGATTTCTTCTCTGTAATCAGAAGGGCAAGTTGTCGTATTTAATTGTTGTGCAAAAATCTGTGGTTTTGAAATCAGAGACAAGCAAAGCCAAGAATGTCCCTGTTTTAAGGGATGTTTACTGCACTTGGAGTGGGTTTCAGTTTCAGAAATGTTGCCTGACACATCAAGCACTGGAGAGTGGACTGATTGGAAAGTAGCAGCTCTATTGTGGCCAAATTATTTTGAATTAAAACAAGTATTTTGTACAAATCCTGGCCAAAATGATGAGAACAACAATATCATTTCATATCTGTCAAGAAAATACATTTCTTACAAATTGAATAATTTCATCATAAGTACATAAGTGACAGGAATGTTTTTTAATGAATGAATGGTTTAGCGGTGTATTATTATATATGTATTATATTATTATTATTATTTGCATTAATCTTAGGGTGCATGTTTTTGAATCAAGTTTTCACCCTGAGATAGAGACCAATATGATCATTTATAAATAAGCGACCGTTTGCAGAAAGGTTTTTGATGCATCTCCTTGTCTTCTTGCAGTGGAGTTTCCTGCGGATATGGACACCTTTGACCAGCCCATCGCAGGTACCGAGTCCAGCACCAGCGGCAGACAGTGGTCATCTCTGAAGCGCTCTTCCAGCCCTCCATCTCCCAAGAAAGATGACCGTGAGCGGGCGAAGTCGCTTCCTGCCTACGGTTTGTCCTCACAGTTTACCTTCTCAGCGTCTCTGTGACTGTCTAATTCTACCCATGAGATGCAGTTTACCTGACGAGCAACTACATCATGACTTTGAAATTCTCATTTAACAGAGCAGGCAGCAGATTGTACCTATTCAGCTTGGAAAGGTTTGTGTACATCACTGTTAGATTGTGAGAATAAGCGTCGCCAGTTTCTGTCTATTGTTTCTTTACACACACAAACTTTCCCATTTCAACATGAAAACTCAGTGTGTGTAATTTCAGAATGTCATGGAACGAAATGCTTCCTGTTTTTTTCTTATGTTTGTGCCTCTCTGTTTTCAGTGAGGTCTCTGTCTCAGGCAGACACAGATCTCAGTACAGCTGACGGAGACGCTGATGCCTCGACTGCTGACCTCAAGTCCACCAGCAAATCTGAAGACGAGTCTGGTGACGAAACTCCTTCGATGTGATCCCAGAAAGATGTTTTCCACCTCTTAAACGCTGCTTGACTGTCCTCTCTATATTCTTGAACGCTAAGGAAGTCGCTCACGTACATGCAGCCAAAACAGAGACCTCAGTAACAAGCTCGTGCTCTTTTGATTTAAAGCTTTAAACATGTTTTGACAAGTGGACACTGTGACATTTTCTCCATATATCACACTGTAATCAGAGAAGTCTTCTGGTCTTGGATCACTTCCAGCTGTCTGGTAAATTGACACCAAAATAGCTCCATTACCGTCTCCTACCACGTCTCTAATAGGACCATAAAGAGAAGACCAGATGGTCTTTATCAGGTGCAGAGACAATCTGCGGTTGCTTAGATAAATGCACCCAGCTGTAAAACGTACGTAGTCCATATCACTGAGAGACTGAGACTGACTTGTGTTTTTGCAGCTGTAAGTGGGTCCAGAGTTAACCTCCTGCTGCAGTTAAAGTGGAGGTGACGGAGGTCATCTGAAAGACCCATTCTGAACTAGTCAGGAGAATCTTCCACTGTGAAATGAAATGTTTTAGTTCAGAGTGGTGTAGCTTGATGCTGCTTCTCCAGCTTTCAAATGGAATTCAGTTTTCTGTCGAACCCTGCTCCGGTTTTGCAGGTTGTGTCCAAGAGTTTGTACCCTTCTCTGCAGAGCATCTCCGATCACCTCTGCAGGATCGCCCCAGTCACTGGTGACCATGTCATCAGCTCATAACAGGCATTTTATACACTTAAAAAAAGCAATCTTGTGCTTGATCATTCAGTATTACTCATGTTGTTCTTATTTCAGTTCAGCTTCACCTTGAAGGATATACATTTGAGTCTATCAGCAGCAGAAGTTTTCTTAAGCAAATAAACTGAAACAACTTCAGATGATGTAAAAAAATTAAAAGTACAGCCACAATTTGGGAGAGTAGAGATTTGCACATCTTGAGCATCAGAGTAAATAGTTTTGCTGGGTTGATCTCTGACTCATGAACACTGCCTACTTAAGCACAGAGGTCCAGTTATGGCTTCTACATTTTCATTTGCTGCTTTCAAGTCCCAGAAGAGGTGAATTGCACATATTCCTCATTTCATTGGAAGCTTGTCCTTCAGCCTGGATGTAATGGCTGCATGTCAGTGTACATTTTCTTTTAATTCCCCAAAGGTTCTGCAATGCTTCGTCCAACTTTTGGAGGCCCAAAACAGGAAGTACCGCAGCGCCGCTCCTCGTGCATTATTGTAACTCGGCAATAAACCCACCAGATTGGCGATGAGGGCTGCTGATACGTGTTTCTTGTCTTTTTGGGTTTTGTTTTTTATTAAAGTTTTTCTTTTATTTTTTGCAAATATAAAGAAGAATTATATTGATGAAAGATTTTATTTGTTGCAAGCATTTACTTTCTGATTGAATGTTTAAATATAAATATGAAAGAATTTTGAAACTAAGGACAATAATATAATCAGATTTTCTTTCCACTGCAAACATCGCTTTTTTTACCGCTTTAAGTTCACAAATTGTCCCTGTGAGAGCAGGAAAAGTTATGATCTTTTATATTTAAAGCTCAATCCAGCTACAACACTGCTGCTTCGAATCACCTTAACAAGCATCATTAAACTGACATCTGTTAAACATGTACGCTGCACTTATGTCCCTGTAAATATGTACTAACGTGTTTAAGGTTCTGGTCCGACAATAACTGGGGTTTTAATCAGTTAAATGCTGAAATTATGGGAATTATGTTGTATTATGAGCAGAGTATGTGATTTATTGAGGAGACGTGCTGATCACTTTTTATTTCTGATACCTGGCTGATTTTGTTTTTCTTTTAGTGGGCGAATATTGTCAAGTTTTTTTTTTTTTTTTTTTTTTTTTTTAAATCATCTTTTGTTTATATCAGTGAACATATAAGCCTGGAAATGTGACATAAAGCTGTCAAATATTTCTGTATTTGTACGTTTATATCAATAAACTGAGTTATTGGTCACAAACAGGCTCTCTCTCTCTCTCTCTCTCTCTCTCTCTCTCTCTCTCTCTCTCTCTCTGTGTCTCTCTCTCTCTCTCTCTCTCTCTGTGTCTCTCTCTCTCTCTGTGTGTCTCTCTCTGTGTCTCTCTCTCTGTGTGTCTCTCTCTCTCTCTGTGTCTCTCTGTGTCTCTCTCTCTGTCTCTCTCTCTCTGTATGTGTGTCTCTCTCACTGTGTCTCTCTCTCTCTCTCTGTGTGTGTCTCTCTCTCTGTGTGTCTCTCTGTGTGTCTCTCTGTGTCTGTCTCTCTGTGTCTCTCTCTCTGTGTGTCTCTCTGTGTCTCTCTCTCTGTCTCTCTCTCTGTCTCTCTCTCTCTGTATGTGTGTCTCTCTCACTGTGTCTCTCTCTCTCTCTGTGTGTGTCTCTCTCACTGTGTCTCTCTCTCTGTGTCTCTCTCTCTGTCTCTCTCTCTGTCTCTCTCTCTCTGTATGTGTGTCTCTCTCACTGTGTCTCTCTCTCTCTCTGTGTGTGTCTCTCTCTCTGTGTGTCTCTCTGTGTCTCTCTCTCTCTCTGTGTGTCTCTCTCTCTCTGTGTCTCTCTCTCTCTCTCTCTCTCTGTGTCTCTCTCTCTGTGTGTCTCTCTGTGTCTCTCTCTGTGTCTGTCTCTCTCTCTGTGTCTGTGTGTCTCTCTCACTGTGTCTCTCTCTCTCTCTGTGTGTCTCTCTCTCTCTCTCTGTGTCTCTCTCTCTCTGTGTGTCTCTCTCTCTGTGTGTCTCTCTCTCTCTCTGTGTGTCTCTCTCTCTCTCTCTGCCTCTCTCGCTCCCTCTCTGCACCTTATATGTAGCAGAGGCTGAGTTTCTTTACCTCATTTCTCTGTTTTTAGACAACAGCTGAGGAAGAATCAGTGCAGATTGCACTTCAGTGGATTACGTCTCTGCTGAGAAGCGACACTGTCGAGTTCGGAAAGACATTCCTTTCCTTTTATTCTTCTTCTTTGGCTCCCGGAGTTCTCTGACAGCATGGATAGTGTATTGGACCGTCTGGATGCGGCAGGTTTCTTACAGATCTGGCAACACTTTGACAAAGATGGTACAAAGATAAGATTTGTAATGGCTTTTATCTTTTAATTACTTTCATCTACACTGTGTTGCAAATAAAAAACCTTGGTAGGATTAAAAACATAACTTATGTTGGCACTTGAAACATCAGTTGCAATAATGTTCAGAATGCATCCCGATGTGGGGGAAGCTAATTGATTAGGAACATTACCAAAACGTTTCTAATTACTATGTATTTTAATTGATTATAAATAAGTAAATATAACATTTGAACAGTATTAAAACTGGAACAAGATGGAATGATTGAGGTAACAATTTATCAGAGATCTGGTCTGACTTTGGCGTACGACTTCTTTTAATTCTTTGAATGTTGACTGTCATCAAACAAGTTTTATAACAGTTATAATCCAGATTTATTTGAAATTTTTACTACTTCTTTAACTCATTATTAGTTTTAATGTCAATGTGTGTGTAATTAATATGCACTGTTTATTCTGTTTTTTAAAAAAGAGAGCTCAGTCCAAGAAAGAAGCTGATTATATGCTTATGTGACAGTCTTAGGAAAGAGCCCAAAGCCCCAAATTATTCTTAATTGGTGTCTTTTCAGTGCGGACAGATGGCTTTTATTTTTGGTGGAATTAGGTAACGGTACACTTTTCCTTCTCTCTATGGGTGACTTAAACTGACAAAATGCATAACTGGCTCAATTAATTAGTTAATATGCCAATATATTTCATTTACAAAGTCTGACACAAATTACCTTAACTTTTCAGTTTCTGTATTATCATTTTACAAAGTTGAATGAATTTGTTTTTGACAGATTCAGTTTTTTTTTTATCTCATTTACTCCTCTGCCAGCCCACCTCAATACTACTACTACTACTAATAATAATAATAATAATACTACGATCTCCCTTTTTCTGGGAGGTCTGCCAGAACTCTCAATGACTTCAAATCTCTTTGAAAAACTCACGTTTTTACACGGCTTTTAACTCCAGCGAGCACCATCAGTAGGCCAGTCCCTGCATTGTTTTCTGTTTATTTTAGAGATGTTGCTTACTGCTTTTATTTACTGGTTTTATTTGTTATATTTTTATTCACCTGTACAGCACTTTGGTTGCCTTTTGGTATGTAAAAGTTTTGATTGATTGATTGATTGATTGATTGATTGATTGATTGATTGATTGATTGATTGATTGATTGATTGATTGATTGATTGATTGATTGATTGATTGATTGATTGATTGATTGATTGATTGATTGTAAATTTGCCTAAGGCTAACTGGCGCACAATGCATAAATATTGTACATGGTCCCTTATAAATAAATACAAATTTTAAAAACTATATCTCTGTAAAAACACCAGAAAATAATAAACAGAAAAACTGATTTACATTTTAAAGTACTTAACTTTAAAAAAAGCTCACAAAACTAAGTGCTTTTTGGTGAACCCACGTGCATTTAAGATTTTACGTAAGCTTCATGGAGAAGTGTTGTAGTATATTAAAAAAAGAATTTGTTTCTCTGCTTTATTTTCTGTCTGTTTCAGATGCCGGCTACATTGAACGAAAGGAGCTGGATGCATTGTTTAAACACATGTTACAAAAACTTGGGATGAAGGTAAAGAAGTGTCTCATTTCTTGTCAAGTCCTCATGAGGGCTTGTAGATGGTTCATTTTTTCACGGACCTTGTTTTTAGATGAGTGAAACCCACTCACTACCTTCCTAGTGGCCTTTCGCCAGGAGGCAAACATACACATGTCAAACCTGTTGAACTGGCAGCGTTCGGTGTTCAGCTGGGAGTTACCTTCACCACGAGTCATTTCCAGGCTGACCTCGAAGGCTCCACGCTGCTGCTGCTGCTGCTGCTGCTGCTGCTCATGCTGCCAATGCTGCTGCTACGAGTGCTGCCAATCTGCTGCTGTAAATGCTGCCATTGCTGCTCCTCATGCTGCTCCTCATGCTGCTCATGCTGCTCATGCTGCTCATGCTGCTCATGCTGCTCATGCTGCTCATGCTGCTCATGCTGCTCATGCTGCTCATGCTGCTCATGCTGCTCATGCTGCTGCCAATCTGCTGCTGTAAATGCTGCCATTGCTGCTCCTCATGCTGCTCATGCTGCTCATGCTGCTCATGCTGCTCATGCTGCTCATGCTGCTCATGCTGCTCATGCTGCTCATGCTGCTGCCAATCTGCTGCTGTAAATGCTGCCATTAATGCTGCCGATGCTGCTGCTCCTCCAGCTGAGCTAGGGCATAACAAGGCTCCTTTTTTCAGATATTGTTACAGAAATTACATCTGATACAAGGATAGATTTTCAAAATTGATCAGAATGAATGTAAGGTAACGTTGGTGAACATCAGCATGAGTTAACCCATGTTAAAATAGTTTCCTGGTGGTAACTGAGTTAAGTCACCACCAGGTTCTAACTAACCGCCAAGCTTGTTACTTTCACCTATTTGCACATTTTTCATTCACTGGACTTGGGGGGGAGTCAGCTCCTGCCATGAAGGTGTCCCCTGTAAGTGACCTTACAGAAGGGCTTGTCCACATCTCTTTACACTGCAATAGCAAACATGAGCTGTCCATCTGTTAGTTTGGTTTTTTTGATTCTCCAAGTATACAGCACAAATTTTAGCTGTTTATCTGTGGCATCTTATGGATGAGAATACATGAATAACATTACACCTGTCTGTACCATTTCACCTGAAAATGAGACTTTTTTTTAACTTTGATGTGAAACAATAATAATAATAAAAATTAGTGGGATAACATGAGCTGCCAATGCTGTTTTCAGAAGGAGGAGATCACTGAGGAGAAAATCAGAGGAATCAGACAAAGACTTGCATCCGCTTATGATCCTGCTGCCGATGGATGTCTTCACATTCAAGAGGTACGACTGCATCCTCGGAAATGTAAATGGAAACCTTTTTGGTATGCAGACACATGAAGCAGCAGGTGTAGATTCTGAGCCGTATATCCGAAAATCAAAAAAGAGAAACTATTCAAAATTAAGTAAATCATCTCATTCCAGTTGGCTACAGTGATGCTGCCTGAGGAGGAGAACTTCCTACTTTTGTTCCGCCGAGAGACGCCGCTGGACAACAGTGTGGAGTTCATGAGGGTGAGGGTCAAAACTCAACAAGTACCAGAGGTGAACAAAAAAGGAGGATGAAGAAGGTAGAGGTTGGTTAGCGGACAAGTATTCTTCAAAAAAAAAAAAAAAAAAGAACCTGTAGCTCAAATATAATTGGAGAAAAGCTCTCCAGCAAATATTTAAAACTCTCCATCTGAAATTCTCCTGTATGCGCGTGGTTTTTCCTGTAGTCTAAAATGATGAAGACCACATGTGAAAAAAGAAAAAAAATAAATATTTTTTTTCTGTTTCTTTTTTTTTTCTTTACAGATCTGGAGAAAGTATGATGAAGACAGCAGCGGCTACATCTCAGCCAATGAGCTTAAGGTGAGTGTTCAAACTCATAGTGCACCTTGGCTCTCTATAGACAACGACAAAGTTATCTCTGGTCAAAAAATATTTTATTATTCATTCCAATCTGTCTGTATAGAGCCAGCAAGCATGATTTTACTTATTTGATGGAAATGATGGAATCGATAAAATTGACATATTGGTCATGTCTCCATTCAGGGTTTCCTCAAAGACCTGTTCTTCCAGCACAGGAAGTCCGTAACCCCAGGAAAACTAGAGGAATATACTGAGAGCATGGTAACGGATGGTCAGATCGCTTCTGAGCTCCTCAAAGAAGCGTCTCACCAGCAACTCACTTCAGTCTGACTTTTCTCTCCCTCTAGATGAAGATGTTTGGCAAAAACAGAGATGGCAGACTGGATTTAAATGACTTGGCCAGGTGATATTGCTCTCCGTCCTGTGACTGGGACAACAGTCATGATGGGAAATTCATTTAATTTATGCGCAAATGAAAAAGGGGAAAGATGCTCACTGTAGGAGCAATAAGCAAAGATTCAACACACTTTTTGGAATTTGTGATATCTAAATGGGCTGTTATATGTTAAACCCAAACCATAAACTGAACTTGATAATAATAATCATAATAATAAATAATCATAAATAATACGTAATTAAATAAATACAATCCCAAATGAGCAAGAACACATGTTAATGTGTCATTTAGTTATTTTAGCAAAAATTAAGCCAGAAATCCTAAGTGGTGTGTAAAATTAAAATGTATTGTTACTGCTTCAATGAGAATAAAGAGGCAATCAAAAACACTTAATTAACTAACTGTGTGACTGAACTGAATTCAATAGAATATTTCTCTATTAATTTCCAAAAGGTAACTATATTGTTGAAATCTAAATTACTCTTAAAAATATCAACTAAACATGAGTTGATAAATTCTCAGGGATTATTGTTACCCTCAACAGAAACATACTTTCATAAAAATCAATAATGATGGTAAATTTTATTCATTTTCCACAACTTTTTTCTTGTCTCTTTTCTAGAATTTTGGCTCTGAAAGAAAACTTCTTACTGAAATTTAAGATGGATGTAAGTTTGAAAATAAACCCACCTTTTTTAGATGTTATACTTTTGTTTAGTAACAAAAACAGTAGTTAAAACAAAAAACTGTTTTAAATTTGATTCCTGTTCTTCTTTAATGTTTTTGAGCCACGTCTCACGTCTCTCATTCTAAACTCAGGCTTGCAGTCAGGAGGACAGGAAGAGGGACTTTGAGAAGATATTTGCTCACTATGATGTTGTAAGTTCAGATTTCTTTGACTTGATTATTTTTGTTTTATTGAGATTTCTTATTATTGTTGTATAAAGACTAACTGAACCCAACAGTTTATGCTTTTTGTAAAATACACCACATCCTGGACATACTACTATTACTACTACTATTTCTGCTACTACTACAACTTTTACTACTGCTGCTACAACTACAAAAAATAACAATAAGATAGCCAACATGTAAAAAAAAAAACAAAAAAAAAACAGGCATGCAGCTTGTCTGTCATCAAAGTAAAGCCGAGGTTTTATCATTTTGATGCAGAAAAAACGTTTTTGCAGACATTTGCACAGATGCATTCAGTGTGTGTGTGATTGTGTTTAGAGTAAGACGGGCGCTTTGGAGGGTCCTGAGGTGGATGGATTAGTCAAAGACATGATGGAATTGGTGAAGGTAAAAAAAATAATAATTATCCAGATGAATGTGTGTGCCACAATTATTGATTATCAGACACCAGAGCACCTGATTTAGTGAAATCAGATTTTCCAGACTGCTCTCTGTATACAATTACAGTATACAAATTCACAAACTGCTCATATTAAAAGCCATATTGCAACTTCCAATCATATTACATGTTTAATGCTTTTAGATGGCAATAATTATATATATAATATATATATATAGTATATTTGAAACCCTAAACATTAACGGTAAAGAAAAACAGGGGCAGTCAAACAATTATTACTTGAAATCTTAGTAAGTAATCAAAAGATGGAAGGAAGGAAGTTATTTAAGGATTAAGGAGAAATACTTTATTCATCCTTAATGAAATTGTTAAATAAATTAATACAATTATGAAAATACAATAACATTATAAGTGCATTACTCTTTTAGAATTTTCAGAATGAAAATTAATTATGAAATTTCATCATAAATGTGAAAATGGAGCTGGTCATTGGACATTTACTGTACAATCATGTGTCTCTGGCATAGATGGATGGATGGATGGATGGATGGATGGATGGATGGATGGATGGATGGATGGATGGATGGATGGATGGATGGATGGATGGATGGATGGATTATACACAAGCAGAAAACAGCTATAAACGTTTTGATGAACTAAGAATGAGACTGACACTGTGGCCTCTCTGACACTTCTCTAACCCCACTACAGCCCAGCATCAGTGGAACAGAACTGGACAAGTTCAGGAAATCATTGATGGGTCATTGTGACATCAATAAAGATGGAAAAATCCAGAAGAACGAGCTTGCGCTGTGCCTCGGCCTTAAACTCAGCTAATGGACCCAGAAAGCATTTATGAAAGAGGCTTCTTTTACCATCATCCCTCCTTTCTTCACGTTTGTCCTGATTTATTCTCTTGATATGAATTTTACTGTTAAACTCTGCTCTTTTCTTTTTGATGGTAATGTGTTTTGCTTTTTCTTTTCTTCATATAACTTGTTTCCCATTCCTTACCGAGTTTGATGTTAAGATATTTTACTCATGTTGAAATGAAAAAAGATAAAAACTGTATTTCAGTAATTGTACATTTGTCTGTATTCAAACCTTTGCGATACGGAAAGATAGTCTGTTTTAAATGCAGATAAATGTGTATTTGATGTTTGTTGAAACTGAATGTCGTGATGCTTTTTTTTATGTTGTGAATTCCTAGACTCTGTTTTTGTGACATTATTGTGAAATTAGTAAAAATAATTATGCTTAATGACATTAACAAGCACTTTTCATGTGTAGTTCTCCACTTAAACAAGTTGTGAAATAAAAAAAAGAATTTGTCCTCTTTTTACGTAGACGAGTTCTCATCACCAGAATTTCCACGTGTGTCAAAGGGCCATATCATCCACATGCTCCTGCTTCACTTATAAATGTTTATTCTCCTTCATTAATGCACCAAAATTATATTCAGGTAAAATCAGATAGTTAGAGGAGAAAGAGTTTAGTTCACTGGTGCCTCTTCTGCTATCAAAAGTTAAATTGAAAACTATTAAACATGTCTAATAAAAAGATGCTCTACAGTTGGACATTTTAACATTGGAGTCAATGGAGCTCGACTCTCGTTTGCAGCCAGCCTTTGGCAGCAAGTCGAGGAACTGCAACAAAGTTAGACATTGCCGCTTGGAAGCATCCATAGAGTGTATATAAGAATAGACGACGCATTTGGTCTCATGACCCATTAGTTTCTAAAAGCTGTTTTTGAAGAATGCCAGTATGGATTTGCATTCCTGGGAATAGAGAAAAGGCTCTGGAATGCATCAGACAAGCAAACCAGCCAGATGTTTCCTCTGGTCCAAATCTAATATAGTCTACTTAGCCTTATCAATGCATTCAAAAACTTCATCATATATTTTATTGCATTCCATGGAGTCTGTTAGAGCCGTCTTAGCAGAATGTTTTGTAATGTCTCTGAAGGGCTCCCCAGTTTGCTTCATCCCTCTAATTCCCAACAGAATTTCTCTCATTTGTCACAACATTGGTTCTTCTTCTTTAACAATGACACAGTGCATTACCACCATGTATGGATGCAGGGATGGCCTCTATATTCTTCCTTAAACAGTAATATGGTGCATCTCCTCCAACTACTGAAGGGAGTGGTCCTCAGTTGATCCTCCATAGCTAATTAGTTCAAGTGTAAACACCTGCTCAGACAGCCACTTTCCCGTTTGCTCTGCCAGTGAGTTGGGATTTGTTGGCTGTTTCCTCAGCATATAAACAGGATCACAGTGGTGTGCCTAATATGAGAATGAAACTGGGGTTTTCCCTTTTTGTTTTGTCTGTTAATAGTAACTGAAGTCATTGCTGCTGTGTTTAAGGTTTCAATAATGGCTTCTAGATTTTTAGGGAGGTGAGTGTTTTGTTTTACTACCAAAAAAAAAATATATGAAGTTACACTAAACATGGCTATAACAATCTCATATCTGTCCTCTCCAGTGTGCTGTTGCTTTCTCTGATAACCTTGGTGCAGCATGTAGCAGGTGAGTATTTATACCGCACTTATGTAAAATACTATTTTCCTGGTTTCCTGACAATTCTCTTAAATGTCTTTCCTTAGCAACTAGATATGGAGGCCGACGCAAAACGCCTCCCTTTGAACAAAGTGAGGTTTCTCCACGGAGCTACACACCTGCCGCTTCCAGTTATGAGCGCTATCTACTACCAAAAGCTTCTCTGGGTAGCTACAGGCATGCTGAGAAGGCCTTGCCTAGAAGCTACAGTCCCCTTGCTGCAACAAGTGGTCAAAGTGGCTTGTATGGTAGGGATGTAGATGGTCATGCACATCAAGGAAGTGTTGCCAGTTACAGGCCTACTTCACTCGGGTCTCCTAAAGCCAGAGAGATGCCGCAGCAGCCGTGGAAGGATGACTACATGAAGAAAACAAGCACCTGGGCTCATCCATCGCCCCGGACTGGAAATGAATTTGGGTCGCGCTTTTCAAGTGGTAAAATTAATTCTGGGACCCTGCCACTCCAGGAGCAGCAGCATGGCTTCAAAGCCACAGCCCATCATCAGAAACCAGGATCTCCAGCCTCTACCATGCTGCGGGTCAAGGCTGGTGTGCGGGATGGTGCCTTTGGCTCTGTGCAGTCACCTAATGCAAACCCTCAAATTGTTCCTCGTCCTAGACCACTGACTTTCAGCTCCTCCTCCAAGGTTCAGCAGCCAGGCTTGGTAACGTCCGGTGTACTCCAGAGCAATAAAGGCATGAGGGGAACTTCTGGTCTACTGAGTGACAGCAAGTTTAAATCCGGTTCCACCTCTGCTCGTGTGGCAGCAGTAGCTTCTACAGCTAAGCCAGTAAAGCAGTTGAGCTCCTCGGCCTCTGGTGTGCACCAGAGCAAAGGGTGGATACCGGGTGCTGCATCTAGCGCTAATGTGCGCTCCCTTAACTTGAAACGGCAACCCAGCGCCCATCCAAGAAGCCCTCAACCAATGAATTCACGCTACGCCTCCAGGGCTCGGCTGCCAAGCTCAGAAACTGCTGGGGTATTCCAGACCAAAGAAGACATCTGGAAGACCGCTCCTTCACCGACTGGAACTGAGTTGAGCTCGGCTTCTGTCTCAAGTCATGGAACTAGGCTGTATTCCACAGCCGCTCCACCAGCAAGGGGGTCGAGCTCTTCAGTCTCTAAAAAGATGGACATTAAAGCTGCCATGTGGGAAGGAGATTTTAACTCAAACCCCTTGAACATCAGGCCACGTTCAAAACCAGTTGCTTTGGCTTCTCGTTACCGTTCTGAAAGGCAGCGGCCTCAATCTTCTGCTGTATCCAGCGGGTGGCGTCAACCTTCAGCATATTGATTTGTAAGTAGAGGATGTTGATGTTTATTGTAAGTTGACAATGTGCTAAAGGTCTCTATTCACAGGTTCCTGGTGCCGTTGGTGAGGCACTACTGGAGTGACATCTTGAACTGTACATGCTTTGCAAAGCAGGTGCAACTATGGTTTCTGTAGCTCTGGAAATGTCACACTAATGCCGGGATCTTCAGTAACTGGCATCTCAAAGTGAAGTTCACTCCTGAGTGTTTAAAATAAAGCTGTTTGGTTTTAAGACTGTTGTGGTGGTGTGTGGTTTTTATTTTATTTTTAATACTGCTGTAAAGGCTTCCAAATTCCTCCATTGTGCTGCTTCACCACTAATGGAGAACAGTAAAATAACCACGATTTCTGTTAAACACTGTAGCCAGTCTGACAAAGAGCCATGATTCTTTCGAGCTGTGCATTCCTGCAGCTCTCAATAGTGAAGACTTTATGAGCTTCTTGAGCAATAACATCCTTGAAACTGGAGGAAATCAACCGGGCAACGACTCCCTTAGGTCCTCCCCTGACTGAGAACTGTTTTGGTCCTGTAGACCTCCCTGAGTTAATGTCATTCTGCAATGACGCTACATCTGTGTCAGACCTGATCCCAGCTCAACCATTCCAACGTTTTCTCTGTCCAGCTGTATGACAACACTGGACCAATATCTTATCCCTAATCTTAGGATATGTGCCACAGGTTTTGGAAGTTGACGTCTAAGAAAGATGGGGGAAGCTACTTGACCTACACATTTCAGCTAATTACAGACCAATTTCCAACCTTCCATCTCTGAAATTCTGGAAAATAGTTGCAACCCAGCTGTGCGACTGTCGAAATGATCTATTGGAAGTTTCTCAGTCCGGGTTCAGAATGCACCAGTACAGTACCGTAAGCAGTTCATAGAATCCTGTTCAGCTTATTCATGCAGCCCTTGAGAAGTATTATCCAGAACCACATTTTCAATGCTATGCTGATATGCAGCTGAATTATCTATTAAGATTAAATGGAACCGTTAGCCAAACTTCAGGTGTGTCTTAAGCAAATCAAAGGCTGGAGGTCCACTCATTTTTCCTCCTAAATTCCAATAAAACAGGTTGGTGTTTGTGGTCCCAAACACCTTACGAAGTAGATGTGTGAAACCTTGGATTTGTCATTTAAACTGCATAGAGTGATAGCCTAGTGGTTACAGTGGTGGGCTTGGGCCTGGAGGACCCAGGCTCAAGTCCCTGGGCTGGCAACAATGGTGAATCACTGTGGGCCCGTGAGCAAGGCCCTTAACTCCCAATTGCTCGCCGGGCGCTGGGATAGCAATGCCCAGGGTAGTGAAACTAGTGATGGGTTAAATGCAGAGGTCCAATTTCGGGCTGTATCGTGAGATACATACTGACAAGAATGACGAAGCTTGAAAAGCTTCCAGGAAAAAAAAAAAAATAGGTTTGTAAGACTGCGTTTTTCCACCTCCGTAATATCACAAAGATTAGGAGCATCCTCTCCCAGAGTGATGCTGCAAAACTAATTCATGCGTTCGTATCTTCTAGACTAAATTACTGTAACGTGTTGTTGGCTGGATGTCCAAGTAATTCTCTGAACAGCCTCCAGCTGATCCAACAGAGACCACGTTTCTCCAGTTTTAGCTTCCCTCCACTGGCTCCCCGTAAAATTCAGAATCCAATTAAAAATTATATTATTTGCATATAAAGTCCAAAATGGCCTAGCACCGCGATATTTGCAAGACCTGATAGAACCATATGTTCCTAATAGAGTTCTCCGTTCTCAGAGTGCACGTTTACTCGTAGTTCCTAGAAGATCCAAATGTAGATTTGGGTTAAAGAGGCTTTTTGGTATCAGGAACCATCACTACTAAAACCAAACTTAAAACGTTTGTTTAATAAAACATCTAGTTGGTGTAAACTTTAGTGTGTTAGGTCCAGTAGTCACAGCTGCAGGACCAGACTAGAGCAGCTGGTCTTCAACACAGCTTCATCCTAGATCTGCTGCTGTAGACCTGCTGCAGGGGGACACCAACATGATCCACTGACTGGTGCCCCTCACCTCCTCTGTTTCTCTTTCCGCTCAATCAGCTCAATCCTCAGTTATTAATTAACAGTATCTCATAAGCATAATTATGGTCCATTGTTCTTGTAGTTTGTTGTGCTGGTCTGTCCCCTCTTTTTCTCTTCTGTACATGTTTGCAGACCTTATCCTCAGGAGCAGCTTGCTGACCTGCAGTCCCACCTCTGACCATCCCAGTGTTTACCTCCACCTGTCTGTATGGATGTCTGTTGGATATTTGCTGACATCCCGACCTGCAGTCCCACCCTCTGACCACCTCAGTGTCTGCTGTCTACACCTGTTTATATAGTCGTCTCTGTAGTCCACCAACAAACCATATATCAGCCATATATATATATATATATATATATATATATATATATATATATATATATATATATGGAAGTCTTAGTTCTGCAGCTGACGCATAGTTATACTAATGTATCTTGTCTTTTGTACCTTTGACTCTGTGTCTGTGTTTCCCTTCTCTCTTCTTCATTCTCTCTTTTTAATTTCCCTTTTCCTGATCTACCCAGGTGGCCTTCAGCAGGAGGGTCCCCCATTATGATCCAGGTCCTGCTCAATGGTTCTTCCCTCTTAAAGAGGAGTTGTTTTTTTTTCTTGCCACTGTTTGACTTAAGGTTTTTCTCCCACTAGGGGAGTTTTTACCTGCCGCTGTTTATGTAATAATTGCTCGGGGGTCATGTTCTGGGTCTCTGAAAAGCGCCTAGGGACAACTTGTGTTGTAATAGATGCTTTATAAATAAAATTGAATTGAATTAAATTCAATTGTCTGTATTTTTGTCCCGTGGGGGTGGTACAGAGGTCTCATATTTAAATATGATACAGCTGGCATCTAGTTTCGCCTGAGCATGCTCACCTGTAGCATGCTTGTTAAGATGCTGCAGAGAAGAGCCAACAGAGCCAACAGCCTGGTTTGTGTTGATAGTTTTCTGGGTTGCCACACCATTGGAATTTTCCCAGTAAAATTCCCTAAAGCAGTGATAAAACTTGCAATATGGCTAGACTCTTTACACTTGGTTTAAAGACTAAATGTTTTTTTTTTTTTTAGTTTATTGATTCATTCCAGACATATCAAAACCATTGTGTAAAGCATAACAGTAACACCTGTATGAATCTACCTAATGTGCACACATCTATACACACATGCACACACAGCAATACACAACACAAATCATATTTAACATGCTTGAAAAGGTGTAGGAAGTAAAACATATTTAATCCTACCCCTTCTCCAATACTTCATAATTACAATTTACATTCATACAGTTTTATAATGTGAATTTATAAAGAGAAAAAACACAACAAAAAAAATCTCACACATTTTATATCTGTATATACACACACACACACACACACACACACACACACACACACACACACACACACACACACACACACACACACACACATACATACGGACAGACAGACAAACTTATAAAGTAATGCAGAAATTAATCAAAAATTTAAACGCTAAATTTTACCATTGCAAATTCACAACCAACTACATACTCATACTCACATATTCATTCACACTATATACTATATATTCTTCACACTACATATTCACACCCACACACACAGTGTACCCCGAAAGTACCCAGACCCCACCCAATCCTACTATACTGCACTCCAACACAAAAACCACCCCCCCACCGGCCCTCTCACCCAGCACCCCACGATGACAGTGCGGGAGCAGAATTAGCAGGTTATTGATTAGATCAAGTGTAAACAGCTGTGCAGGTAGCTGAAGGGTGCAAGTTGGTTCCTTCCAGCTGGTCCTAATTACAATTTGCATTTTCTCTGTCGGTGTGTTGGGATAGGTGGACTCATTACATAAAATAACATCACAATAGTGCAGTACACATGAGACTGAAACTGGGTTCTATTCTCATTTCTTCTTTACCTGCTAACAACAAGTGGGTTATTTGCTGTTGTGGGTCAGATTTCAATGGCATCCAGATTTTTTGGGAGGTAAGGTTGTTTTTCTTTATTCTGTTGTGGATGTTTGTACACCTAACATGGATATTACACTTGTTTTTGTTTTTTCCTCTCCAGTGTGCTGTTGCTTTCTCTGATAACCTTGGTGCAGCATGTAGCAGGTGAGTATTTATACTGCACATGTAAAATACTATTTTCCTGGTATTCTGACAATTCTTTTTAAAAATGTCTTTCCATAGCAACTAGATATGGAGGCCGACGCAAAACGCCTCCCTTTGAACAAAGTGAGGTTTCTCCACGGAGCTACACACCTGCCGCTTCCAGTTATGAGCGCTATCTACTACCAAAAGCTTCTCTGGGTAGCTACAGGCATGCTGAGAAGGCCTTGCCTAGAAGCTACAGTCCCCTTGCTGCAACAAGTGGTCAAAGTGGCTTGTATGGTAGGCATGTAGATGGTCATGCACATCAAGGAAGTGTTGCCAGTTACAGGCCTACTTCACTCGGGTCTCCTAAACCCAGAGAGATGCCGCAGCAGCCGTGGAAGGATGACTACATGAAGAAAACAAGCACCTGGGCTCATCCATCGCCCCAGACTGGAAATGACTACGGGTCGCGTGTTGTTTCAAGTGGTGCAATTGAAATCCATTCTGGGACCCTGCCACTCCAGGAGCAGCAGCATGGTTTCACAGCCCATCATCAGAAACCAGGATCTCCAGCCTCTACCATGCTACAGGTCAAAGCTGGTGTGCGGGATGGTGCCTTTGGCTCTGTGCAGTCACCTAATGCAAACCCTCAAATTGTTCCTCGTCCTAGACCACTGACTTTCAGCTCCTCCTCCAAGGTTCAGCAGCCAGGCTTGGTAACGTCCGGTGTACTCCAGAGCAATAAAGGCATGAGGGGAACTTCTGGTCTACTGAGTGACAGCAAGTTTAAATCCGGTTCCACCTCTGCTCGTGTGGCAGCAGTAGCTTCTACAGCTAAGCCAGTAAAGCAGTTGAGCTCCTCGGCCTCTGGTGTGCACCAGAGCAAAGGGTGGATACCAGGTGCTGCATCTAGCGCTAATGTGCGCTCCCTTAACTTGAAACGGCAACCCAGCGCCCATCCAAGAAGCCCTCAACCAATGAATTCACGCTACGCCTCCAGGGCTCGGCTGCCAAGCTCAGAAACTGCTGGGGTATTCCAGACCAAAGAAGACATCTGGAAGACCGCTCCTTCACCGACTGGAACTGAGTTGAGCTCGGCTTCTGTCTCAAGTCATGGAACTAGGCTGTATTCCACAGCCGCTCCACCAGCAAGGGGGTCGAGCTCTTCAGTCTCTAAAAAGATGGACATTAAAGCTGCCATGTGGGAAGGAGATTTTAACTCAAACCCCTTGAACATCAGGCCACGTTCAAAACCAGTTGCTTTGGCTTCTCGTTACCGTTCTGAAAGGCAGCGGCCTCAATCTTCTGCTGTATCCAGCAGGTGGCGTCAGCCTTCAGCATATTGATTGTAAGTAGAGGATGTTGAACCTGTTGACTATTATTCAGATACTGGCTGAGTTCTATTTACAGGTTCCTGTGTTTTGTTGTTGACAGGTGATTATAGCGTTGCATGTGAGATGCAATAAATACCAAAACTGACTCTTTTTGTGTAATTATTCAAACATCAAGTTTTCATGTGCCTCTGAACTAAAAGCGTCTGGTTTTATTTTATATTTATATATATATATATATATTTTTTTTTTTTTCTCCCCCCTCTTTCCTGTGTTAAAGACTAGGCACCATTACTGAAGGTGGTGGGGGCCTCGTTCCAGTTGGTTTATGTTAATGTTGTGTACATATCCAGATTTAGGTCTACATGTGTTAAGATGCATAACGTACTGTATTTAGCAACTACATAATTCATGAGCTGACACCTCAGCCCTGTACAAATAAGTTGTGCCAAATGACGACTGCTTCTTATACTTGTCTGCAGTGGAAAGTCATGGCTATGTAGCTGTAAATTATAAGATTATTTTGTGTATAGTGGTCTACAGTGCAGAACTGGGCTTTACATCACATACTCGGATGCTGATTTTTTTTTTTTTTTTTTTTTTTTTTTTTTTTTTTTTTTTTTAAATAAATTGCAGCTCATCAAGTTTATCACAATGTTACAAATCTTATGTTTAGGATCATGCAAAACAAGGAAATATCCTATAGCAGAAATTGTAGGTTTTTCTGAATTTTGCATCATTGAACACATCTGTGATTTTTGTGGCCATTAACCTTTTTATCAGGATTCTTTGAGTCCAGAGTTGGACCAGGGCTGGTTCTAGTATAACTCATCTGGGTTTGAGAGTAACTGCTTAAAACAAGGCTCAGACCTGCCTCTTCCCAACTGCCACCTCTTCTAGGTTCTTAGGGAGATACCAATGCATTCCCAGGCTGGGTGAGAGCCTTGTATCTTTCAGCAAGACTATGCTTAAGTGCATACTGGATCCATTACAAAAGCATGGTTATAAAGCAGAGTCCAGGTGCTGAACTGGTCTCGCTGCAGTCCAGAAACCAGAAACATTCAGCTTCAGCGTGAAATGGAGACACAAAAGCGGGAATGTTGACAAGCTTGAATCTAACACCAACCAAGAACTGAACATTACTCTCAAAACTCCAGCTGGAAGGTTGTTGAAAGCAAAGGAGATGGTACACATGGCCCAACTTTGCTTTTTCTCTTTTTTTTTTTTTTTTGTACATATCACTGGCATAAAATTTAGGATTTCTTTTTCTTTTTAAAAATTTAACATTTTCTTAATTGCAGCATTTTGTGTATTCCATTTTATACTGAAACTAAAATATGGAATTGTAAGATTTGGAAAACAAATTCTGTTATTTGGTTACATTTTAAATCATTTTACCAAGAAGCACTTTCAATGTTTCTGTAAATGGGTAACTACTGAGGTTAGTACTACTGTTACTGCTGCTTATGTCTTTCCCATCCGTCTCATGTCTAATCCCGAGGACTATTGTGCTCCCTTGTGAATCCCTTTTCTTCCAAAGGGGTAGTTCAACAAAGAATCCAGCAGGTGGCAATAATGTTTTAATTATCTATAAGAATATAGTTTAGCGAGGGTCTTAATATTTGAAAAAATGTTAAATGGTTTAGTCAAAACTAGTAGTAGGGTCTGTTTCTGAGGTTTCATATTGTAGTACTTAATTTGGAAGATTTTTTTTGCATAATTTAGGTCTATGGTCTACTGTCATATACGTGTGTATATGTATATGTATATATTACATAACATCTGCAGATACAACACAAGCTGTGTATGACCTGTTGGAAGGCAGCTGTAGCAGGTTGAACCCCCAGCAATGTCAGCAGCTGGTGGGGCTCCTTATAGATTTCACGGACAGGGACAAAGACCGTACATAGACCTGGCAGGTTCAGTATCACATCTACTATGGTACAGCACCGCCCACCTGCCTATGCCCACACTGATAGACACTTCCCAAGAGGCAGGCAGCAGAGGACGTGATTCATCAGATGGCCTCCGCTGGAGTAATTGAGCCACCTAATAGTCCATAGGCTGCACCCACAGATCAAAAAGGTGGTCAAAAAGAAGAGCGGCAGTTGCTATTTTTGTGTGGACTACCTATGCTTGAACAACGTCACAAAGGACTCTTATCCCCTTCCACGGACGTGATGCTCTGGACTGGATTCCTGGATCCAGTTGGTTCAACTCCCTCGACATCAGGTGCATGTACTGGCTGGTGGCGTTGGCCCCTGATGCAAAACCAGACTGCTTTTACCATCAGTCAGGGCTTTTTCTGCTGTTTCGAAGTCACTTCAGTCTCCCTAACCCTAACCCTATCAGTGGTCTCTACTTGTCATTCCTTCTGCATCTCTGCAAACATTACAATATATTTGAATTATAAAACAACCCTCAATCTTACTATTTTGTGAATTTGTAGAATTTGAGGAGTTAAGGCAAATATTTTATCTGGTGAGCTTTTCCTTTTTATGGTTAATCTTGACTAGTTTTCTTGGATGTACATGTTTTGCTTGGTTTCATTGTATTACTAATGTTTAAATTTATTTTGTGTATTACGTTTTTCGTGTTGAAATAAAAACAAAACACTTTGTTTCTATGCGCGCATTATTTCCCTCCTTTTTTAATTTCTGGAGCTGGTCAGTGGTCACACAGACAACACCCTTATTTTTCTCCCATTAAGAAAAAAGCCCTCCCGTGTTGAAGGCGGGGCCATGCTAAGGCGCGCTCAAGAATGTGCAGGCGCGCGCCCGCGCTCGGTCCCCTTCATTGGTGCCAGAGGCGCAGCTCGGCGTGTGAAGTTGAGCCTTTTCCGCCGTCATTCTTTTCTGCGCTGCAACATGCCTCTGCTGCTCCAGTAGACATGGGATTTACCGGCTCTGAGAGGAAACTAAGCGGGTCCGCTGCGCCCTCCGTCCGCCGGGGAATCTGAGCGTCCCTTATCAGCACCAAACACCACCTGTCTGTCATCTGTTTGTTTCCTTCCGCTTCATTTATGGACTACAGAAGCTCCGATTGAGGGTGTTTGCAATTTCCGTTCACTCAGCTGAAGATGGAGACGGTGATGGAGAGAGAGTGCAGCGCGCTAGGGGGGCTTTTCCAGACTGTGATTGGAGACATGAAGGTAACATGAAGGAAGATCTTTATTCATTCTGATTTGTGATTACAATTCCCCGTTTGAGACATGCAATGATAAAGACACGTCGCCTGCATCTGATCCTCCAGAGCCTGTTGCACAAAACCTGAGACAAGAAGCAACAATTACGCCAGAGGCTTTAATGGAGGTTTGCAAGCGACGTCATTAATTTTCTAATTAACCGGGAGGGGGAGGAGTGTAGGACTCGGAATCTGAAAGGATGAAGCTTTTATCAAATAATGAATATATGTAAACCCTGCTTCCTTCTAACAACCAAACGCATTTACAGCTGCTGGGACACTGCAGAAGATAAAATTAAGTGCAATATTGTCCGAGCTTCATGTAATACGGAGGGGGGGAAAAACAAAGGCGCGTTTCCACCCAATTTTTTCTTTTTCCTCCATAAAGAGTGGAGCTTTTAATGATGCAAAATGGCCTGAAATGACTCATTTGTGGCATTTAATTGGGGAGAATCTGGGTTAGTAGTTTTCTCACCTCTTGAATGCTCGATTGCTTCACTTCAGTAGAACGAAGATGGAATGTATATAATAAAAAAAAGATTGAATCAAATACAAAAAGTTCTCTCAAATTAATGTAGATAAGATAGAACAGAAAGGACCAGGCAATGAATCTTAAAGTTAATTCATTCAGAATTAATCGGCAGCTATTTTAGAAACTAATTGTAGAATTTTAGCTAAAAATACTTTTTAAAAAATCCTCAGTTCCATCTTCTAAAGTGGTGGGGGCGTGGTGGGGGCGTGGTGGGGGCGTGGTGGGGGCGTGGTGGGGGCGGGGGGACTTGCCCCTTGTTGCTGGACTGAAGGTTCACCTTGTATTTTGATAAGTTCTGATCCCCATTTTCAACCTTTTGATTCGAACCTTTTACTTATTCCATGTAAGAATTGATTGACATGAAAAACAGCATAAAAATACACTGTCGGTATGAGAGACTAGAGGGATAATTTAGTCGACAGTGAGACCTTTTCTTGGACGCGGTGACCCTAAGAGGTCCGCAGCATTTGTGGGCAAAACTGATCCACATTTTCTTCGGATCCCTTTTTAATGTCAGGTTGTTGCTTGCAGACTTCAATCCACTTAATGCTACTGTTTTATAATGATAATAAAATTGTGCTTTGTTGCTCATAGCCAAGACATTTCTCGTATAATTCATGCTGCAGTTAAATTATTTACATTTAATGTGGCACATCGTACGCTGCCTGGAAGTAGTTGGAATCAGAAGATGAGTGTTTTTCTTGTCATGTAAGCTGTCAGTGATGTAACCCTTAAGAATAAACTACACATGATGTGTTCCTGGTATGTCTGCTCAGTTTCTGCCAGTGGATTAAAGTCACAGGCTATTTTGGTATCTGTCAGTGGCATGTGTTAAGAATCAGTATTTGCACATGAGAAGTGGTATGTCTCTGATACGTATCGCTTATAATCCACAAGTAAAGCAGATGCACTCACTTTAAAGTCTTCTTTTGCTCAAAACACTTGCATTTTCTGCATCTATAAACTATTTTGACAGGTAATCTTGTGGGAAAGACAAACATTCATGATGATCAGAATTAGGAAGAGAGAAAGAGATCATCTGTTATCTCTACGGTCAGTTATTTGAGTTAGATGATTCTGGGATGATGGTTGGCTGCAAAGTCAGACTTTTGGGGATTTAAAAGAATAAAAAGTGATGAGGGTTTTTCAAGGTCACAGAATCCCAGGTGGGGAAAAAGCATCAGGACCCCTGATGCAGTCTTGTCTCTGAAAGCATCGGAGGCAGAGATGGGAGTCGTGGGCAGGTGGTCATTGAACCTCACGCAGAGTCCAGCGTGATTCAGGGCTCAAGGTTGTCTGTGCAAGAAATGTCATTGATAAGACTCCACTTTCTCACG
The DNA here is from genome assembly GCA_014839995.1 of Xenentodon cancila. NCBI lineage: Eukaryota > Metazoa > Chordata > Actinopteri > Beloniformes > Belonidae > Xenentodon > Xenentodon cancila. The sequence continues at coordinate 5,365,075 of CM026217.1, forward strand.
AGTGCTTGTTAGACAAAGGGCGTTATGCAGCTTCACACGCAGCTTCACACGCAGCTTCACACGCAGCTTCACACGCAGCTTCACACGCAGCTTCACACGCAGCTTCACACGCAGCTTCACACGCAGCTTCACACGCATACCCATTTCCATGGTGACATAATGGACAGGTGGTTTTTAACAGGTGGAGCTGTTGGTTTTTCCAAAAGAGGTCTTAGAAATCTGCTGCACCATCTTCACCCATCCTACTTATTCCTTTACCTTGTTCCTTCTCATCCTTGTTTTTATCTGTTCTCTTCTCCATTCTTCTGATCTTTGCTCTTCCCACAGATGCCCCTTCAACTCAGTCTTTTCATCTTTCAGAATAATTTCATACACCGTCTTGTCTCCTCACATCTGTCCCGATTGATCACTGTTTTCTTCCTATCATCATTTCACCTTGAACAGACACAGTTTGGTCTTAAAATAAGCTCTTAGCAATCTGTATTGTTTTCAAATGTAACAAAGGATTCCTGCATGCTGCTGAATTTAAGATGTTTGATTAATTGAGACAATTTTAAAGCATCAAATACAGATTTAGCGGTTATGTTTAGTTTAAAGGATCAGTGATTATTTTATTTCTACTCATAAATCAGCCTGTGAACACCTGAAGAGTGAAGATTTGATTTTTTTTTTCTTTTTTTAATGACATAGAAGTTTTTTAGTAGATTTCCCAGTAGCCAGCATTTTAGTTAATCTGTTGGGCCCTTCTAGAGTTTGTACTCATTTCCAGTTTCCTGTTGAGGTGGTCTCTCAATGTGCAGCAGATTCCCTAAGCCAGCTGTCCTGCTCTGATCTCTCCTGCTGTTCTGGGCTGGAGTTGCTGGGTTCCTGGTTGTCGCTGGTTTACCAGCCCGAGTATTGCTGGGTGTTCACAGTGGTGTCATTCTGCCTCTGAAGAGGTCTCACGTTAATTGATCCCCAGAGTCTGAGGTGCACGACAGATCAGACGCTCATTCACGAGTCATTGTAATTCAACATTTGGCATCAGTTTCGATGAAACAATTGCTTCAGTTATGATAATGATTATTCTTTTTATATAAGAAGTTCAGTTTACTGTGAAGCAGCCTGACGTTTGAGTGTCTCAGATCAAGTTTTGACTCCTCTGGCAACATGTGTGGGTGGAGGAGGATGTTACTGTGTCTGAGAGGAAGAGATCCCAGTCGGATGCTTCTGATTCTTTTTTTCTTTTCTTTTCTTTTTTTTAATACTTTGTTGTCGCAAACATATTCCACCAATTCCTTCACCTTTTTTGTTGCTCCAAGTTAACATTGTTGTTTCTTTCATTTCAGAGGTGCTTCTTGATGGTTTTGTTTCTTTTTTTGTTGTTGTTGATCTCATTACATTTAAAGGGTGAATTAAGAAATGAGGTGTAAAACACTGTTTGTGAATGTTCATAATACACAGAATAAAAAAAAAAACAAAGCACAGTACTGTTGGTGGCATTTTGTCATTGGATACAAGCAAGTGCATTAAATAAATAAACAAAAAAAAAAAACGTTGTGGTCTTGATCATTTCAGCTTTTGAATATTCAACTGTATCTTAACGCTCTTTCAAATGAACTTTGATGCTCTTTGACTGAAATGCATCCAAAAACACAGTAGTTACTTGATTTTCATTTCAAGATTACCTCTTTTCCTCTGACTTTTGGAGCTTGTTGCTCATCACAGTTTCACGTAGACGGAATCATTATTTCCTTTCTTTATTTCTAATGACAACAAAGTACTTCCTTGTGCAGTCTTGGCTGCTTTTTATGCGTTTTTAGTTCTTTGACATCTGTGCTGGTTTAAAGTTGCACATTTGTCCCAGCCAACAACACTGCTTTCGGTGATTTCTATCTCTTTCCCTTTCTTTTATTTAAATTATTAACAGAATACACATCAGTGCAGTTTTTTCAAACAGGATGACCTCATGGTGTTATCACAATATCGTACATCTATGTCAAAAAAGCAAAATATTTTAGTAAATGGCAGTCATTTTATATTTCCATATGGCATGCATTCACACTCTGAATGTCAATAATACATGTTTACTATTAAGATTGACCCTTGCTGTCTTACCTGCCTTAATTTATATAGTAATGACTGAAGAGTAGTGAGCGTCATGGCAACAGAAGAGGAAAAAAAGAACTACATACCATGTTCTTTTTGTTTTCTTTATCAATTTTCTTTCAGTTTTATAATCTAGCACTTTATGTCCCCGTAGATATTTAAGTAAAGGTATCTGCTAAAATGACATCAGAAAACGTCACACAGCAAAGATGGTTCATTGCCAGCAAAGCTGCTGTCCGGTACAAAAAAAGAGAAAAGAAAAGCATGGATCATGTCTTCCTAATATCTTAAAACTCTAGTTTGGATCAGGAAACTCACCCTCTAGTGAGAACATATCTTTGGTGATTCCTCCTGCGCGGAGTCTTTGAAGCGGGCACAAACCACAAACGAAACCAGCTACTGTGGTTACACAGCACTTAACTCCACTGAGCTCCTTTAGGCTGTAGTTCAGAGCCGAATGTGACTTCTTGTAACAATTATGTACTTAATATTAACAATGTCAAGATTGCAAGGGTATAAAATGACATATTTTAACACTAAATTGAATTATTTTATTGAATTAGACAGGGCAAGGAATTTTAAAGATGTATGCAGGGCTCTGAGGAATAATTAGGATTAAAAGTGGCAAAGTGGCTGCAAAAAGCCCCTGGATATAACGTTCTCGTGGTGCAGCCCGTCAGTCTGTTTTCCACTGATGGGAGGGTCATGCATCTGTGTCCCTGTGAGACTGACCTCTTGCCCTCATTTTGCTTAAAATCGAGTGAACGTGCTGTTTGTGCGTCGTTCTTCTGCTTCATTCACTCTCTCACTTAAAAATGCACACCATCTCTCTGCAGGCTGCACAGACATGAGCTCAGTGGGATGCACGTCTAAATGGGTTTATGTTCTGTATAAATGTGTCTGGAAACGTGTGGTTAATCATGTACACATCAATGAAGCAGGCGCTTTACTGTTGATCCATTTAAGTAGAACCGATCTGCATGTTTTCTCCCGGGGGAGTAGCGTCTGCATCCTCTTATGCTGCGAGCTGCTTTAAACTGAGCTTCATATTCCTCCAAACTTCTTTTTCCTCAGTTGCATAGACACAATATGGACGGCTTACTGCTGCAGCTCTGAACTGGTGTGTTAACGTCTTCTTAAAATGTTAAAGATAAATTAAGGCATTAGTTATTGTAGGCACAAATATGGTAGTAGGTTTGCAAAATATGGAACTAAATTGAGCTTTTATTTTATCTTAGTCTATCCTGGTCATTTTAAGCCTAATTATTTACGCTCTTTATAGTCCTGGTTTGTCCCCATCGACAGCTGAAATAAATGTGCGTTTAATTTCTTCACCAGCTGGTCTTCAGCTCGGTGTCGGTCTGCTGACGTGTTCACTCAGCTCATCCCGACTTGTTTGGTGTAAATGACAGCTGTCAGTATATGTGGGGGTGGATAATACTTGGACCGGCTTTACTGCTAGAACCTGAATGAGACGTTGCAAAAAAATCAAAATAAATACATAATGCTTGTACATGGGTTCTGAAAGCGCATCTATTGCTCTTGGTGTCTCATTGTATGCAGGTGACGGGTCAGAGCTCCATCTAATAATTCAGATTCACAGATTCACAGACAAAAGAATTTACCGTTCTCGTTTTTAAATATTAATACCTCTCTTGTCTGTTTGATTTATAGATACACAGTAGATTCATCAGTGTCATTTTAGTTTCAAATTAAGTCTAAAAATATAAAATAGAGAGCAGCCTCACTCTCCCTGGAGGAAATAAAATTAGTCTGCAGTCAAATGGATGTTTTTAAGGGGTGAATAGGTACCAAAAACATCTACCAGCTGTAGTCGGCTCAGGTCCTCAGGTCCTGCGCAGGTCCTGAGGACCTGTGCAGGACCTGAGGACCTGTGCAGGACCACAACCTGTGGTACATTTGTCAACAATATTGTCCAGCATTTGGGAAGAAAAGTATAACTTCAGGACAGATTCAACTGAATCATTGTTCTATGAATTTGTGCTGAAAACTGTCCTTTTCTTTTTTTTTTTTTTTTTCTTTAAAAATGATCTACATTTTTTTAAATCCTCATTCAGTTTTTCCCTTCATCTGACAAATCCAGACCTGAGCACCACCAAGGTCTCCAGGTCGAAGGCTGATGTGGATCTGGTTGAAGGAGAGGACTATACGAGTCCTTCTGGTTTAAGAGAGGTCTCATCTGCTGCATTGATTTAATAGTGTCTGTATTTTGTTTTATACAGTGCAGGAGAGAAAAAAAGATATCAGAGATCTATAGAAATGAAATCGGAAAGCTGCAGGCCATGATTTGGTGGTTTGGGGTGTTTGCAGTTGCTTGTAGATCTGAACAAATAGACCAGTGGATTCCAGGAGGACCAGCGGGCTTCTGCAGCTGCCTCCAGTTGTTGCCACGGTGACAGTTTGTTCTGAGTGACTGATAGATGAAGCAACCCTGCCCTCACCTCCATCAGTGACAGAGATGGGATGTCATTTGATGTGGCTACACTTAAGAAATGTCAATGCATTTGTAAAAAGGTGTGCGGGGGAAAGGGAGAGAAGGAGTGAGGGACAAGGGAGAGTAAGGACAAATATATAAATGCTAAATACTGAAATGGAGAGCAAGAGAAACAAAAAATGGATGACTGAGACAGGGTGTGTGTGTTTGGGTGAGGATGCTCACCCAAGACTCTCCCATCCACACAAATCATTCTCTGTGTGAAGCCCCTCTGCAGAACCAGTGTTACCATAGCAACCAAGTTGCCAGGCAATAACGCTGGGCATCACTCTGGAATAGAGGAGGCTGAAAAAAATCCAGATCAGCTGCTCTGTTAGAAAGGGAACTGTGCTGACGACACTGAGAAAAGGGGCGATGCCCACTGAGCGCAGTGATGGAGAAGAGGCTTTTATCGCTTTTTCCAAATCTGCAATCCTGTGCTTGCATGACGGGTGTGTGCAGAGCAAGGAACTGAGCACTCATTATGATGTGCTGGGCTTTAAGATGATTGTAAAAAACGTTTTGAGTGTTTCTATGTTCCATTACTGGAATGATCCCTTAGTTAAAGCTGCAGAGATAATCGAACTGGTGATGCCGGAAAAATTAACATGATTTTTTTTTTAATTTAAAAGATCTATTTGATTACTCTGTTATGTTCCAAAGTTCATGAGAACATAGTCATTAAACCCCCCGCTCTCTTTTTGCTCATTACCTCTACAGGCGGGTAACTGTTTATTTAGATTTTCTCACGTAAAGATGTCCAAATGTACAGATCAGCTGCCAGCTAACTGCCAAGGCTGCGGGTGTGGCGGTCTCCAGCCTACGTCGGCGTACAACGTAGACACAAAGGCCAACTCTGAGCCCGGGTTTTCCTCATGTTTCATCAAACCGACAAGACTTCAAACAAGCAAAACCATCTTTGATCTGTAAGAAGATAAAAGGGCAATTACCCGTCTAACTGAATGACCATCGGTTTTTACTCCATCGTGATCCCTGAATTGTCACCATTGAGGAACCTCTGCAGCAAAACAAAGAGAAACGTCCTTCTTGTGTTGCTGTTAAACGTGACTGGCAGCCAATGTCTGGTTGGTTTAGGAAGGTAAACAATAACAGTTGAGTGAGTGGGGAGCAGGGGGAAAGGAACGCCAGATGAAACCGAGGGTTTGAGCGTCACAAGCTGACAAAGCTAGGGTTTTTTTTGTGTGTGTTGTAATCAAATTAAAATGACTCCAGTGTGGTGCTTGATGGATATGGCTTGGAATCAGAAATTGCAAATTGTGACTCTTTAGAGTTTTACTTATTGTGTCATCTAACCTTTTTTATTTATTTATTTGGGCTGTGGCAGTTGAAAAGACTTCTTGGCCACCGTTGATCACTGTCAACTAACTGCACCCCTGCATCTACCTGCCGTATCGCTCACGTGCACTGGTTATGCATGAAACAAGTGCATGTAACAACCACAGAAACAGGCAAAAAGAGTGAATTGTTTCAGTCAGTACAGTATTGCAACCTGCCACAGATGACAGATATTTTATCATATTCATCTCCTTACATGTATTATATTACAGTTACAGCCAATAATAAAAATGTTTCTTGAAATGATCACCTGACTGAGCTGTGCATGTGTGTGGACTGTGACAGGAAAGCAACTGCCAGCTAAGGCACAGGAAGTTTTTTACTTTAACAGGATACTAGGCACATGACTTTAATTAAAAGACTAAATGCCAATCAGTGCTTTAGAAGCAAAATATAAATAGGTTTTGGGGTGGTTCTGATTAGAGCCATATGGCATCTAAGTGATCTGCATTTTGGGACAAGTAAAATAAATCTTGGTTGGACAAATGTTTTACAATTTACAATTACAAAGTAAAGACGCTCCAGATGCCGCAGTAAAGGAGGAAAGAAGCCCCACCCAGTCTGAGAGCATCAGGAGACTCCTGCTGACATTATAAGGGCACCTTTTTTTTTTTTTTTTTCTTCTGCGTTTGGCTGCAGGTTTTATGTTTCGTTCATGCAGCTTCTTTGGACACACATGCAGCAGCACCACACTGCAGAGTGCTGGCTTCTGCGTCTTCGAACATGTGCTGCGTGTGCACGCTCTCGCGTGCTCGTTTGGCTTTCTGTGAACAGGATGTGGGTGGGGCATATGGATTGGCCATATTGATCAGTTGATCGGTCTTGTCTGTTTCACTGTTTGGTCAGGTTTTTATAGATTTTTAGCTTGAGGAGTGCATGGGTAAACTTTTCATGAGGCTGTTTTTGTAGTTCCGTGTAAGAAAAGTTGAACCAAAGCCGTTTTCTCTTTGATTGTGCACATTTTTCTCTGACAAATACTCTGAAGGAAACGTTGCAGTGACTTATTGCTTTAACAAAACACAAACCGACCTACATAAAAGTGTATATATTCACTGAACTGCCAAGTGTGTTTTTCTTTTTTCTTTCTTTTTTGTTTAATCTCCATTTGAACATTTTTTGTGATTTTTAAAACTGTGATTGTCTGAAAAACACTGCTGAGATGTGAATTTTATATTTTCTGTGGTTTTTTTTGTCTTTCTTCAGGGCAGTTACCCCATCTGGGACGACTTTATTAGCAAGGCAGGCAAACTACAGTCACAACTGAGGTAACACGCACAGACGCTCCGACACACAGACACACGGACGCACACACAGCTGAAGGTTGCCAGTAGGCAACATACATGCAACATTAAAAATGACTGCGTCATGGGGAAATGCCACCACACATGCATTTACTCCTCCACCTTTAAGCCATTAACCATCCAGCGACACCTGCCCCTGCAGTAATGTTACACACACACACACTTATACACACATGCACAACTTAATTAACCTTCTGTGGCAGGCAGAGATTAATGATGCCACCGTAAAGACATTATCAGGGCGATGGAGATTCAGCACTGAGACAGAAATCGGCAGAAGTCGGAGCTGATTACAGACATGGGCCGTTTTTCATGCTGCATCAGAACAGAACAGGCTAATCGCTGCAAACTGTTGAGACGTGTTGGTTTTACTGCTGACTGCCACATTCCATGACGCCATCCTTAATCTTGCCAATATATTTTTCAGTCAAGTTTGATGAAAAAATTTAACCAGCAGAGTCTTGAAACTTTCTTTTTTAAATGTCTCATGTGCTGGTATCAAAACACTGAAAAGCATGAGGATGCATCTTATTGTAACAAAATTTAAATAAATGCAGTCACATGATTGGCAGAAATCATGTATTTACCAAAATTGTAACTGTCTTTTTTTTTTTTCCTCTTTTTTTTAAAGGAACTTGTAGTATTTATGTAGTAGTGTTGTAACTAATGCTTCCTCTTCCATCTCCCAGGGCAACGGTTGTCGCGGTTGCAGCTTTCCTGGATGCCTTTCAGAAGGTTGCTGATCTGGCAACCAACAGCCGCGGTAAGAAACAGCAAATGCATTTTGTTTGTTTTTAAATGGCTCACTTTTGAACACTTTGGCTTCTTTAAACACATAGTCACTATAGACTTCTGTGCATTTTGCTATTGTACTAAAACATCTTTGGCCAAGCAGTTCTCTCAGTTGCATGTGCACAGGTTTTTGACTTGCCTTCAGAGGGGACGTTGAGTCGTTTGTCGATCTGAAGCTGTGGAACAAGTGAATGTGTTGTTTTAGATTAGATTAAATATTAAGTAGATTAAATGGGGATTTCCAAATGTTATTTGTGTTCAAACAACTTGCATTTGTGTTTACTTTGCAAGCAACCACCCTAAGCGTTCATATGCCACTTCCACTGTCAGGCAGGAGTGGGCGGGTCCTCTGAAGCTCGGCGTAAATCTGTTCATGTGAGGAACTAGTTCAGAAACAATGCAGACCAACTAAAGATGATGCTTAAATCACAGTTTGACTCCAAAAATGTTAATCAAAGATGCAAAAATGTGAATCCACTTGGGTTTAAACCTGGGATTGGTTTATTGATTGGTTCTTGGTACATTTTAAACTAGTCCAGGGGTCAGCTGATGCTCTAAATCTAGTACCATGTTTACTGGTAAAAAAGATATCTCTCATCTATTCTATTATCTTTGCATATGCAAATGACTAGTATTGGGTTGTAACAAACAATATCCTTAATATGCTAAAGTTAAAGCAAAATGTTTTTTGTTCTTTTTTTTTTATTCCAATTTCCGTCTAATTTGAAGCGATATTTCATTATTTCTTTGAAAGCGTCCTCTAGTTCTCGCAGTCTCACATCGTTGCCGTCAACAAAACCAGCTGAAGTAACTTTGGACTCTTACAACAGCTGCGTATCACTTTACAACAGTAGCAGCGGTGCTCATCATGGAAGAGGCGACTGAGAGACTCACGAAAAAAGTGACCAAGCGGGAGACTACTGAACAAGAATAAATCTTTGGTGCCTGACCTAAAAACGGCCAAAGTTATATTATATTTATATGTATGGTGTGCTGACTTTTTAATAATAATAATAATGACAAATGATCCAGACCACTTTCAGCACCCAATATCAGCTGATACCGAACGAATGTCGAAGAGCGGGGGGAAAAAATTATCCAATTCCAATTACAAGCTGAGCTGGTACATCTGGTTAGTTGGTATATTTCTTTAGTTGGACTTGAATCTTGTCATGAATGTTGGAAAGGAAGAGGGCTTGAAGCATGTACAGGAGTGAGATGAAAAGAATTGGCAGGGAGGGAAATCACGAGAGTTTCTGCTGACCTCGACAGCCAGAAACACTCCCACACGCGGAGTCGGAGTTTCTGCTGCCAGCGTGTTTACAGCTAGTGTACTGAAGGAGAAGCTCTCAGGCTTTTTCTGGAAACAAAATCAAGTGATGGTGGTTAAATTTGGGGAACGTGGGGAAAAAAAAACACATTTTTATTATTTACTTAAAAACATGTAAATTCAGTTTAGAAGATATCTTTTGAAAGTTGACTAGATTTAGAGAATAATTGAGATTATTTAAGACTCACAAGTAAATAAGTCTTAGTTTTATATTTTAAATGTATATATATATATATATAATTTACAATTAGAAAGCTGATGTTACGCATCCATATTATTGATGGTGTCATTATGTCGTAACTCTTATTAGATTAGTCAAGAAGCTGAAAAATAGTTTGTTTTTTTCTTCTTCTTCTGTTGTTGGTCTCTGTATTCTTTGCTGCTGTGGTGGAACTATTTCCACACTGACTATGGATTTTGTACATTTCCATTATTGACAAATGACCAGAGGAAGCTGTCGCTCTGATTGCTACCCTGCAACCAGTAACTAGAGGTCCCTACCTGAATTGATTTAGGAGGAGGAGGAGGAGGCTTTGGCATTTGGGTTTGATTAGCATTCGCTTGCTTGTTTGGCTGCAAACTCCTGTTTATCATGAATTTGGAGCGCTTTGTTCTGAGGAGCTTCTTTCTAAGGTTAACTTTTGTTTTTTGTGTGTGTGTCTGTATGAATGTTCGTGGCATTACAGTAGATGTAGGCCAACTTCCTGCCAGGGTGACTTGCTGTCACAATGGCAACAGTAGCCACGGAAACAATCAGTCACTGTCGGGATCATCCTGAGGGTTCTTGGTTGTAGCTGCTCTGCAATCAGCTGTGTTGTGTGTGGGTGTGGTGCATTGGCTGTTACACCTGGAGCAGTGTCTTGAATTATTGGGTTTATTAGCTTCGCTCAGTAACTGCTGGAACAATTAGAGGTTTGCTGAGCCATAATTTACAGTCTCATACTACCTACTTCATTTTGCTTCTCTAGCACCAAAAATATAGCCACGAAAAAATTGATTACTTACTTGCCTGTTTAGTTCTCTGTATTATTTGCACCAGCAGTGTCCCATGAAATGTGGCAAAAGGTGAGTTTTAACTCAAACTACACCTAACTTGAACGCTTCAGGGATACTTTTTCAAATAGCTGAAAGGCTATTTCAGCTCAGGTCTACTGCGTATCCAGTGAGGTCTTTGGTACAAGGTAGATTTGAGAAATTAAATCTGCTGAAGTGTGAAATGTCCCTGGAGTCGCTGGGGTGTTGTGGCTTGCAGCGCTGGTTACGTGCAGCCTACACGGTTGGTTAAACCAGGAGTCGCGCTTCAGTTGCATTCATCTTTGTGAGTTTGTGTGTGGTTCTATTTGTGATGCTGTGTGGTGGACGAAAGCAAAATCCAACATAAACATTTTCTGGTGAAGATCTTTTCCCTCTCCTCATACATTTTTAAGTGTAGTTGACCATGCAAATGGTTGAGTTTGCATGTTGAAGTTGTAACCCCTGTGTCTGTGATGGGACTTAGTTAATATATTTAAAAAAATATGGTGGATGAAAAACAGGAGATTGCTGAGCCAGAAATGTGAAAATGAAATGAAAGGGCAAAGCTTGGCCAACCAATTGTTCAGTGTTGTAACCAGACTTAAAAAAAATATATAAAAAATGATGAAGCATTGAGTCTCGTGTCACATTGGTTTCTGAAGAGCGGTATTGAAGCGCATTTTTCTTTGTAGGGGATGCAGACGGGAACACACCCACAGTATGTAAATTACAGTTAGCTTTGACCACCAGTTCCTTCAGTGGATCCCCACTGACATATCCTCAGAACTGCCAGCACACGTTTACAACAGAATATATCAAAAATTAGTAGTATGACAATTATGGATGAGTAAGCAATGGTGGCCCGTCATTGGCTGAGCAGACAATCAAGCACTGATCAAGAGCTGGTCAATTTCCACTTTGGAGTGGTCCCGTAGTAAAGACTCCTGTTCGAGCCCAAGTTTAATCCCTCAAATGGCTCTAATAGTTCTTAAAGTTCATATTGATATTTATTCCTATGTACATATCTGCTTCTAAAGTACTCATCACCAGTACACCACCCAGCCTTGTTGCAAACCCCACCCTGAAAATTCTGGGTAATCTCAAAAGTATTTCTTCTCTACCAGGGGATGAAAATCACAAAAATAAAGACATTAATAAAACTGGTTGAAATGAACTTTTTAGAGTTCAGTTGCACTGCAAAGACACACTGACATTGAGTATGATTGTTTAAATGCAAATGAATGGATATAAAGTGATGTTTGGCATCAAGAACTATACTGCATACCTTTTCGTAGCCTGATGTTCATCAACTGCTAACTATTGTAGTTAAGTACAAACAGTAACATTCACAAATCTAATGTCAGGCACGCTCAAGGGATTTTTTTTTCCTAACCTTGAAAGTATAGTTGTGGTTTGCATAAGTATGTAATTTATTCAAATACTGCAGACGACAGAGAACATTGTATACCTTTCTGTGCAGCATAGAGATAAGATTTTAAGGGAAGATTTTATCCTGTTCCCCTTTGGGATAATAAGACGACTGACAGATGTGCTGAATTATTGAAGTGAAGACTTTGTACCTTGTCTGCTCAGTTTCATCCTTATGCATTACATTTGTAGAGGTTTGGAGAGAGATGCTACAGGAACAGGGGAGAAAGGTGAAAGTGAATAGAGGGGAGCTAACTGTTTTAATTAGGTAGGGTTAGATTAGAATAAATTATCCTGAAAGCAATGGTAGGCCATTGTTGGGTGGCAAAATTAGGAATTTGTGCTTGAAGGTGAAGATGTCTGGCAGATGGTAACTGGGGGAAAGAGGGATGGTGAAAAAAGATGGAGGAAGGGGAAAGGAGGCTGTTGGCTGTCATGTCCAGCCTGCTGCTGGTGCTCATGGCAACAAGATGGAAACACCGCAATTCAATCTGGGCATCAGAAATGGTGTCGAAGTGCCCATCTGTGTCAGAAGGGCTCTCTGCTAACATGTTCTTTAATTTTTAAAAATTCTTTCTTTATTATTTTGACATTTATCTTGTCAGGTTGAAGAAGGATGACCGGTGAATGTGATGATAATCTGGTCATCATTGTCCATCTGAGTACTTTAATCATTGTTTTACAGCGAGAATGACTTTGACTGAAACTATGAGGTGACATGACGTCACAAAGTTGCTGTCAGCACAGAATAAAGCACACTAAATAAATGTCCTTACATGCAAATAAACAAAAAACAATATTGTCAGAAGTGAGATGGTAAGAATCTGAATCTTTATGCTAAATTTCTCTAAATGAGTTACCATTTGTAAGTTACTCTTGGCTACATTATTCTACTACTTCGACTTCATCAAGACTGACTAATCACCCTGGGGCTTGTGTTTTTCGACAAAGACAGTTTTAACAAAGACAAATAAGAGACTAAGTTGGACCCAGATATAAACATGTATGGCACTTTTGAAATTATAGTATTAGTTGTTAGAAACAGGTAGGGCTGGGGTGAATGCCACTGTACGGCTCTGGAGCTTCAATTCAGTGGATAAATGAATATTCAACTTTTTAAAATGTTGATTGTGTAGTTATTTTCAGCAACATTGCAATGTCACAGAGTTTATTGTGACTCTGCAGCAAGATTAGACTTTGGCATCTTGTCTTCTTTTAACAGCCAACGTGTGGTGAAGCATTACGGAGGTGATGTCTAAGGCCAGCTGGAAATTGTATGATATCATCTCCCTATTTTTAGCAGTACAAAAAAATCACATGCTGATGATGAGCATCTTACAATAGTGCTGGCAGTCCAGCTGGCAGTCCAGTTTATAATTATGCAGTTCTTAGACTCTTGGAACTACAGTGAATTGCTTTTAAAACCAGGTTTCTCATTGAAACAAACATTAAAATGTCCAGATTCTGCCAGAGTAACGGTATGTGGCGTTCATCTGAAAGAGGAGCAACGTCCAGACACATTATGGAAATGAGGCAGTAGGTGTCGTCCAGATGTGTGTCTGCGGTTGCTATAGCAACCTGCTGCCAACATGGAGCTGGTGAAAAGCACCTCTTTTAACATGAGCAACATCCACATGCCATCACCCTGATAACCGATTTGGACAAGGAAGGAAGGGGGAGAGAAAGGAAGGAAAAGGGAGAGAAAGGGAGAAAAAAAATTGATGTGAAATGACTGGAAGAAATATGTGATGACACAGAAAAGGAAAAGAGAGAAAATGAAAATTGTGGCAAGTGAGGCAATTAAGACTGGGAAAAAAAAATCTTTTAGAAGAGGTGGTAGGGGAGAGTGACTAGATGACAGAAAAGAGGAGAAATAGTAGATGACAGAGGAAGTAGATTGGGAAGGGATAAGAGAGGACAGGAGGAGACGAGTGCAAATTACATCAGTGGACATGGAGGAGCGAAAAGAAAGGGATGACCGAGTACGATAAAGAGATGAGAAGATTTAAAGTCGATATATCAAAGAGGGCAAAGATGGGCGGTTGGAGGAAACACTTTTGTCAAAAGCCAGGATGTTGCTGCCAACATTTAGCATCACTGATTTCACTGTCTGTCTGTTATGAGGGGCTGTGGGTAAGTTTAATACACACTTTGTTTTTTTCTTTGGTGAACATGGAAAACCGCAGTAAACTGAAATGGATTCTTGCATCTTCATGCGCTGTGAGGTTCCATCATCCGCCTCACTGTCAACATTAGAAACTGGAGGAACTTATGAGTCAGAGGAGGTGTTAAAAAGAAGATGTTGGTTTTGGGTTTAAACAGTCCCAGCATGCACTGGTGGTTTCTGAAAAGCTGCGTGAGCAGACCTATCACACGTGATAGGAACCTGAAGCTGTTTCTTTCCAGTAGGATGGAAATGCATCCACCTCCCAAAGAAAACAAGTGTCATCCATAATTACAACTATGGCATTGTGAGCATAAATCAGCCGTGTTGAGACGCATCTGATCTCGTTTCAGATCAGCTGCTATTACAGCCACCCTCCCCTTTCCACCAGATGTTTACTCGGGCTGCGTGGATGTGCTGCCATGTAGCAAAAGCAGCAATAGTGAGGTCCACTGCAGATGTTTGGAAATAACTTCTGGCTTTTGCATCAGCCAAAAACAAAAAAAAAAACCCACATATTTACTTACTTAACAAACATGGTCTTAAAATTTGAAAGCAGAATATTTTAAAGACGTAAAAAAGCATTGCTGCAGATGCAGCTCTTGGATGTTGTTTCCAGTATACTAAGTCTCTCTTCTTCTGTGTGCCTCGCATTTCTTGCTCATTAATTCTGTGTTGTGGCAGCTGCTGCAGCTGCTTATGCATGTCGGTGCATGTGAATCCCTGACGTGTGAACACAGTTCTTGTTTTTTTTGTTTTTCTCTTCCTTGAATAAACCACATTTTTAGTTGGCAAAAGTCCATTGGTCATATTGGTCAAATAATACACCTTTATTTATTTACTTTTTTTAGCGTGCAAGTTCTGAATAACAGTCCAGTGACACAAAGTCCCAACAGTATGTGGACATGCGTTCCCACAAGTGCTTTCAGACATATTTTTCTGTAAGCTCATGCAAACTCTGGCATTAAGTTCCAGTAAATTAACATACATGTTGGTGCAAAAGCTGAGAGTCAGTTTCTTGTGTGGACCAACCGGTAATTTATTACTCACTTCACCCATCTATGAGTTCATGGATGTCCTCATTTTCGGGGGGGTATCATTATTATTTTAAGTAAATGTATTCCTAATTAGTTTATGGTCTCGGATGTGTACCATGTCTTCTTTAATGCAACATAATTTTGTATAAATATACTTCAGTTCAATGTAAAGTTGGAAAAGAAAAAGCAGGACACTCTTGGGCAGGTCTAGTAGATGTGTGTAGTGTCTGAGTCGTTCTCAGATCATCTCCCTGCCTGAAATGGCTCTAAAAACCAAGATAATGACAGCCAAATACCAAACATGAGACTTCCAAATGACAGTCAACACAGCAGTGGGCTACATAGAGGTGGTTAGACCTATCTTTTATTTGTAGTTTGTGGCTGAAGTAATTAAAAGCCTCATGTGAGATTAAATCTAAGTGAATTCACAAGTTTCTTTTAACCCAGCTTTAAATTTCACTTCTTTCCAGGGACACTGATCTGAAACAGCAGCTGTCTTCTTTTCTGACTTGTAGTTCTCTTCTTTCTTTTGCTTTTGCTAAACTTATTAAAGCATTGATCATTCTGTCAATACTTCCCAGATTTCTTAGCACTTAATGAGTATATAGAGTAATAGAAATTAATGAGTCATGAAAGTGACTGTCTCGACCTCAGTTGCACATAAACAAAGCACTGGAGAAAAAAATAGCTTGTGCGTGCGTGCGTGCGTGCGTGCGTGCGTGCGTGCGTGCGTGCGTGCGTGCGTGCGTGCGTGCGTGCGTGCTGTCTGGCTTCAGTCACAGTGTGAAACGGTATGTTGTGGTTTTAAATGTACTATAAACTGAATCCCTGTGGGTGCTGCTGCAGTCAGTACTGCTGTGTGTGTGTGTGTGTGTGTGTGTGTGTGTGTGTGTGTGTGTGTGTGTGTGTGTGTGTGTGTGTGTGGTGGGGTGAGTCCTCACAGCTCACAGATGGCTGCCTTTGGCAGCTTATTTAATGATATCATCTCAGGTGTATGAGAGTGATGTCATATCTGCAGTGTCCACATGCTACCCATGTAAGATTTTCTTCAGGGGGTCAGATAGTGGGTCAGTACTGAGACACACATACTGTCCTGGAAGGGGGGGGGTCTAGTGTGCTGCCCAATGTGCTGCCTGCATATGTAAAAGAACTGCGTCCATACAGATCATCATGTTGAAACTTTCAAAGAAAACATTCACAATGCAGGACTTTTCCTCCCTCCATGATGGAGCGAGCAGAGTTCTGACAGATTTGTGGCCCATCTTCAAAGCTTTTTGTCAGGATTTATTACCAGTATAAATGGAGGTGCACACATCAAAATGGTATATTGTACACCAATGAAACCTGACGGCATCTGCTCCCCCAAACGATACGCATAGTTTTACCTTTTTTGTAGAGCTGGCTTGTCTTAGTTTTTGCAACTTTAAGTTGGTTGGCCTGGTGTTGGCAGGCCTGTGACGTTTGTTATGCAAGCTCCCAATCATAATTGCACGAAATGGTGCAAATATATTGGTGTGACTGCGGCTTAGGTGGATGTTGTTGTCTTCCAAGTGGGAAATTTCCATTTCCAAGTGTCTACGTTTCATTAGCCAGGGCCTTGAACTCTCACATTGCCCCTTGATGTGGTGTTGAACACACTGTATATATAACCTGGAGCGCTTAATGGAGTCTGTCTGGATTGTAAAACATATATTGGTTTATGAGGTGCTGTGTAATTGTGGACTATTTTTGAATATTTTTGTCATTTCCATTCACTTTTATGAAAATGGCTGGAATAGTTTGAGGATAGGGCAGCACGGTGACTTAGTGGTTAGCACTGTTGCCTCACAGCAAGAAGGTTCCCGGTTCAATTCCCGGCCCGGTGGGTCTTTCTGTGTGGAGTTTGCATGTTCTCCCCGTGCTTGCGTGGGTTTCCTCCGGGTACTCCGGCTTCCTCCCACAGTCCAAAAACATGCAGGGTAGGTTAATTGATCTTTCTAAATTCTCCCTAGGTGTGAATGTGAGTGTGATTGGTTGTTTGTATGTGGCCCTGGATAGACTGGCGACCTGTCCAGGGTGTACCCCTGCCTTTCGCCTGATATGCGTTGGGATAGGCTCCGACAGACCCCCGTGACCCGGAAACGGATAAAGCGGGTATAGATAATGGATGGATAGTTTGAGGATACTAAATGTTTACCTTGAGCGAGACTTGGGCGATGTGGAGAAAAAGAGCAGAAAGGTGTGCAGTAAGAGCAATGGAGTGATCTCAGTTGGAAGTGGGACTGCATCAAGGACCGACTCACAGTGATGGGAGCAGAAAGGTGTGCAGTAAGAGCAATGGAGTGATCTCAGTTGGAAGTGGGACTGCATCAAGGACCGACTCACAGTGATGGGATGTAATTCAAAGAAAATGACCACATCAGTGAAACAGCCAGAATTAGACGTTTTGGAGATCAAGTAAGATACCCTGGACTGAGATGGTTTTGACACACAGACATACTAGACACACTAGATCTATTGGCAGAAGGATGGTTGATATGGAGCTGCCAGAAAAAGAAAAACAACTGGAAATGAAAGTGGAGATTTGTGGATGTGGTGAAAGAAGAAATGCAGTTGGTTGGTGTGACAGGCTACGATGGAAACGGGTGATCCGCTGTGGTGACCCCTACGAGGAGAGGCCAATGGAAGAGGAAGATATCAGTGACGTGATTTATACTGCGATACATATGGAAATCGACTAGTTCTGTTATTAAAACCGCATTACAAGATTATCATTTACTTTCAAGTATTTTCTTGAAAGTTTTTTTTGAATTTGCTGTGAATTTGAAAACAATTCGTGGTAACATGTTTCTATATATTCAATCATTGTTGTTGGCTGTAACCCCTGGTTTAAAGACAAAAACTAGTTTATTTGCCAACATGGATTTTGAGTGATTCATTCCATAGTTACTCACGTCTACACCTAAAGGCACCAAATAATACGTAAAGGAACCAGGAATAGTTGTCAGGGAAGAAACAACAGTTGTCCCAGGGTCATTGTTTAATCAACACAGCGCACAAGAAGGTTCATGTTACGTGGGATGATGTCAGTATCTTGAACTTAACTGGAGTCAGGAGGTTGACGTTACCGTAAAACCAAACTGTTTTTCTGCTCCGTCTCCAAGTTCCCGTCCCACCAGCGGCGTTCCAACAGTCTCATATATCCTTTGAGCTAAGGTCGAACGTTCAAAACATGAAAGAGGCCAAGATATGTCATTACTTTTAATCTGCATTAGAATCCTTGACATTTGCACTACTCTTTATCTATTTGACACCTTTTTGTTTTCTGTAGTGTGGATATATGAGCCCAACACGTCATCTGTCTAAAGTAGCCCTGACCGTGTCTGTTAGAAGGAAGTGATACAGTAATGTTTATGGGTTTTGACTTTCTTATAAATGATCACACACAAGCTCAAAGGTTCAGAGTCACATTAAACAATAAATCATGACATAAAATGTGACACATTTTACCCTAGATATGGGAGAAATGTACCAAACCATTAACTTGTGGAGAGGTTAAGGTTTGAGTTGGCCGTCCCGCCAGTCAGTTGGAAGAGGCGCCGTGACTTTGCCCAAATTTTTCATCTAGTGAAGCATCAGGGAGGCTTAGGGTAATCAAAATACTGCAGAGCAGCTCAAATGCTATTTTCACATTTTTGAAGAGCAGATGAAAGTCGGGGAGCATCTCTGAACTACATGTAGGCTAAAAGGTGGTTCCTTCCAGATCTTTAAAGAACTGGCTCACCTGTTTCATTGATTAACTGCTCAACTCACCAGCTCACCTACTTCTATTTCTGCTGACGTAACGGCTGAATTTGAAACCTGATCACGACTCTGTGTTGCGAACAAGGCTGCAGGTGTTTCCCGTGTCCGTGTGTTTTAATGGGAAGAGGAGAGCTGCAATGGCCGCCAGCAGCAGGAACTTCAGCGTGGAGTCTTAAAGGGCACAATTATGGTGCCCCATCACCACGGCAACAGCAGCAGTTGCCTGCTTTGACGTCATGCAGTGAATGAACCTCTTGTCATGTGTGAGGGATGAGGACGGACGGCCACGCTGCACGCTCAATTAATATAGACTGATATTTATCACCCAGAACAGGATTCTAGTAATAAAATATTCTTGACAACAATCTTGCCAGGATGTTCAGCTCGTGTTTGGTGAACAAAATGTGTCATGTTTGGGACTTCTGCTTGAACTTTGGCCAGTTACACACCCACAAATTATAGTAGTTAATTCAGCAGTGGAGAAGCAGCAGCTCTACTCAGGAACTTGTTGACCTGTCTCTCAGGAATACTCCAGCTGTCTTACAGTGGAAATTCATCTCCTGCTTGTCTTCAGACGCTTTACAATCTCAGTTTGCTTTGGTCGCCATGCGTGAGGGTATAAGGACACTACAACGGATCTGTACAAAGTCCACGCTCCTGCAGATGGTCCCCTGCGTCAGTTACCCTGAGACGCTTGAAGGTGCACCTCACTCCCAACTCGAGAATTCATGAATGTCCCTTGGCTATGACCCCAATTTCTGTGTGAAAGCTATTCCTATGATTAAAAATGGAAAAATGTGCCATTGTTTACAAGAATCCACTTGAAAGTATTCATGGTTTCCAAATCCTGCTGTAGGTGAAAACGGAGATGTATCTTGTGTGTGTGTGTGTGTGTGTGTGTGTGTGTGTGTGTGTGTGTGTGTGTGTGTGTGTGTGTGTGTGTGTGTGTGTGTGTCAGCCAGAGGGTGTGTCTGAATTATTAACCAGGGGCGCCCAGCAGGTGAGGCTGCTTTTGCTCTTTTCATCTCCTGCACAATTTCCTTCTAATTAGCAACGAGTCCCCACCCATCTGGGAGCATCACATGGAATACTTAAGTGCTGCCTCTGTAGGTCGGGGGGCTGGGCATGCGTCTCTGCGGGGAACCAGAAGGGTGGGTTCCTCTTCAGCAGCTTCTGTAGTGTCTGTATTTTTTGCGACTCGTTCGTTGTAAGTGGATGGATGGGTCAGACGAGTGTTGAAGAGAGAGAGATCTCCGTCACTGGGCTTTGGGGAGAGCCTTTGGCGTGTGAGGTTATCAGCGGCGACGCAGAGCCGTTTGTAAATGTTGAACTGCTGTTAAATAATTCACACCTACACTGTCACGCTGCAGAGATGAACCCGGTGTACCTGCTTCACTCTCATTTTCAAATAACCTCACTTCATCTCCTCCTGAGAGAAAACATGGCGTTTTGCTTACGTACTCCTTTTTCTTGTAACACTTAAAGCTCCTCTCAGAATATATTTCCTGTTGACACTGTCACATAATTGCGAGCAAGAGAACCGAAATATCACTGACTCTTGATGCAGGTTCATTTGAACTGTAACGCCCCGTTCGCCCGTCTTGTTGACAGTAAACTCCTTGTTGTGTGTGCGTGTTCTTTAGAGCTTTAATATTTCTTTGAAACACAGACTGCTTTTATGAAATCACCAGCCATTGTTCTTTCACCTTGGGCAACATAAAACTGACACCTGAGCTTAAGCAGCCCGCCCCTGTCCCCCTTGTAGGCCTACCAGCTAGATGAGTGTCGGTGAGAGGTGAAAAGTCTTCAGGCAAGCCGAGTGCTCGGGGATGTCTTTTTGAACGACATGCCAACAAGTTAATTTGCGGTCAAGAGCTCATGGTTAACATGTAGGCAGAAAATGACAGAGGCGTGTGCATGTGTCCCATCTCTAGGGAGGGATGGGAAGATCAAAGTGCGTCTGGCTTAACAGACAACAGCCAGTCGCAGAAGAAAGAGATCTGCCTGAACAGGCTGTTAAATACATAGACGACACAGGCGCACGTCGAGCCAACACCCACCGGTGTGTACTCGCACATCACCGCTGTTGACGCAGAGCAGAGACCTCCCATGGAGGTCATTACTCATACAACACACAACACTATCATTACACGTTAAAAGGGTATGTATGAAGAGGAAAAAAGTGTTATCAGTGGCTGGAAGCATATAATTGCACATCTGTAATGACTACAAATCCAATCCAGTTTCTTTGTTCGGCATTGTGTTGGCCGAAAAATATCCAGCGACGAGTTCGATTTACAGGGTTTTTAAATCGCAATACCAGCTCAGAGCCGCGTGATGATGAGTGCATATTATCATATATGTTTTCATCTGCAAGTCTTTGTGACGGATTTGCTGTACTAATGTTATTTTTTTCTTCTTCTTTGTTGGCTTTGGGTTCAATATGAAATTTGTAAAAGCGGCTGTAAAGTTTAAAAAAAAAAAAAAGAAAAAAGAGTTCTAACAATAGTTTGCATGTTGTTTTGTATCGTAACTGGAACATCTAACATCTTATTGGCCTTTTCTCCCATTTAAATCATTCATTTGTTTGTGTATTTAGTCAAAATGCAGATTTCATACAGCCGGCTTATTAGGTGTTGACATAAATACAACCACAATGACTTGCACTGAATTAAACTGCATTTACTTTACCGAACCTGTTTACTTTATCTGATAAGTGCCCTGCGGTGACTTTTGTCGTGAAATAGTGCAGTATAAATAAGCTGATAAGTGAATTGAGCGCAGCTGGTTATACATGACGGATGAGTAACAGTTTTAGGACAGGAATCCCTCCTCGAGATGGCCACGCCCCCTTTTGGGTGAAAACAAAAACACTATAAAACAACTGGCTCCAAGCTGGAAACATGACATTTATGTGCAGCTTTTGCTTATATCCTTCCTTATTTATTTATCTATTTCTTATTTTAAACAAGTACAGCTTAATCTCTTTTAACAGCTGTCTCACATGTTTGAGACTGCTTGCTTTTTTTTTTCATAGCTGGAATGAACATCAATCATTTCTATTTAAAACAACCTCTTTTGTTGTTTTGTTGTTTTTTTTTTCTATTTAGCATTTTAAAACTAAAGTTTAATAGTATTGCGGTAAGCATCTTCAAAATACAAACTTTAAAGTGTATATGAACAGGTTTTATCATAGGTGGTCCGATCTGCGGGAAGAAAATAAGGAAAATTGTGGTAATTTGCCTGCATTCGTAGGATTTATGTCAATCGGGCTCTTTGTCTTTCAAGTAGTTGCAGCTCATTAAATAGCAGGAAGCCAAACAAGCTAAAGTTGCATTATGTGTGTGTAATTAGTGTTAAGTGCTTTTCTTTTTGTATTGTTTTTGGAGATAAGGTAGAGATGCACGGCGGCTCATCACGCTGCTTTTATCTCTGCCTGCTACAGTCGCTCCCTTTTTTCTTTTTTCTTCCAGCTTTCTTATCTGTGCTCCGGTAGCTGCCGCTCGGTGTTTGTGTTGTCTCTGCTTGCTGCTTCACAGCTCTGCTGCTGTTTATAATTACAGCCAAATGCCAGCATATTTTAGTTGACAGTACTTTAATTATTGCAAGAGGAATAGTTTAGAACGAACCACTCAAGATTTCAAGCAAACTTGCTGGCTCGTATGTTTATCTACTTCTTTCTGCCTGTAAATTTGACTGACTACAAAGTAGATATTCATTAAGACCTAAAATAATAATAATAATTAAAAATAAAAGAAGTAATTACTAGAATTGAAGTAAAAAAGCATATTCATAGGGTCCCCTGCAAGTGTTCTGACTCTCTCCTACAAAAGACACTTTTTAACTTGATCATTTTCTTGATGATGACATCACATAAAAAACTTTTGGCATGCTGCCTGCCTAATTACTACTTTTGCCTGAAATAAAGGTTGCAGTGGTGTGTTGTGATCTGCCGGTTTTGACCAATCTGGTCAGAGGAGGACAACGACACGGAAAAGGATCGCAGACGCAAAGTGATGTTGTGTTGTAGCATCATTTTGATTTTTACGTCTGTTCTAAGGGACCCGCTACGTTTCCACTGTGTCACGATCCTTCGTAAATGCTTCCAAGACCACGATTGTTGACCTCACCTACGGACAAGGTTAACATAAACCAAAGGTTTCCCAGTGATCCCAGGTCTATGTGGTGTCTTTTACACGAACAAGGATAAAACGGAGTAAATTGTGTTTTGGTTCTTTATAAAACAATGTTCATTTCTTAAACTGGATTCCTACTTTAAAGCGGTTGTGAGAAATCTGGGAGTCATTTTTGTCTGTAGCTTAAAGTTTGATTATTACCAAGTTTTAGTCGACGAGCTGGTTCTAGCTTTGTAATCTGGCCAAAATGAAGCCCTGATGTGAAGAAGTCGGTGCACACCTCTTCATTCCCGCTGAAAAGGTGTGCACCGATACTGTGGTGCACTTTATTTTGGCCTCTATCAGGCACCTCCAGCTTGTTCAGACCGCTGCTGCTCACCTTTGGACAGATTCGCACTATGAATGTCCACATTACACCCGCTCCTCACGCTCACCAGTGACTCCTGGTTCATTTTAGAATTGATTTTAAGATTTATTATATAGCCATTTTATAGCCATCAATTTCGCGGCCCCAGCTTATCTGGCCGAGATTTTAAAACTCTGAACATGATGTGTCGCTTCAGTCGTCCGCACATCTGCCAAGGTCAAGATACAAACAGTCGTGTTTTTACCGTTGCTGCTCAGACTTTTTTTTTTTTTTTTTTTTTTAACTCGTTACCTCCTGACATTCACACTGTCAGACGTGGCTCCTTTTTTAAATCCAAGCTTTTTCAGTAGGGCTTTTAATACACAGAAGTGTTGAGAGAGTCTCCCTTTTTCTTTTTGCTCATCTCAATCATCATAAAAGGGCTATACAAGTCAATGTCAACGCGGATTTAAAAACGGCCTATAACTGGTTGAGTAAATCAGCCAGACGATTAAACGTTGCCACATTTTTTACATCACTGACTATTTGGCTGACGGATATAGTTACTTCGTTGTATTTTTTTTAAACCTCTTAAATTGTCCCAGTTGGCCGAAAAACCAACTTTTTTAATGTAATGTGATGCAAAACACACAGATACTAGAAAATGTGAAATATCTCTAGTTCGTGATTGTCTGCAAAGATATAAAAGTTAAAGGAAATGTTAAAATCACCGCTTTCTTCTTCTTCTTTTTTTTTACATGTTATTCGAGTTTTTATGGTATTTATGAAGGATTTATTTTTTAAATTGATGATCTAATGACCGGTTTGCTCCATTTACTCTCTCAAATCCATTTTTAAGACCCCAGAAGCATGATCTAATGCTCGGACGTATTGGTTTTCAGTCTGCTGTAAATGCAGTGTTCGTTGTCTCCTTCACAAAACTAGTCGGTGAAACAACGAGGAGAAGTTGCTGCAGGAACCAGAGCGACACTGCGTCTCCACAGACATGAGATCAAAATCTACAGCAACACAAGTGTTTAGCATTCGAACACACACACTTGGAGGACATCGGGGATGTACAGTCAAGCAGCCAACTCTTTTAGACTACAGATTAGCAGTGAAATACAAGCTCTGCTTGGGTTCAGGGGATTGGCAGCAGCTCGGGTCAAACAAATCAAACGCTCACTTTGCTTTGTTTTTGTCTCCGTTCAAAGACTGTGGATGTGTGTTTAAGAGTAATTTGTCAAGGCTGTGGATGTTGGAGTTGGAAGTTGTTTTAAAAGTCTTGGGATTAAAGGGCTTCTGCTATCAGCGGGATTTAGTTTCTGCCTGTTTCCACCCGTCTTGTGTAAAACTGCACGTATGAGCAGGCCAGCGGCGGTGAGGGTGGGTTGTCTCTTTCCTCTGAACTGTTCATTTGCTCTGTTTTTTCAGCTGCCAGAGGAGGAGAAAGCACAGAGCTGTTCAACTTGTACATGCAATTCTCCCCAGATATGAATCCTGAGCTCGATTGAGGCCGATAAATCTGCTGATGTGCATGTTGAAGGTTCATGAATATGTGGGAGAGATAACAAGGCAAAATGCCACTGCGGCACAAATGTGCAGATTTTTGAACAATGTACAAGTTTATGTTATCAGGTTTACATTTTGAAATAAATTAAAATGTCTTTTTTCCATTTTAATCTTTAAACGCAGGGTTTACCCATGAATAATGACTTCTGGATGCTTTAAATGTCTTGGGTTAATCAAGCCTGGCTGTGGCTTGTCATTTTAACTGGCTTATGTGAACATCAGCATTAAAAGTAAAGCTGCTAAGTCTTTTAAGGGCCCTACTTTACTATTTTTTTCTTTCTTTCATTTTTATTGTATTTTTTTAAACTTCTATAGCATTTATATAACTCTTTTCTCGCCTGATAGCTTCTGTCTTTCAATCCGAGGTTTAAGTTTACTGTTCAGGAGCCATAGTTTACAAATAAACATTCATTTCAAAACGGGAAATTTAGAGATGTTGTTTAAAAAAACAAACTAATCTTCCACCTTGAACTACTGTCTCTCGGCCAGTATTTTATTGTTAACTTTTTCATTCCAGCTCAGGCGGGGAAAAGACTTGCATTAATTGCTTTCATAGGCCTCTTCAGAGAGAAGTCAACCATAACGCCTATTAAGTGCCTTTAAACTGAACTATGAGCTGAGCTATCACCAACCTCCCAAGCAGCAATGTCTGCACTCGACAGTTAAACTGAAGCTCAGATAAAGAATCGGTCAGTAAAGTTAGTAAATACTCATGTTTGTCATTACGTAGTAATTTGAGGATATGCGACATTAAGATGCATTTAAGCGTAACGCTTCAGCCCTCTCTTTAGAACCATGACCCCTATAAATCCAGCCAGTGGGCATATTAAATATCTATCCTACCAATGCATCTTCTTTTTACTGGTTTCCAAAAAAAATTCAACCCTGAACTAAGAAATTGAAAACATGCCTGTGGAAGTGTCTGCTCCACCTACGACTGATGATGGAATGAAAATGGAGACACTAAAGGTTTGGGGTTCTGTTGTTTTCTCCAGAACAGGCATCCCGGTACTCCCATAGACCTTCCCAGAACTGCCAGCTTTAGGTTTTTAGAAAAACCTCCAGTTTTATAAGGCTTAACTTAAACAAGACCTCAGCTTAGGATTATTTTCAGTGCACAGAAGCCCACCTAAAATGACTTCTCATGAAAACACTGGAGTAGATATTTTTAAAGCAGCTTTGTTTTCATAAGACCCTCTAAATCCACAGGACATCATCATGAATACCCCAATTAAAGTAAAATTGTGCTACAGGTTTCTTCTGTAGTGCAGGAAGTCCTTTCTGTGGTGCCTTCTTGCAGCAGAACAAGGTCCAAGGTCGGAGCAGCTGATAGACCAGCAGCTGCTCCGCTCCTGATGATTGACAATATTCGCTGTCCGCGATAACCTCGTCCTGCCCTGGTTTGAAGCTAAACAAGTACTGGGTCAGCAGACATGGGGAATGGGTGCAAAGTGCAAGAATCCTTCATGATCAGTGTCGTGAAAATGTTTTTAGAGCATACATTTCTAAAGGCGTGCAGTAGAGACTTCTATAGACGTTATCAGAGGAGGAGTTAAACTTACTCTCCAATGCATATTTATAAAGCCCCAACAGCAAAGCGATACATCAGTCCAACTCCAGGACGTTACTGGAGAGGGGAGATATTCTCAGCAGGAATATTTAAAGAATCCTAAGACTCTACTGTAAAGCCCCGCCCACATGCATACACATACACATTCCTGCAGAAGGCATTTTGAGACTGCATCCCTCGCTGGCAGGCATCCTTGGCCCGCTCCCCTCCCTGGTTTAGTGTGTGGTATTCCAGGACTGTGTGACCTCCGCCGCCCCCGGATGAGCTGCGAGGAATTCGCTTCACTCCTTCAAATTCTCCTGTCACACAGGCACCATGGCTTAGTTAGAAGAAAAAAAAAGTGCTTTTTATGATAGTCAAAAGACAGAGGAAGCATCCTCATAGTGTGATCTGATGTACAATTTTGACAACATAAAGCTTTTTTTCTACCCACCTGGGCTCAATGTGACCCCTCTTGACGCGCCGCTAATCAGCTGCAAGCTGGCATTTCGTGCCTCCGCATTAAAAAGATTGACGGCAAGTGGCACAGCGACGTTTCTATCCCGCGTTGACACGTGAAACATACCAAGGTCGTAAAGTGACCTTGGCTATATGGAGAACGAGATGCTGACTGATGCAACCAGCAGGCAACACTGTTTCAAAGACGCCTCTGATCCGATTGCTTTCTTGTGCTGTTCAGCGAGTTGCTCCACAGCTGACTGACTTCCAAAGTTTACATTTTGACGGATGTTTTGTGCAGTGTGACTGTGTTGTCGTGCATGATTTTGACACCTCAGTCTGCATCAAGTGGAAAGAATCAAAAGATGCTTCTGAGTTTATCGTGACGGTGACAATAGGTGTTAAAGCGAGTTAAAATAAAGCTATTAAAGCTTTTAGCGCCTTATAGACAGTCGCCTCATGTAATTATAGTTTCCACTTTCAAACATGTCTTTGACCCTGCTTTGCACTTGAACTGCCGCGAGCAAATAAATCAAGAAAAAACATGTAAAACATTCCAAAGAAATCCCACCTTACGCAAATAACGCATGATTATGATGACAAACCATGTAGTTTGGGTGCACATTCAAATATTCTCAATTAATTTTGATTTTCCACTTTCTGTTTTCAACTCTAAAGATGTCATTGATCCGGCATTGGCTGCTTTATTTGCTTGGCTATCATCTCTATTGATCATTTCATCAGGAAAACGGTCGCGCCATGTCCAAAAAGCTGTCGGACTGAAGTGTTTCAGACAGCAGGAATGCAAGCTGGCTCTTTGTCTTTTACTGTAGTTTTATTGTTTGCCCGTTGAGATGTTCAGTGCAATCAAGGCATCAAACAACATTTTCCTCTCTCTTTCAAACACGGTGCTCGTGCAGAGGCTGAACAGTTTTACTTTAATAAATGAAGACAGGTGACATGGCTGAGTTGTTGGCATATCTGCATCATCACTGAGGAACAAACTGCAGCAGTAAAGTCGGTGATCTGGGCTGTTTTCTCCCACATTTGACTGCCGAGTCATCTGAACACTATTATGAATTATTTGAAATTACGCTTCTCTGAATCTCTGTCTTTTCCTCCTTTCTTTCTTGCAGTCATCCTTTTGAGCCCCCCCCACCCCCGTCATGCTCCATTTCTGAAAAAAATAGCTTTCCGCCCGTGACCTCCCAAAGCAGAAGTCTGCTAGTACAGAACAGTGATTTACTTCCTGTCCTGCTTGCGGTTTCAGCTGCTCCACTTCCTCAGCCCCAGTTCCACCAGCGCTCCTGGAGCTGTTCCTGCGGGAATGTGACGGCTGAGTTCACATCCCGGTCTGAAGGTGGATAGACTGGTTTAAATTCCAGGTCACCAACCGTTCACTGCAGCACCACGCTGATGCACCAAACCGTCCGCTCTCGAGACCCGAGAGGTCCACTGACAGGCCGCCCGCCGTCTCTGAAAAATCGGTCAGGAGTCTTTTTTTTTTTTTTTTTTTTTTTTTAAATTAAGGCTACATCTAGTCTTGGTCTGCTGGTTTATCTTTTCCACACAAAGAAACTACCCATAAACCCAGTGGTCCATGTTTGGTCTAGTTTTGAAGATCCAAGTTCAAATTCAGCATCAGTGTTTGTTCCTGAGGTGAATGTTGAGCTTTTGTCAAAGTTTTATGAGCACAGATGAAAGGAAACACGAGATGTTATGAAGTAGTACCAGTAAACCGTCAAAAATTCTGCTTTCAAAGTAGTACTTTGTAAAGGTACGAGATTGACTATAAAATGTTCTTAAAATGTTAAAAGTACTTTTTTAGGAGGTCCACATATGTTACAAATGTGGAACTACGGTATGTTATAAACACGATGGATGGATGGATGGATGGACGGATGGACGGATGGATGGATGGATGGATGGATGGATGGATGGATGGATGGATGGATGGATGGATGGATGGAAAAATGTGTTAACGCACTTCCTCATGGGACATTTTCTGGCCATTTTATGATTTAAAATAAGTATATAAAGCATACGTATATATAAAAAAGTTCAGATGGACATTTTGAAACGTAGGTTTTAAAGGGTTATTTATAACTCTTTAACACCTTTTAGTAGATGGACATCTACTAAACTTTGGGGGTCTGTGGAACAAATCCATACAGATTTCTATACATTTTCATTACTTTTCTCTATGTTCTCTATGTTAACTTCCAAAAACACAGAAATATAATCCGTAAGAATAACAAGGTTTTCCATCTCGATCTGAAATGCAACTGACATAAAAATCAAAGTTCAAGCTCATCTTGACCGGACCGGTTCATGACTGCTGGAAATGAACTACAGCAGCCGAAATGACTAAATACATATGCAGGGATCCTGCATACTTGTAGAAATTTATCATTTGATGTAAACGTCAAAAAAACCCGAGTAGTTATCTGCTTTGGGGGTAAAATGACCTCTGCAAATTCCTATTCTTTCTTTGAGTAAGCATGATGACAAACGCATCTTCTTAAGTGGAAAGGACCGACTAGGATATGTTTTGATTTGTTCTTTGCCTTTTTATAAATCTGGTTCAAGTGTACAGCACACAGACATGTAAAAACAAAAGAGACAGGAGATTGGTCAGAAGATGTTTTCATTCACTCATAAAGCTATTTTAAAGCTGTTGGCTGTAAGATTTTACACTTTTAAGTATATAAAAATAAACCAAATAAATGTAAGTTTACCAGAGAACAATAGCAGCTTGTTAAAGGGATTCACTGTGTTCATGAAGAAAGTCACTAACAGTACCGTTCTGAGATATGGAGATGATCCAGCAAGCCTTGTTCTACCACCCTGTCTCACTGGAGGTCAGTCGGAGGAGTCCACATTCAAACTATTCAGCCGGTGAGATGTTAAGAAATGGTCACAGTGATGTGGAGAAATTCATGACTGTTTCTTTCTTTGCTCCATTTTTAAAGAACTAACTGAAACAAATGGAGTGCCCTTTCCGGGTCGAGGATCAGATCCTGCTCCAAGTGGAGGACTTAAAGCACCTCGAGGTCTTGTTGATGAGTAAGGGAAGAATAGAGCAGTTGATCAACAGGCGGAGCCAAAACGTGAACCTCTTGAGTTATCAGTTGGTTCACGTTCCCACATACACCGATGGTCTATGTAGGAATGGCTCAGGCATCTGGTGAGGATGCCTCCTGGACTAGGCACTCTCAGTGGGAGGAGACTCCAGGGTAACTGTTGAATCTCTTCACGTCAGATTGTTGAGTGTTTTAGTTTGACGTTGCCCTGCTTCAGCTCCCAACCCTGTCTCTTTTTCACACCTTGTTGGTCTTTAAACTCGCTCCTCGCCGACGTCCTGACACGATCAGGATTTCCTCTGACGATTCAAACAGCTCGGGTTTGAACCCGATGCACAGTTGAGCTGCTGCGGAGCCTCGGGGACGTCCTGCCTGCAGTTACAGCCAAGATCAGAGAGATCTGCGCCTGCAGGTCAGACGGAGACGCTCGTCTGTCCCACAGAATTGGGTCAGCCGGGACTCACTGCTGCAAACACACACGCCGTGTATGTGTGTAAAAGTTCATGTTCACTGTCCCATTTCTATGTTTAAAGATGACACAGACTTTGTGCTTGAAGAGTTTACAGAAATGATCAAGATGAAGTTAGGTCTGTAAGTGTTTGAGTATAAATGTTAACCGTAATGCTCGATATTGTGGTGCTGTGTGCCAAAAAAAAAAAGAAAATTGGAAAAACAAAACGATGGACATGCAGAATTATTGATGCAGGCTTTCACTGCTGCGGTCCGGAGAACTGCAGGGTACACAGTAATACGAGGTCAGGAAAGGTTGAGAAATGTGGGCTCGCAGCTCCTATGGAAACCTGCCCGGCCGACACTGAAGCCAGAACTTCGAATCATGCACATCTGTTAAAATACTCAGAAGTGCCCATCATGGCTCTTTGTATTGCAGTTTTTATTTTCACTCCATTCAGTCAGGAAGGTCCGGTTTGAGATACGTCTCCCAACCCAACATTTGAAAGTCTTCTCATACACAGTTGTGTAGTTTAAACACTGCAGTGATTCCATGAAAAGCCGCTGCCTACTGCGGGGGAATTTAGACTGAGGGGCTTGGATGAGGTGAGAAGAGAGGAGGTAACACTTTGTCTGGAGGTGAGAAGAGAGCTGGATGAGTTTCAGCATGAAGCAAGACGAGGACAGACGCATCTTTTGTGATCCGAAATATTGAGAGGAGAGAGGCGGATGATGTGTGGAGAGACTGGAGAATGATGGGGTGAGGTGGGAAACAGATGGGGTCTGCAGAGTGTATCAAGCACACCTGGGGTCCACAAATCCTTCTCTTCGACGACAAAGCTGGAAAAAGTCCTAAAAAAAATGTAACTGCGTTATAGTCGTCCCTTCAGTTTTCTGGTGGGACATTTGAGCTCGTTTTGCCACCTGGATAGTAATGAACCACTTTTAATTGTGTGATTTATT
The DNA here is from genome assembly GCA_014839995.1 of Xenentodon cancila. NCBI lineage: Eukaryota > Metazoa > Chordata > Actinopteri > Beloniformes > Belonidae > Xenentodon > Xenentodon cancila. Next base: position 5,396,420 of record CM026217.1, read on the forward strand.
CCTGAAGGGTCTCAATTTAAATCACCTGATACTGATGATAAATGCAAGAGATTGATCTCTTTTGCACAGAGACTATGTGGTGAGTTAAGTGAATAGAATTTGATGCCTGGAAAATTTGGAATATTGAGAAAAGATTTTTAAGAGAATGGACCCAAAATGCTCAGTTCTTTTCTTCTAACCTGCGTAAAACAAATCCAAAATCCCACCACAACACATACAACATAAACTCATGAGGTCTCATAAAACTCATCCGTTGACTTAAATATTCACTCTGATCCAGGATGATGGAGAAGGGAGAGGAGGAGAAGGAGTCGGTGGTGCATTGCAGTGCTTTAAGTCGACGTCTTTACGTAGACGTATTTCAAAGATACGTGTCTTTTCAGAGTTTAAAATCGAAGGCTTTTCTTTGTATTTGCAACAAAACAAATGGGAAATTACAGCATCTTGCGCAACACGACTCTTCATGGTGCTGGTCTGCAGATGTGGCAACACAATGCTGACGGGAACTTAATATAAGAAGATGCATTGCTTTGGTTGGGTGTCTTTTTCTGGTAAATACCCATCAGTTGTTGCATGGTGTGTTGCATGATTAGATATGTCAATTAAACATCAAAAGGGTTTTAAAATGATCATTTTAAGATCTAAAAGTTAATGTTGCTTTACTTGGATCTCAACTCACTGGTTTGATGTTACTGTTAAAGAGCCTGTTTGCATTATTCATTAAATACAGAATTGTATTTTTTCATCAAAAATTCAACTTAAAAAACAAATAAATGTAATTCTTTAAAAACGGCTCTGTGGATTGCTCATATAAAAAATGTAATATGATTGAAATTGTATCCAAAAGCGTTATAGTTTTCTGTGTTTACAGCTTTTAAATGCGACTGACAGATTGTGTGTTTGCCGTCAGGAGGAACGCGGGACATCGGATCGGCCCTCACCAGGATGTGCATGAGGCATCGCAGCATCGAGGCCAAGCTCCGCCAGTTCTCCATGTGAGTGTGTGTGTTTTATGAACAGGTGTAGCATCATTTCTCAGTTGTCTCTGGCGACCTGCTTCTTCTCCCTCCCCCTGGTTTCCTCTTTTCCTCCTCAGTTTTGGATTCAACCTGATGATATTCTTGCCAAAAAAGAATTCCCCATCTCCTTCCCTCTTCCCTGTCCCAACCGTGTGCTCCGGGGTACTTTTGTTTTGTTCTTTCCTTTTACTACACACCCTCTTTCACCTCCTGCTGTGACGCGATTCAGCCTCGCATTTTCGCTCCAAAACTACGAACAAGGAGACAAATAAAATAAGACAAGACTGGCAGTGTTCTCTCCCTCTTCCCTTCCTGTCTCCTTTTCCTTATGCATCTTCTTTTCTTCTCATCAGCTTTTCCTCTGCATGAGTCCATTTACTCCTACTGTGTAGAAGGTGCGAGTCAGTGAGGTTGAAATGAGGAGATGAGATCTCCAGCTGAGTCGCTGAATGAAAATGTAATGGCGGGAAGATGTAAAAGCCCAAATTCAGAAATCAAACTGGTTGTACAGTGTGATGCATTAACCATTTTTTTAAGACTTTGCAAAGTATCCCAGATGTCTTTCTCTGGAGCAACGTCCTCCAGGTCCTCTGAAGGGACCTGAGGATGGTAACGCCGGACAGTCCATCAGCTATAAGAGCAACTTCTGGCAAACAGGAAGAGGGGATAAAAAGGGAGTACGTTTTTCATGACATTTCTTTCTTATTAAAACATCAGTTTAATTTGAAGGAATATTTACTTACTTTTAGAAAATATGAACGGCCATTCTTTTCCATCAAAGAACATTAGTCTAATTTATTATTTTAGTAATTAAAGCAGCAGCACTTTTATAAATACAGCATAAAGTGGAGTTTTTTTTCCAGCTTGTGGCCGGTTTAACCGGCAAACAAAGACGGCAAAGCCTACAGGACTGACAGACCACTGAAGAAGAAGTACTCGTTAGTTTGCAACCAATTTGGCGACGTAGTTGGTTGTAATGTAGCAAATGCATCGTTTCTCTGCAAAGAAACGCGCCTTCTCTGAATTTAATTTTGGCCATGCTGCCATCGAAGGACGCAAAAGCCGTGCACACAAAACTCATACTGGCATCCTGAAACGACAAACCCTGGCAAACACGTTAATGCACATAGACACTTGTATTTCACTTTCCCTTGGCCATCAATCTAAACATTGGTCAGAGTGAGACGGTGACGGTAAACGAAACATGCAAAGACAAAATTACAGAGTAGACAACTTTGTTGGTACACCAAAACAAGAAACCACATCAACACGCAGTAATCCAGCTACCAATAACAATCCCTAGCTCCCACTGGGAGCAGAAACGCTGTGGTCCGTTTTTTTCCAGCAGTTTGCCTCATCTGAAGCACAATCTCAGGTCCCACCGGGAATGTTTCAGAAGCAAAGCACCGCCCGTTCAGTTGGGTTTGGGAGATTACAACTTTACACGCAGGTTCTGAAATCACGTGAGAATTGCGCGGGAAGCTGCTTGTTTGAAAGACATGTCAGATAAGGATGACTGGTGTCAAATAAAATGCACTTTTCTAAACTCAACTTCTCGTCATGTGATTTAAAGCTCTTCTGAAACAACCTCCTCTGGGATGGTCTAGTCGGGGCACTGCACACAGCAGATCAAGCTGGTAGGAAATTAAAGAGGCTCGGCCGTGGTTGAGCGCTGCTGGTTGGAGCACTCTCAATGATTAGGTCTCAATAACAGCAGCTGGTGCGGTGCCGCGGTTTCATGGGGCTTCCTCGCCCTGCGGCACTCCGAACTAGGTGGCTGGTCCTGTTCCAAATATCCAGTCCAAGTGTAAACCTTGTTCTATCCTTTTCCCGGTCACTTTCTTTCCCTCTTCCTTGCTACCTCCAACCTGGTCCTCTTTGGTTTTTTTCAGCACCTCTGCAATGATGGGCCAACTTTTGGGAAATAGACATTATTGCCATAATGTGATATATGTTCTCACAAGAGTGATCTGAAAAGGATGTGTAGTGCAGTTCCAGGTCAGCTGGACATGTTCAAGCAATAAAACATCAGGTCAAAGTTGTTACTTTACGATGAAAACTGTATGCAGTGTCGTATGTGTATGTGATTTTAACCATTACTAATACACCAGCCTACACTAACTAAGCACTTTAACCTAAACCTAGAGTTAAAGGATTTGTGCTGTGGACACTTTGTTGTGTAAATGTGCGTGTCTGTGTTGCCAGGATGTTTCTGGACTGTCTGATCAACCCTCTACAGGAGCAGATGGAGGAGTGGAAGAGAGTGGCCAACACTCTGGACAAAGATCATGCCAAAGGTCTCATACACACACAACATATGTACATATGTTTTCATCTTTGGTGGGTTTGCGCACATTGATAAATGATTGTACACATAGCTACGCATACGGCATTAATTCTTTTTCAGGCTTCACAGCTTTTAATGGCTGTGTTAAATGACTGTGCTCTTGTGCAGAGTATAAAAAAGCCCGCCAGGAGATCAAGAAGAGATCATCAGACACCCTGAAGCTGCAGAAAAAAGCCAAGAAAGGTCCCTATTTTCTTGCCAGTTTAATCCGTTTATTAGTCACAACTAAACAGTTAATGGGAAAATTCAATCTGTACTTACTTTTTAAAAGGGTGTAAATACATGAAGATGTGAAGATTTAAAAAGTGATGTTTTTTTTTTTCCTTCTCTAAACGGCTGCCTTCCCCTGTGTGGCGTTTCCATCACTTCCTGCCAAATTCAGCTGATGTATTTGGTAAGTTGTTAATGCACGTTACTTTATTTTTCTCTGTCAAACATGATTCTTCTGCAAATGTAGAAATGCTTTGTTTGGAAAAGGTTAGACAAAGATATCCTCCTGGTGTTTAAAGTGACATCTCTTCATCTCCCACATTTGGCCTTCAGGTGGCTTCAGTATCCAGTAATGGTAATGATTGTAACGGTAGTAGAGCAGCAATAGGTGAACAGATTGAAATTATTTACTATCTGCCTCTTTCAATACATTTTCAAAGTATTCGCTTTGATGGTGCTTTGTCAAATAGTCTCTTCCAAAAGAATCGCATCCAGCCCACTTTGGTCAGCTGAAAAATGTTCTCATGCTGTTGAGATGTTTGTGTGACTCTCAGAACTGAGAACCTGACCACAATAAGGACTTTTCACAGCAATTAAGACTCTACAAAGAAAACATTTTCACAGTTTGTTCAGTGAAACATAAGGCAGTGTAAGAAAGCATCACACGAACAACCGTATATCAACCATATCGCCGACGGCACTTCTTAAAGAAACATCAGTATTTATGCTGGCTGATGCAAGATGAAAAACTGCTTTGACAGTTTTATTTTTGTAAAATTGACCTTCCGTTTACATCTCTCATGATGCAAGCATTTACAGATTTAATAACTGTTGTAAACTACTCCTCAAACTGCTCTTCTGCTGGAACAGCAGCAGTGTCCTTGGTTGTTACCTTGAACTTCGTGCCATGACCAATGCTCATTCGGTATCTTCGGCAAAGAACCCTTGGACCCACATGGATTTGAACTGAGGCTCTCCACCTTATCTGAACATCTGTTTGAGAGATGCACCTGAATTAGGGAATTTATTTCTCATTCTTGTCCATTGATTAACTTGAAAATGTGCACCCAGCTATCTGAATTGGGTCAACCTTGTCAAACACGGCATTCCCCTCAGGAGCAGAACGTGGTACCGCCATCCCTGTCCACAATACAATGTAAATCGGTTCTCATTGGGTGTTTCACGATGTTAGAACAGGCAAATATTATCAGAGCAGGGCCCTTCGAGACGACCACCATCCCTGAAGTCCATATCTTGGCACTTCTTTACCCAACCTTCATGTATCATATTCTAAAGAGGCTTTGGACATAAATGTTTTCCAGATGTGGAGAAACCCCTCAACGTTGACTGTTACCTTCCGGAACCAGGAGCCCAGATGACAAGTGATGGCTTTCCAGTTTGCAAAGAAGAAAAAACAAAGCATGCATGAACAAAACATTTTCCTCTTAAACTTTGTCCTTTGTTGAAGGACTTGTTCCAAAAGGTGGTATTTCAGATTTGAATTAAGCCCTTGGAACAAAATAAACCTGGGGTTGACCCTAGAGGAAGCTCAGATGTAGTCAAGTATCTTCAATCATCAGGCTTTCCCAGCCTGCCATTACTGCACAAAAGTTAACGACCGCGGGTTAAGTGGATCAAGTTTTAAAGAGAGGAAACGGGATGAGGAACTTTGGTTGGAATGAAATGAATGCATTGAGAGAGAGAGAGTTGGGGGGGGGGGGGGGGGGGGGGGTAGAATGTGAAAAGCATTCAGAGAAGATCTAATTAAATTAAAACTATAATTACTGAATTTAAAGGCATAACCTTTACAAGAGTCTGAATTCTTTCTGCTATTGTCTATAAAGAGTAGAGGTGACTGGGTGCCTCGAGATGGTGGAAAGAGAAGAGAATTAGAGGATAAAGACAGGAGAGAAATATAAAAGACAGACAGACACAAACCACAAGAGAGATCTTCTCTAGGCAGCATATTGCTTCAGTTCTGTGGGAAACCAGGATTAGATTTGCGTCTCTTGAAGAAAGTCTTCATCTCTATCGCTGATGCTTCTGCCTGGAAACGTTCAGTTGGGGAGGGACGGCGCTCTCTGCCATCTATCAGCGCGACCACAGAAGCCGGCCTCGGGTCTCACTGGAGGGATGAGGAACTTTAATTGCATGTTTATGTCCGCCCTCAAATACAGAAGATGGGATTGCTAAACAATCGGCTTACAGAGGGAAAAACTCAACCCCTAAGCACTTCAAGAAGAAAAAAACAACTGCAATTGACAAATATGACACGGTCACACAAAACTGAATGCCAGTTTAGTCTCTGGGAAACTGCCGCAGACGGTTTTTCACTTCGCCATGACCTATTTAAAATAAGAAGAGTTGGTGTGCAGCTTTATACTTTCTGTTCAAACTTTTTTTTTTACACCTCTCTCAGCTTCAAGCTCATTTCTTTTTTCGTATACGGTTTTCAATGCCAATATTTACTCATTTACTGAGAAGAGGAATCTGAGAAATGGAAAACTAGGATCCCCATCTGCCTATGATTTTGTTCCAAGTTTAGCACCGTTCACTCAAGTGAAATGAAAGTCATGTTGACAACTCTGAGTTGTCTGGACCACAGAACGGATTTTTTTTTTCCTTCAATGATAACCGAGTCCCGGAGGGAAAGATGCAGCGATCTGTAAGAACGGCCAAAGAAAACATGGACAACTGCACGTCCAACAGCGGTTTTACACTACAGCGTTCATTAAACCCGCATCACATATCAGGATCCGCTGGGCTTTAATGGCAAAGGAAATGTTAAAAAGACATCATGGACTGCGACTGGTCAGGCTGTGATTGCTTTTGTATGTGTGTTTTGTTTGTGGAAAACATTCAAGACGTATATTGTTTTAATGAATTTTAGGGAGTTTCATGGTTCTGTGAAACTTGATTGTGCACGTTCAAATTTCAAAGCTCTTTTATCTTCAAATCATCTGCATGTGTCTGCTCTGTTATGGTGCACAAAACACGTAAAAATGACAAGATTTATATTTGCAGATGAATCAAGACAGAGTTAAGTAAATGGTGTTTATGGAGTATGAGTTAAAGCACAAAGCAGCCTGTTGTGTCCAGTAAAACCGGACGGGGATCAAATCGAGAGCGGGAAGCCCCCCCCCCCCCCCCCCCCCCCCCCCCCCCTCCCCCCCAGTGCATGGTTCAGACGAACCACGCACGCTTCTGTACCAGCATGCGTCGTTTGATAGTAACGCCATGAATTAACAACCTTTTACTTAAAAACGGACTCCTACTGCTCTGCGCAGCCTTTTTTTGATGTCCTTTGTCGATACTAGTCTGGTTGTTGCTCCGCGGTGTGACATGCTTTTGCTTCTTTGATTGATCTATGGACTGGTTTCCAGAGACGGTTAATTCTGCATTCACGGGTACTGCGTCCTGGAAATTAAAATCAAATCCAGACACAGCAGACTAATTCTTTGTATCAAAAACAAAAAGCAAGAGGTGCGATGGCTGGCCAGGGTGTGTTGCCATGGCAGCCCCTGTAGAAGCGTTGATTTGCAGACGCTCTGTCATAAATGTGTGATCTTCTAAACAAATCTGCAGCCTAATATGCAAAACGATAAGTTGGAATAAAATATATATGCACACACTATAATTGAATAATATATATATAATTGGTTTTGTTGTAAGGAAAATAAAAGTGATTAACCATTAATAACCATTTAATGTGTTTAATTGAATGTTGTTTCCCAGCAGAAGTGTTTGATTGATTTGCCACTTCTGGACTCATTTAATTCTGTAATAAGGTTTAATGGTTTGTGCCAGGCTTTAATTATTGTTTTGATGCAATCAAATGTTGGCAGTCTTAGAAGAGAGGTTTTTTTTTTGTTTTTTTTTCTGTGGACCAGAAGTTTTTCTTTTGTTAAATTTGACCTTACAGCTTGTCGATATGTCTGCGGTGCACCTCGCCTCTACATTTGTTTTTCTTTTTTTTATGAAATTAGGAAACACATCTGGCTGCTTTTAATACTTTAAATCAGCACTTTGACAGATTTATTGTAAGGCTTTTTAAATACTTCTTCTTTTGTTTGTGCATTAAAGACTTTTTTCATAGACGTTTTATCCAGTTCGCTTATTTTAATTCATCCGTTTAGCTTGTTTTGTGCTTTTTTCCCTCTTTCTTCAGTATGAGTATTTGATAACTCAAGGAAACTAACAGATTATGTATGTGGTTCTTGACTTTAGTGGAATTGTCCATAGTTAGGGTTAGTTCCTTCATTTTTCAAAGCAAAAGTGTCAAATATTGTCTAAATTTTCAATGCACTTTTGGATACAAAGCGAACAACCACCGTCTTATTTAAATTGAGTAACAGTTGGAAATACAGTCTGTCCATCATTAGGACCTTTATAATCTAGCTAGCTTTTTGGTCTCTTCTGGCTTCATGAAAATATATCGGAGCATCTTCTGGACAGCAAAGAAAGTGTTTGCCATGCTTCCTAATAGCAGATGTAATGGAGGTGTGTATAGAGAAAAATGTGACTGACCCAAGTACAGAGCCCTGTTGAACACCATAACCAACTGTGTTTGATGAATGCCCCTCGTTCGCTTTATTTCAGCTTCAGCAGTAGATTTATTTTTTTTCTGGGCGAGAGGGTTGGTCATCATGAACGTTTGTCATGCAGGCCGTGGAGACCTGCAGCCTCAGCTGGACAGTGCCATGCAGGACGTCAGTGACAAGTACCTGCTGCTGGAGGAGACTGAGAAGCAGGCTGTGAGGAAGGCACTGGTGGAGGAGAGGAGTCGCTTCTGCTGCTTCGTGTCCATGCTGAGGCCTGTTGTGGTGAGTGATGCGTTCAAACCATTCAGGGCAAGAGAGGCGGATAAGAGGCACCATAGTGCTGCCTGGTGATAGAAAACCAACAGAAGGTTGTCATGCTGAAACATGGCTGTGCAAAGTGTGCAGATCCTTCATTTAAAGAGTCAGTTATTGAAGCGGTGTAGTGGAGCCCACTGATGTGTGTTTGTGTGTCAGGAGGAGGAGATGTCTATGCTGGGGGAGATCACTCACCTGCAGACGCTGACAGATGATCTGAAGATGCTGACCATGGATCCCCACAAGCTGCCAGCTTCCAGTGAGCAGGTAAAGCTTCTGTCTGATTCTACCAGACGACCACAAACACATGTCCTAACGTCTTCCTACATTTCCTGACTGACATTGATTTTACTCTCTCAAATGTGAAAATCCTCTTCTTTTGTTGTGTGATCATTTTGTAAATTAAATACGTTTCTGGACTGTTAACTGAGGGACGAATCCAACTGGAATGTTTTAAGCAATTTGAGCTGTAAGCCATGTAGCAGATGGTCATCTTCAACCTGTCCTCACATGGCTTCTTTGGAAAAATCAGTTTGAATGATGCCAAGTATGGAACTACTATTTTTCTTTCTATGAAGCAGAGCTTTATTAAATCCACAGACACCCAGATATTCGAGTCTGCCCTCTTTATTTTCACCAAAAGGCTTCCAGAATTCATCTTGATCAAATATCTGCAGCACACAAGCCCTTTAGGACGACTCAACAAACTACCACACCTATAAATGAGACTAAGAACCCTCGTCTAATACACGTTTTTTAAGACTGCTTTCTTGTCATTTCCTCTTCAGGTAATCATTGACCTGAAGGGCTCAGAGTGCACCTGGTCCTACCAGACTCCACCCTCGTCGCCAAGCACCACGGTATCCAGAAAGTCCAGCATGTGCAGGTTTGTTGCCATGGCCACAGTATCAAAGGCACCTGCTGAAACGACAAAGCACTAAATGAGAGGAGAGACTAAATTATCTAAAACTATGCAAATATCATGCGGTTGGTGTATGCTTTAAGTTAAGCAGCTCACAGTTGTTGTGACTGTATTTTTGTTTTATTTTATTTTTTATATCGATTCGCAACCTCTCAATCACTTTGAATTGTTGCGTTGCATCTTGGTCATTTTGCATCTTCTCGTAGCAATCCTGTGCCTGCTTGCAGTTAATTTAATCTACTTTATGGCTGTTTTGTGTCAGTGTAGATGTCTAACATTGTCTCTTGGTTGTATCAAACTCTTATTTTCCAAGCACATCGATAATAAAAGTAAAAGTAAAATACAGCTATTGTGTGCTGCCTCCTTGTGGTTTACAAGTGCGGCTGCATCTTTGGCTCACCTGTTCAAGGGGAGCACTGATCTACTGGAGATGAGAAGGGTATTGTTCTGGCTTTGAAATGTGCAAAGTATATAATGTGTCTTCTTTGTTTTCTGATGGATTAATATGACAGGATGAGAAATAGACTCACAGATTAATGGTTTTTCTAGCTTCTGTCTTCACATCAGCAGGCAATCAGGTCCACACCACTGAAAAGGGTTGTAAAGCTCGTTGTGGTTGAGAGTGGCTCACATCCGGTTGGGTTACAGATTTAAAAGCCACAGCGGTTGCTGTTTGACATATATATATATATATATATATATATATATATATATATATATATATATATATATATATATATATATATATATATATATATATATATATATATATATATATATATATATATATATATATATATATATATATATATATATATAACTAAAATAGTTCCTGTTAAAGTCCGAGGTATCGTCATCCCCTAAATACATGGTTCCTCTAATGGCCAGTTAATGCCTAACATTTACCGTTTCCTCTTCTTTCACACAGCAGTCTAAACAGTGTGAACAGCAGCGACTCTCGCTCTAGCGGCTCACACAGCCACTCCCCCACCTCCCACTTCCGTTTCCGTGCCTCGTCCTCCTCCTCGTCCTCGGTGCTGCCGCAACAGACGCCTGCCCGCCTCTCCTCAGTCTCCTCCCATGACTCTGGGTTCATCTCGCAGGACGCCTTCCAGTCCAAATCCCCGTCACCAATGCCACCAGAGAACTTGCAGGTAACAGCAGTTGGATCGGTTTCATTATTACCTGCCGGTGAAATGCATTTTCACAGTCTGATTTGCCTCATTTTCAAGTTCCATTGTTTGAAAGCCTGAGGTCTGCAGAGGCTCCCGGGTTGCTAGGATACGGCTCATCTGCGTGTGGTTGCCAAGTCACTTCGACTGCCACATCCAGCCAGATGGCTTCCTGGGATGTGGATCCTTGGCAGATTGGAAACAGAGGGATGGAAAAGGCTGCAATTACTGTCAATATGCATTATTGAAATCACATATTTGAAAAAAAAAAAAAAACCCAGAAATGTTGACAGGTTTCTCAAGTCAAAAACTGTCCATCAGAAATCATCTTATTTTAACAGTGATGTTTTTTCGAAGTCGATAAGGATCATTGCTGGCCATCTCTTGTTCTGTCCAGTCATCATCATTGACATCAGCTTTTCACCGCCAAAGCCACTTTTATTTAATTTAACAGTTCTTTGTGCTGTTTTTTCTTCTTTTCACCCGACACGAGATCTCTGGCTTTCCCTGACATGCACTGCTTTTTGCTGCTAACCTTTGTCGTGCTCTCTCAGCTTTGTGTTTTTCTTTCTGTTAATGGAAACTGCTGGCTCTTACTGTGCGCGCTGCATTGCTCAGTCTGTCAATGAGGAGGCCTCCTCTTCTCCCTCATCTTCCTCATCCTCACACTCTGAACCCAGCTCTGGGGAACAACAGGTGAACAAATAAATCCAGATGTTGGGTTTCTGTGTTAACAAACTGCTCTGTTTTTGTTTTGTTACTTTAAGCGTTTGTGCTTTTACGGTTAGAATGATGTCAACTGCTGTTTCATTTTTAAAAAGAATATTTCATCATTTCTAGAAGTCATTCGGTGAATCCAAGGGAGATTTTAGCTGTTGTAAAACCACTCACCTGCTACACATACCTTTATTTTCTGACCCAGTTTTCACATATTTGCCATATTTAATTTGATTTATTTTTTTGTCCCTGCTTCATCCACTCACCTTCAGTTGTCAAATGGCTTTGACCATCATACTGCCCCCTGTCTGCATGGAGCAGTACTGCAGCCCCAGGACACTCACCTCCACCCTTCATACTTCACCTACTCCTCTTCCTCCAACACCACCTCTCCCATCTCCTCGCCGTCCTATTTATCCATTTCTCCTACGTGGCCGTGGGCTCGGACAGGTTCCGGCCAGCCGGGAGAGTTCCCACCTCCGAGCCCTCCGGGGCTTGGAATGATCCCATCATCCAGAGTCCCATCCTGGAAGGTTTGATACCACTCTCCTCCATGTCCTCCCCTATCCATCTTTCCTCCTTTTTTGTTTGATTTAAGTGCTTTTTTTATTTAAGTTTTGCAAGTTTCTTACTTTTTTAATGCAGTTAAAATTGGACCTGCCATCTATTACCGTTGACTGTGTATCAATTAACATCAAGATCATTTAGTCTCAAAGTGAGGCAAATAAGAGGTTGATTTAAATTAAAATGTTTTATTATAATAAATTATCATGGGCACATCTTTAAATATACTGTACGTTGGCTACATCTTCAAAATGCAAACAAAAATATGCATTGCTTTTAATTGGTGTTAATTAAAGAGAGTTTGTTGTAATTAATGCCTGACTTACTTTCTCTAGATCAATAGATGCAAGACTTTGTTATTTAGTCAATAAAACATCCGAATTTGGCAATTCCAACCCAAGAAGAGCTAAGACCAAAAATACAGCAGTTTTGTTTTTTGGGTTGTCTCTTCTGTACAGGACTGGGCCAAACCAGGCCCATACGACCAGCCCTTGGTCAACACTCTGAGGAGGAGCAAAGACAGGAGGGAGACCGCAGATCCCAGCAGCCACCAGGGTTCTGAGGTCAGCACACCAGGGGAGGAGCTAAAGGGGCTCAAAGGAAACCACTTCATGACATCCCTCAAGGTGAGATCAGGTTTTAGGATTCCTTTATGTGCTCATGGACCAAATAAAATCCAAACCAGTATTTTCACTTATTGGCAGCAAAATTTCAAACACAACTAGCCAGTGTTGACATGTTTATGCTTGCATGTACGTGATACTGACAGGCAGACAAGGAGACCCACGAGGAGCTGGCCAGGGTGCTGGCCCGAGGGCTCCAGCTGGACATCCACGGCTCCAGCAGGGACTCGCTGCAGGGCTCCAGCGGCTACAGCAGCCAGACCAACACGCCCTGCTGCTCAGAGGACACCATCCTGTCACAAGGTACACATGCTGGCTTCAGATGGGGTTTTTTTAACCTACAGCCCTAATGCTGTGTGCATGTATGAAATAGTACTTTTAACTTTTTTTGTCTCCATATTAGACTGTCCCAGCTACTCTCTGGGTGCAGATCTGGAAGGTGAGCAGCAGCCTTCAGACTTTGACAAGTCCTCGACCATCCCGAAGAACAGTGATGTCAGTCATTCTTACCGCCGCATGTTTCAATCGAAACGTCCTGCTTCCACCGGTGGCCTGCCCTCGAACGCCTCCGCCATTAACACCCCAGGGGTTGCAACTATTCGACGAACTCCGTCTTCTAAACCAAATTTGAGGCGACCCTCTGGGGGCCTAAACTTGGGCCCCATCCCCATAAAGCCCCCTATGATCCCCGTCAAGACCCCCACTGTGCCTGAACATCCTGGTTTCCAAATCAGGGCAGCATCAGATGGCAGTAATACCCCACGGAGCCCAATGAGCCCTACAACCACCCCTCTATCAGCTGGCAACGGTGGACCATTGTCACCAAAGTCTGTCGCCTGGGAGACCCAGCATCTAGACGAGGGATCGGATCCTCCTTCCCCTCCGCCACAGCCAAGTAATCGGTTGTCAGAGTGGGAGCGCCAGCCTCTCCCCGAACTCCTGGAGGAGATGGAGTATGGCGAAGTGGAGGACTATCTGGTGGCGATACGCCGAGGCGTCAAGCTCAAGAGGACGGCCACAAATGACCGATCAGCACCGAGTATTCATTAATTCTGCCAGGGTTTGTATGACTTGACCCATTCTGTGTCCATAGTTTGTCTTTTTGAAGGACACAAAATGGTAACTACCAAGTACACACAAATCAGAGCTGCAACCTGAAGTGAGTGCCAAAATAGACGGAAGTTGCCCAGAGGCTGTGGACCGGTCTTAGACTCCCAATTTTACAGTGCCAAATTTTATTTAAAGATAAAACCTCTGCACCTTAACTATTTGGGAAAAAAAATCCAGATGATAGATGTACAAGTTTGGAACCACAATGTTGGCTTGTGGTGTCTGTACTGTTTGAAAATCCTAACTAACACAAAGGCAGTCCTTCAGCATTAAACGGGTAAAAGAAACCCATTCTGCTCTAAAAAAGAAAAAGAAAAAGTGGAAATATCTGCTTGGATTTTTTTACATATCAAAGAAGTGCACAATAAAATGTCCACACAGAATAAGAATGCTTCCAACAATGTCAAACCTTTTTTTCTTTTTGTTTTTATAAAAAAGGGCAAAAAATAAAAAATATAAATGAAAAGTTACAAAATTTGTCAGTGTTCCACTTGAGCAATGCAAGCTCACAACGTTCCAACAGGGAACGCCGATCCGAGACCCTTTCCTCAGGGCAACTTTAGGAAAACACTGAGTGGGTCAGGTGAAGTCAGAGAAGAGAGGACTCCAATGAAACAGAGAAGCGATGGCAAAAAAAAAAAAAAAAAAAAAAACAAGTCGCGAGAATCTGGGACTATAAGGAGCAGAAAGGAGCGCTGGAGTATCTTCATTTTTCCAAAGCTCGAATCATTTGTTTGTACGTATTTAGTTTGTATTATATTTATGATACTACAGAAGCTGCTGTTGTGATGGTCAACAGTAGCCACTTGCTGTTACTTTATTTTTGGACAAATTGAATTGGTTTAAGCCTCTAAAATTAAATCTTTCGGCGAATAAAACCCAGCAGAAGTCGATTTAGAAACAATAGATAAAGTAAACTGTACAACACAGGTCACGTTAATGATTCTGTAAACTAAAAGTCAAACTACATAATATTCATTTCTTTTTTTCTGGTATTGGAATCACTTTGGCTGTTTCAAATATATATATATATATATATATATATATATAATAATAAAATGACATAAATACGGCCACTCAAGATAAGTTAGTATACAAGTGAATAGCGCCAACAGGAGCTGCTCCTGCAGCTTTCATGGTTCGACCCGTCTGTAGTACATGGGTTTAGGTGGCTGTGTGTATTGGTCGTCGTAGTGAAACCTATGCGCTCAATTAGCTGGCACTGATGTAAACAGTTGTGGACATTATGTTAGTGAAGCTGCGGTTTTAGAACAAACCTATGTAAAGATCTGATCTGTGTAGTTTCATTTGGTCATAAAGGAGCTAGAAAGCATTCCTGGTGACCTGCCATCAAGTACGCGCATGCAGCGGCGTTAGAAACGTGCGGACAGTGTCTGCAAAGCCCACTTGTGGGGGTGTGCATCTATTCAGTACAAATGAGGGCGCGAGAGCTGATTTTAGAAGCGGAAACTGGCTGGGATGGATCAGCTGTTGAGTAACGTAACACTCCAGAGATGTGAGATGCAGTCAGACGCGCCGTCATGGTCACATGTCCTCACACACGTGGGATCAACGGTGGTCCGTGTGGAAGCTTGTGGATTCCATCCCAATCATTCAAATGACCTTTTAGCGGTTTATTATTATTAAATAAGCTATACCATCATATTAAATATATACACTGTACAGAGAAGTTAAAGGATTTCGCATATATCCAGAATTCTGCTTAAGTGTGTGCACCTGAAAAATAAGGATCCAAAGTTAAAATAGTCGGTAAATATCAAAGTAAACTGAATGTGTAATTTGCCAGACTTTATTAAATAAAACACCTACTCACATTCGCAGGTTTATTGCCCATCTATTTGCTTAAAAACGCCACTAAAACCATGAATACAATCAAGTGCGTTTCGGACGTCCGCGGTTCTTACACAGATCGCCCGGTTAAAGTGTGCGCGCGCGTTACTTCGTGGGGACGCGCCGTGAGCGTTCACGTGAACGTGTGCGCGCGTAAATTCAGCCGCGGCGTCTCCTCCGTGGATCTCCGTGAACGCAGCACGTGACCCAGCTGAGATCAAAGGAACGAGCTGACCGCGCCGCACGTTAACTACAGTTATACACGAGAGTAACTTTGACTTCGTAAATGTTTCAGACGGTTCCTGCAGTTTGTATTAGTGAGTAATAGCGTACAAGCTGAAGTAACGATTCTTCCGTACTACCCAAAAGTACTGTTGCTGTTGCGTTTTCACATCGGTTTATTTATTCTTTATTCTCTGTATTGTTTAACAACGTGGAACCTATTAGAACATTTATTTAATATGCATGTCATTTTTTTCTTTTTTTTTTTACCAAGAAAAAAAGCCTGTATGTTCATGATCTGCTTTCTTTCACCCGTTTGTCCACTCGCGTTTTTACGTGACGTCACCTGCTTTCCTTTGGCGGGTCGTAGACGGTTCGTGTTTACGTGACAGCAGCTCGAACCCGCGTCTGACGGCTGGAGTGTTTTTATGTCCGTACCCGCTTTGCGCTGCAGGTCGTGTAGCTGATGCAAGAACGAGCAGATGAAGCTGAAAGTTTGGACCTGCGACGACTGTAAGCGCGCGTTTTCACTCAAACTAACGCGCCGCGGCTCAGACACGTGGGGACGGGGTGTTTTGGAGAGTAAAGGTTCGCCGGGTCTAGCGTTTCATTTCTGGACGAGGCTCGTCTGAAACGGTACCTGGAGATATTTGAAGCTGGACCGGAACCCGCCTGTCCGCTGCGGGCGCGCCTGGAAGCCATTTCTGTTCCTGTTAGTAAAAGCTGCTGTCACTGTCTTCTTACCCTTTAACATTTAACCTTTAATTTCAGACAAGTTGCCAATTTTTTAAAGTATATGGTAAATAATAACTTTGATTTTTGTACTGTAAGCTATTCCTACTTCAGGTACTTCTCTATTATGGTTTCCTGTGTCCGTTGTCCAGATAAATGCCACCAATTTGTCTGAAATTTCTCTTGTTGCTGCCACTTTCTCTCACTATAAATGTCAGATTTGGAGAAATAATTGAGAATGATTCTTTTTTTTCCCCTACACAAACACATTGTATTTAAGTTTTGGAAGCTGGGGACACGTCCTTTAACGAGCAATACACTACATAAATAATTAAATAATAATCAAAATGTACACTTGTAGCTTCAACATTTTTAGGAATATGACATTTAAAAATGACAGACATTCTCAGGGGCTCGATAGTATTTGGACAATGAAAAGAAAACTTGAATTTGACTGGTCAGAAGTCGTCTTTCCTTTAAACCCTGAAGACAACTGAACAGGAGGTGTGGAGATGATATCAGGTATTGAGTTGGCGTTTGGCAGCTGTTTGACCGGTGCTACTGATATAAACCCCAAGGAGATCAATGCAGGAGGGGGAGGCCATCAATAGGCTGGAAATACAACGGTCAGGAACTGTTGGTGACCAAATCGACTGTTTGGTAAACGAGGATGACAGCAGTCAAGTCAACATTCAACAACAATAAACTTGTATCAGAATGGTGGCAGGAGAAGGAAATGAACTGGCACGCATGTCGAACTTGGCGGAGGCAGTGTTATGTCAATATATATATATATAAAATATACACACATTTCAAAAAGTAGTGACCAGGCTGGAAATGGAAGAGTTGACATGATTTTCAGGATTGTGAGAGTTTGAACATTCAGATAAATCCTGACCAGATGAATACTATATCTAACTGGCTTCACCCAGATCAGCTCTTATAACACAGATTGTCACTCAAAGAACCTGGCTAAGAAAATATTCAACACCTTGAAAACAGTTTGCTTTAAATGTGAGCTTTTAAAATGCCGACTCTGACCTTAAAGGAAGGTTGAGACTGACAGCAGCTCTGTTCAGTCACTGCATCAGCGATCAATACAAATAAAAAGAAACATTTAGTATCACCAGTCAAGCCACGAGTAAACACTCATATTTATTATCTTATTTTCAGTTGCACATAATGTTGGAAAATGCACAACCACTGTACGTATAGACAGAATTTATAGTACAAAGGTGTTTCAATGGCAACAGTTTCCCAATCTGTCCACTAGATGGCAGCACAACTGCATCATTTTACTGACTAAAACAAACTTCACATGCTTCAAAACATTTTTATTTTGCTGTCAGAGATGGCTAATAATCAAAATATCATTCATGGAGAACACAAACCATAAAGAAAAAAAAAATCAAACTTGATGCAAAAAAATACAAGTTCATGTTGGACGGGAATACCACTGACTATTAGAATCAGGTGATAAATCTATCATTAAGAAGTTACAAAGAGATGGTACACTGCTCGTGATTCTTCGAAACAAATCTGTCCAGGCAGACAAAAGCAGCAAAAGTCCCCTCAATGCTTTTAGAGTTAATCCAACAGCAAATTTCAATCTCTTCTGCAGCTGAACTCAAACTCAGAATCAGCTGCTCATTTTCTTTTCCCCCTCGAGTCCTTTTTATTCAAGTATTATATTTTAGGATTCGTAGGCCTGTTACTTATAAAGTTCTCAACCATCCCTCCCCATTCTGGACATATACATCAACATTAGAAAAAACAAAAAGCTTCAAACTCTCCAGAAACCCATATCCTGCACCCATTTCTCTAATGGAGACTGAATTTATGTTTTGTACAAATGTCCAGCGACAGAAATTTCTTCAAATGTGACATTCGGCATCGAGGGAGTGCAGTAGCAGGACATTTTAGTTTTTAATAGGAGACATCAGTATTCACGTTTGTGATCAAATGACTATCAAAAGAAAAAAACACTTTACAGACACTAAAGTTAAATTGTAGAAAGCAAAAATAATCCACCGAAGGATGAAGAGAGAGATGGTGGACACAACTGCAGTTAAAAATGTTACCCAGCAGGTCTGCTGATGGAGTGAGTGTTTTATAGAGAGATAAAGGACAGAACACTGTCTTAGTGTTTTAGACTGGTCCATCTGGAGCTTCATGTGTGACAGAAAAAAAAAAAACAAACTAAACACAGATGGTGGGATTAAAGACACCAGTATGAACGATAAAAATTAGTTAAAAAGATAGAAAAAAAGGGGGGGAAACTGCAAAAAAAAAAGAAAAGCACAGATACAAAACAATGCAGATCATCAAGAGTCAGAACTGAAAAGATCAAGTTCAGTCTCCAAATGATGCGTACTGCCGCTGAACACTTCCTTCCACGATCAAGACATACTCAGCATCTGAGCGTCCCTAAACATCTAGTAAAAACAAGCCAATGAGAAGATAAAAAAAAAAAAAAAAAAAAAAAAGATTGCACAGGAGTTCTTCATGCAAAACAGAAACATCATTCCTGGAGGTAGCAGATGGCACCGTTTGTGGGAGTTTGACGAAGACTGCTCAGACTCATCCGCAGTGACTTTACACTCCGTCACTCAGTAAAACAGATGTTGCAGCTCATAAATAGTGTTTTGGAGATGAAGTCTTCAAACTGATAAAGCGTCTACTACAGAAAAAAAGTGCTTTTCATTCATTTACATGCTGCAGCAGTCCTTAAGTCTCTACTGTTTGTGTTTCTGCAGTCGCTGTGGAAACTTTTTTTTTTTTTTTTTTAATTAGTTGTTGGTTGAAAAGTGCAACTGGCTGCAGGATTAGTGGATCATCATCTGACAGGGGAAGAATGCTTCTCCGCCTGGAAGCTACTTAGGCAGCGTTCACGTGAGGCATTTGTGCTTGTTGATTCCCGAGAATCGTTCCTCTGCAACAACTTTGATTCTGCGAGTCGGGAGCTGAGGCGTAACGAGGAAAGAAGCTCAAACGGTTGGTTGAATTTGTGAAAAACCTAACAGACCAACGGCAGAATGTCCCAACAAATACTGAAACGGGGGAGGAGTTATTCCTAAGAATAATCTCACCTCAGTCTGCGCCAGCATTAGTGCTTTAATTTTATCATCTTAAAATTAGTATTCTTTGCTGCGTAGGACTCCCCGGGATCATTTTTCTGTTAAGTGAGATCAGATAGCAAATTAAATAAAAAGTGAGACTCTGAGGACCATGATCAGCTGCCAAGATGGGGACTTATATAATATAGTCTACCCTACCCTGCACCACCCTCGCAGGACTGCCGCCTCACTTTTTCTTTTTCTCTTTTTAGTGCTTTATCTCAACAGCGTCCTGAAAAAACCGAGCGATCACCCTTCAGCGACCGAGTGAATATAATTAACAGCAGCATCCAAGATTTGCTGATGGGCTTGTGGTGTGGATCCAGAATACTGATGGAGCGCTTTAAGTCAGATAGGTTGATGCGTGTCCAGAGCTGTGAATACCGGTCGTTTTGAGAGCCAGGATGTCAAGCCGCTCACTCCTAGTTTACTGACAGATAACCTCTTTGCTGCTTCCGGAAAATCAGCGCGGCCCGAAGCAGAACTCACAACTCTGGAAACAAAACTTTTAAAATAAACTTTCCTCATCTAAAATAAAGACAAAGTCAGTGACCGTATGAGTATTTCTTCACCCAGACATTTGCATAAACTAGTTCTCCAATTTAAGGGAATATCATCAAATCGATCCTATAGAAAGGTTATTAGTCTGGAAATCCTTTATCCTGGAAGATTCAGCCTGTGCTACTAGATCCCAAGATGACACATCAAGTTGTTCTGGAAAAATTCCCCACAAATAAAACTGACCCAAAACCATATTATTAAATGGGTTTAAGGGCAGGTAAAAGCCACTGACGTTACGCATCTAAGGCATATTTCAAAAGCAATGCACTCAATCAAACTCTTTTGGAATATTGTGCAGGAATTGCCGGAGGAATTCAGTTTGGGACAGCAGCTGATTCAACAGTTAAACCGATGACTCCTCTACGCTACATATGAAAGCACAACAGTCACATCTCCACCTACACCCAGAAGGAAGCATATTTCTTATTTGGCAACAAGCTTCATAAAAATCAGACTTGTGAAAGTCAGCGCCTAAAGAGAATCTGGGGATGTTTATCTGATCGTTTTCCTCTAAATGCCAGCAATCCGTCACTGAGGGGCTGACAGAGTGATCTATAAAGGATGGGACTCACATCCACTAACGCTCATCTCTTTTCAGTTTATATTAAAGTTTGCCCTGTTGAAGTGCCAAAATGAGTTGAGAAATGGTACGACTTAGAAAATAAAGCAAACGTAATACAATCACCTTTGGCTTCAAACCTGCAAACCGTCTGATCAGCGTGACGGAGCAACAGCCGACAGCAAATACCTTCTAATGTAATAAAAACCAGGACAAAACAAAACATCAGCAGAATCCAGTTTGAGATGTGGTGCCGTTGTGTAGATGTGGCGGCTTGTTAGGAGGAGTGCGAGACTGTGTCGCTGCGCGACTTCGCCTCTTTATCTTTCTCGTCATCGTCACCGAGGAAGAACAGCGGAAACATCCCCAGAATACAGCCGATGGACACGCCGATGGCTTTGCCCTGCAGAGGGAGGAGAAAACACGAATCCCTGTTAGTCGAACCTACAATCACAAGGCTCAAACCTGGTTGTTGTATTCATTTAGAAGAAAAAGAAAAGTTCTTCAGTGGAGACGAGTTTCAGGAGAACGGTAGAACTTCACTGCTGAAGGTTTCTTCACTCGGGTGAATTCATAGCAGGGTTGATTCCGGTGCTCAAACCTTTCTGAAGCCGTTATCTCCAGGAACGCTTGATAGGATCTTCGGTTGCTTTTTTTTAATTACGAGAATGGATGAGACAATGGTTTTGCTGACTCTCAGTTCTTCTTTGTTGCCTATAGAGCCTCTTTATTCTACGTTCTCTCAAACGCTGCTCCCCTTTCAGCAGGAACAGTCTGCTCCTGCACCACATCAGGATTTCGTTTTGTTTTATTTTCATTGTTAAGGCTTCCCAGTTTCTTATTTTTCAGCATTTTAGGTAAATTAGCTGAGTTAACTGTTGCTAGAACTTTAGGACATTAAAACACACGCACGCACGCACGCACGCACGCACGCACGCACGCACGCACACACACACACACACACACACACACACACACACACACACACACACACACACACACACACACACACACACACACACACACACACACACACACACACACACACACACACACACACACACACACACACACACACACACACACACACACACACACACACACACACACACACACACACACAGGGATTTTGCACTAGTTTTTTTGCTTTTAATCGTGAGGGGAGAGCCATCCTGCGCATATGGAAAAAAAAAAAAAAAAAAAAAAAAAAAAAAGAGTCAAATGACACATCTCACCATATGAGAGCTGAGTCTGGTCTGCCACATATCCACCTGCTTGGGTGTCAGATCTGGAACCTGCATCCCAAGTCTGGAAGCCAGAGCCTCCACGTATCCTGCAAGACTGCACACATTCATGCTCGTTAGTTTAATTACATGTCTGTTGACTTTTCAGTTTTCAAATCATTTCAAAAAAAAAAAAAAATCCTGCATGCTTGGAGAGAAATTCATCAGTGAGTTTAGAAACCTCCCCAAAGAAAGTTTCTATCTTGATAGAATCTCCATAGTGTGATTTTGCAATTGCATAAAAAAAGGAGCAGATTATTTCCAATTTGGAGCTGCAGGGTGCAGATTAAAGGAAACTAAGAGTTTTGCAGGTAAGAAATTAAGGAAGTAGTTTGCTTTGTTGCTGTTCATTTCTTTTGCATCATTAGTAACATTTTACTACTTCATCTATTGTCTGATTAAAAAAAAAAAAAAAAACTCGTGCACTTGAGCAAACTTTCCGATCTAGATGTTTAAAATCAGGCAAAGATTTCTGCTCGTTCACTGTTTTTGTGGGGTTGAAGGTATAAATCCAGAGTCTAATAATAAGTACATTCAGTTTCCTGAACCGTCTTTAGATCTCTGAATCAGGTCTCTGGTTTCAGGGATCCATCGGACCTTAAAGTGAGTCACATAGATCGAGTTTCATGTGAGGATTTCCATTCACACGCATTCTCTAAACATAACAATATAACTCAAAAATCCATACCTAATCCTTTAAAAGAAAAAAAAAGACCACAGTTTTTAATTATGCAGAACAAACAACAAAGAAAAACAAATACTGAAATGTTCCAAGCGAGCACGAAAAATGAAAATATAGGAACTTGGAGCACAACAAAGGACCCCAGTTACAGGACACAATTACATGGTTCACTTTCAGCTGAAAACATCAAATGGTATTTAAGCCAAATAAAAAAAAAAGAAAACAGAAAGCTCAGTTTATTAATTTAGAAATGCAACAAACATGAGCTATTCTATCCGGCACCAAACTTGATGAGACTCGACATGTTCAAACTCAGAACAAACCTGAGCCTTCGGAGATGTTTTAAAAGCCTGCTTACCCGAGACCTGCCAGATCTGAGACCAGGTTCCCCAGAGCTGCCGCTGCAGAAGCACAAAGAGGGAAACACAAAGAAGACGCTTTGATTTCTGCTGTTCTCTGATGAGAAAGGAAAACCCTCAAAATGATGGGGGAAGAAAAAAAGAACTCTTCATATCTAAAGATGGATTCTGCAGAATTTCAAAGTCAGTTCATAATTCAAGGACTTTTTGGATCTTTATTTTGGGGGAACTTTTGTGACTCCACATTTTACGAGAACACATGCAATTTTTGTTTTTAAACATCGTTTCCAATCACAGATGAAATCTAACTAACGTTTAGTTTTAGATTTCACACTTTGAGAAGCTTTAAAAGGTTTTTTCCCCACTTTAGAGACTCAGAATTCCAGATTTCTCTCTTTTGTTGGACTACACATGCCTTTGGCCTGTGGACTCCTGAGCATCTCTTAGAACAAGCTGCAGAACTAAAGTCCTGCTTGCCGTGCTGCTCCAACAACCAAAACCCCGGATCAATACCTGAAAATGGTTGGATCAATGCGAGGTGAAAATGGAAAATCTAACAGGTGCCAAAAACAAAAAAAAAAAAAAACAAAAAGCACCCACATACAACAGCAATGAATATATCTAAAATGTGTCAGTGCCAACTGCGCTGCATAAACCTCGGTTAAATCAAACTGATGATGAGCAGAAGATTATATCAAAGCAGTAAAATATAAGAATGAAGTCAGAGAGAGAAGGTGTGAACGTTTTTAGATCAAAGAGCAGCTCTGAAAACCACGAGCCTCCAGTCAGTCTCCTTCTCCCCTGCAGTTTTACTGTCAGCAAAATAAGCTTTCAAAAAAAAAAAAAAACCTGCATAGCAGCAATGAATTATTAACGGTGTGGATTGCATTTTCATAAACTAAGGCTAATAACACAGTCCAACGTGTGTTTACTCATTAAAACAGTGAAGGTGCGAAGTGTGTTTGCTTCTCCTTCAGGGAATCTGGTGGCGTAAACGCAACCGTGCTTGAAGTTAAATGCACTTGCTGCAGATAAAAAGAAAAAAAGAAATCTCCAGATGGACAACTTCATTCTGGATTCACACAAGGAGAAATGCTTCAGTGGCGACGAGGAGCTGAGGCGACAGTCCAATCCCACCTGGTCCTCTTCTACATCAGGCACAAGTAGTTTATGACAGCAAGGACCTGGTGACAGTGAAAAGCTGAAAGGTCCCTTCACAAATAAAATATGAAAATACGCTGAAAGAGCAAAGTGACTGGACAATGTCAAAAAACAAAACAAAAACGCAGGGTGTGGACGGATGAAGACATCACAGAGGAGCTATTGATCTGAAGCCCACTTCAACCCCCTGATTTGCAATTGCAGAGAAAATCAGAGCCAAGTATCCATGGAAACAGAATAATCTAGTAGTGAAGAGAGCGAGAAGGCAAGCTCCAATGTCTTTATGGTTTACAAAGTAATAAAGGTCCAAACACAGACCCAGGAGGAGCCATGATTATAGCTACCGTGCTGCAAAACATCGCAAGAGTCTTAATAGCAAACAATCCAGCGGGCTTATTAAAACCATAAACAAAGAAATTAAAAAAGACAGAGAAAAGTTGTCAAAAAAGATCAAGGAACAATAAACTAATAGGATGAGAAAATGTACTAACATATTCTATTGTTCAAGATACAAACGGAGAAACTGGAGTCTTTTTTTTTTTCAAAAGCACCAATTTAAACGGGGTATTTAGGTGGTTAAAAAAATGTAAGCTTTCTTTAGGGAACAAAGCAATGTGAACTGAAGCAGTTCTGAGTAAGAAATAAATATATATTTATAGCAAAATGGGAATTTTTATTAGCCATGGTTACAATAGGCTTATAACAAAATAAATTGCTCTAACCTCTGAAAAAACAAAACTTTACTTTGAAGTCGGTCTACTGTCCCCTGGGCTGGGAATAATTTCCATTTTGCTGCAAACACACTCATTACTATCCAATAATAGACCTGTGTTCCTCTAAGGCCAGCTGTCCATCCCCCACATCCAAATGAGAAGAATTTGCAGCACATTTTAGAGGTAAATCCAAAACTATTAGATCAAATCTTTGTCAGTATTAGCGCAGGATTAATATTTTACCAGAACTCCGTGTGAGAAAACACTGGAGACGACGTTCCTCATTGATGCTTGACTGACTTACCTCCCAATTAAAACCAACAGCCTGTCTTTAAGATCTCATTCCCTGATCTTTTTAAAAATAACTTTTATATCATTAAAATGTAATTGTAAATTATTCTCCTTTGACATTTTTTCCCTACTACTATTATGACTGATGTGTTTATTAAATCATTTTTTAAGTGAGTAAAACTATAGAGAAGGTTTCTTTTAAGTCAGTAAAAAATCTTCTTCTTTTTTAAACTCTCAAACTATTGAAATACATAAATCTGATTCCTGGAACAACAATGGTACAGAGACAAAACTAGTCAACATTGTAAATACATTCGGGGACAATAAGGAGCATTCGATACAGGTGATAACTATTATTCTTGAGAGACTAAACAAACAGTTTAAATCTTTTCTTAGAGAGAGAGAAGTTTATGTGCGCACATGTGAATAAATGTTCATGTAAAAAAAGTTATAAAAAGGACCTGTGGTGTTCCGCAAGGCTCAGTTTAAGGTCCCATACTTTTTAAGTTTCACAGCTTTACAGTGCCATGGAAGATCAATGCTCTTTTTAAGATGTTTTACATAAAAGTAATGGAGGGGAAAACACTGTCCTTGTAACTGCCCATTTAGGTCTATAGATGACAACCCAATAAGGCTTTTAGACGGAAACCTTTCTCCGTTATGGGAGAAAAAAGAAATGCTGATTACGCAAGAAAGTGAAGTCTTCTTTTCATGATATCCTCAGACCTTGGTGGACTTTTTAGATGCTGAGTCATGCACTCTTTCAAGTATCTCCACCAACATAATTCTTATGAAGTGAAGAAAGACCTGCTGAGGACCACAAGGCTGATAATTTATCCCCAAGGTACATTTTAATTACAGCAAATAAATTCACATCTGCAGTTTGTGGTTTTGGGTTCAGCTCTAACTGCAGCGTGTACAGGGATTGTTGCTCTAGCCCCTCAATCTTTTGGCAGGGCTATAGTTTGAATTATATACCCGTTGTGCCCTCATCAAATCTGTTGTACCATGTCTGGCTCAGTTATAAGATGCGTCATTCTGGATTGTTCCTGCTGATAAAGAATGAACAAATTAATTTCATATGAAACTGGCATCCTGTGTATTCACGTGGAGCGTATGTCTTAAAAATGTGTCAACATTTTTAATAATCAAAAGATGACATTCTGCTAGAGCTTGTTTAGTGTACTAACACGCCACAATACAAAGATGAGATATACAGATATACAGAAATGATATTTAAAATGTCAACAGTAATTTAAAATAAAATACCGGCTGCTCCATCTGTTCTTACCTGCCATGGTGGAGATCCCCAGAGTGACTCCAATGGAAAGTTCAATCTGTGTTCCCTGGAAAAACAAGAGAAAAATTGTTTTTAGTACCCCGTTTATGGGGGAAAAACCCCCAACAAAGAACAAAACCAATAGAATACATCTAATCCACTTACTGCTGCGATCATGATGGCATTATCCAGAAAACCAAATCCAATGAAAGGGATGGCATTGTGGAATAAAACTGAAACATACACAATTAAGAAAAGAAAACAATAAGGAAAACAAACATTTTAGGCAGTTAAGCTTTCAACGATTTATGAACATTTTGCCAGTGGTACCTTAGGTTCAACAAAATAAGAGTACCTCCACACAGAATGTGATCAACTTGCCATCTTATTTAAATGTTTCCTTCATTTTCAGCGTTTTATTACCAGCACCAGCCCCCCCCCCCTAAAAAAAACCTCCAATACATTTCCATCATTTGTTTCCCTAAATGTTTCTCCATTCATTTAAATGCATAATACTGTTGATAAAGCTGAACGTGTACTTGAGCAATATGATCTTAAAATAGAGTTTATGTGTGTGTTTCAGTAAAACAGCAGAAAGAAATGGTGTCAGAAAAATGAGAAGTACTGTTTAGATGGTCCAAAAATTAAAATGCAGCCTTGCAAGAGATAATTATGTTTTCACCCTTTTATGTTGATACATGCAAATCCCACGTGACTTACTGAATGCCAGGCCTAAAGAACTTCTCTACAATCTGCATTTTAAGCAACCCAATCCCAGAGATAATTAACCTGTGCACCAATATTACAAAATCTGGTGAAATTTCTATAGCGGATAATTACCGTTCGGGTATGGCTCTGCCCGATCAGAGTAATAATGATAAATGTGACTTCATTTCATTTCATTTTTATCGATTCCCTCCAGATGTGTCAAAACCATTGTATAAAGCGTAACGTTAACACTAGTATGAATCTATAAATAAATAAATATACATATAGACACGTGCATACACACACATTTGAACATATAGAACCCCTTGTAAAGAAATCTATATAAATGATAGTAAAAGCAGTTGTTGAATCAAGCTTTTCATCGATATTTAGACTTCAGCGTTAATTGGCATTTGATGGCAAAGCAAGAAAAATCAATTCAATTGATTTCAGTGTTGTGTTTTACTAAACAGATTTAATCTGTATCATCAACAAGATAACATAAAAGCAGCCTTCTTCCCAAGTCTCATGAATAATACTATTAAGGAAGAAAAAAACCCTTAGCCTGAACTGTGAATGACACAGAAAACACTAATCAATGCATCTCAATTTTTGAAAACCCTCCTAATGATAGAGGGCATATGGGTGTGTGTGGGATCAGTGTGTGCGCCAGTTTTTAACTCTCACCATGTCTGATCTGGGCTGCAGTTGGCGGTGATGGCTGCAATGTCTCTGAGGGAAAAAAGAAAACATCAAAAAACATCAGAGGTCTTCTCATGAACTGTTTGACTTCAAGCATCTGCAGCAACAAAGAGAGAGTTTGCTCTCCCCAAAACTCATCACAGTCTCCTCTTGTGCTTTACACTTTACACTCTGAGCCAAAGCTCCATATAACTTCTGAAAGAGCTGCACAGTAGAAACATCTGCCTTATATTATTTCTATGGCTTCACTCCCATTATTAAGTAAAAGTGGCAGTTTTGAGAACAGTGAGGTTGCTCAAAAGTAAATGCAAATGTGGCATCCCAGTCGAAGATTCAAGCTGCTGTACTGCGCTCACAAGCATCTGAGGACTCTGGACGCTAATGGCAGCATTTTTATGTGACACTTGGAGTCTCCTTTACATTTATAGATTCATTATGCATATGGCTTTTGGCCGCTGTCTGATTTTAACTAGCGAGAAAGCTGCAGAGTCAGGCTGGTAGAGTCCAGTACCCTGAGGTGCTGGACTGACTTAAGAGCAACCAATTACAGGAACACGGCAATTACAGCTGGAGATAAATCTGCTGAGGGTCCATCACTTCCGACTGGGGAGAGAAGCATGAGCACCTGTGCATTTGGACCGTTGACTTACACAACTTCACAAAAAACTTTTCTGTCAAGTCTTTTTTTTTTTTAGGGGGGGGGGCACAAAGGTCAAGAGATCAGAAAGTGGTGTGACTGTGTGTGTGTGGTTAACATTAACAGGTCTGACTGTTTCTCCTTACGCGTGAGCAGCCAACGTTGGCCGTTACAAGATGAGAGGGAGACGACAGAATTTCAGAGTTCAGCTCACAGGGAGGCTTATCAGCCCCGAGTCGGTTAAAATACACCCTGTTTTAATGGCTAAATGTTAAGTCTTTAGTACAAGGTGCGAACAAGGTGTGGCATCTGTTACACGGTGTTCCGGGTTCAAGTAAATGATCATTTCATCACTAAAGGCGCCATGCTTGCAGTGAGCTCCTGCAACTGGGGCCAGATGTGTTTCCCTGCGTTCGGCATTACTATGTACAGTAATGCTGAACACTCGGGGTTTATAATAAACAGCTCACATAACGAGATCTAGACGAGGTTATAGAGATCCAGAAGTCAACGCTTACTATAACTCAAATTGACAAAATCCTATCCTTCCCACTGCTTTTTCAGAGATTAAAAAAAAACACAAAAAAACCCCAACTGAATCTGGGGTTTAAACATGTAGTTAAAGCTGTTTGCAGCTTTCATATCTCTTCACATATAATCTTCTTCCTCTTTCTTTGACTAACTTATTTCTTATCGTTGGCATTATGACGCAGCTCTCAAAATCCACCTCAATCTCCCCGCTACAGGCAACACTTTCTGCTCATTTGAAAGCGACACCACGCCGCGGCCCAGGCACTGATTTATGAACCAATCAGGACCTCTCCTTCCATCTTCTCCCATCAACCTTTCCAGCTGCCGCTCAGCACCTCAAACAGCTTCCTCAACAGACCTAACATCTGTCTCGAATCTCGGGGGAAATCTCTGCTGCTCTCCAGCGCTCATATTCACTTCCACAGCGTGAAGTGTGATCGACAAGCTTGCCCTGGTGCATTGGCGTGCTGCGTTTATGACTTTTATGATTCCAGTCATTACAAACATAGAAGCATCACACATGAGCCAGAGACAGGTTTATGTTCAAAACCTACACGAATAACATATTTGTATACAAGTTGCTACAATCGACCGTAGAGCTCCTGGTCTGGTTCACCGCTACGACTGACGAGTTTAAAATACAGGGACTTCATCCATTGTTCCTGCACTGATGACGAGTCCCCGCCTTTCATTCAAAATGTCACATCTTACAACCCAACCTCGGAAATGCCGCCTGACTGGTATTGAATAGGTACCTGTCAATACTCAAAGCCCACGTATCAGAATCAGCGTCGATGAAGAAAAATTGTATTTTAAAATCACTAGTTATCATAACATTAATTAGGCACCGATTTGAGCCTCCCGTGACCCTGAGAAGGAGCAAGCGGGTGGATGGATGGATGGATGGATGGTTTGAGACTGGCTTGTTTAGGACTGGTGAAGCTGCAGACACTGCAATGAGAGGATGAAACTCCGTGGATAATGAGTTTCCTTTCCCATCTAAACCTTCTGGATGAAAAACACACTAATACTTTTACTTGCCGACCTTTTAAGATTTGCAAATAAAGTTGTCCAAGAACTCTCCTGGTAAATGCTGTATTGATTTCAGGTTTCTGCTTCTCACATTAGCCAAAGCCCAACTTCTTATCACTACAAACCAGCTCACATCTACACACAAAAGCCCTTCACCACACCGACTGCTCCTTCAACCACTCTGTTCACCGACTTAAAATAAATTACTTTGTCCGATTTAAGTAAAAACTAAACCCAAGTGAGTCTTTGGACCAATTATGATTTTATAACGTATTTTTAAACTTATTCATGTATGTTGCTGCTTTGTTTGATTTAGAGATGTCTTGATAGTTATTTATTTTAAATGTTCTCAATTTATTTAAGACTTTTGGTATCTCAAAAAGTTGTCATTGCTGAATATATTTGATAATCACTTAGGTTACCACCGTTCTTGTATCATTTCTATGTATTGAAAACAAAAGACATAAATTACCATCCTAAAATTGCTGGTGTTGACTCAAACTGACTAATAAGAAGCACAGTCCCAGGTCAAATGGTCCCCAGGACTTAACCACTAGAGAGTATGCAGTTTCAGATGGATCTTTCGTGAAATCACGTAAAACTCATTGGCTGACTGCTTACCTCTCGGTTTTGTTATTCTATGCGAGAGGGCGATGTTGGAGTTGGAGCTGACCGATTAGGAACAGCTTTTATTGCAGATGTTGCACTGCAAATGAAAGAGAAGTCAAAGCGGAAAATGGTATTCCACGATGTAGTACAGCGGACGATCACAGCTCTCGTGCTGTGTCACGGCAACGCAGAGAGAAGACTTTGTTTGGACAGAGAAGTGTAAATCCGGATCAACTCTCTCCAAGCTATGGAAACCAAAAACGGGTTTTTCCTACAAGGCTGTAAATATGATTTTTTTAGACATCATGCTGACTGGAGTAATTTTGATGGGCTCATCTCAAAACCATCCAAGTTCTAGAAGTCTGAAAAGCTAAAGTGCAAAAAGAAGAGCTCAAACTGGAAAGCAGGATATCTGAATGTGCAAGAGTGAGTCCGAATGCCAGTTTTGAAGTGAAGCATTTTAGCGAGGAAGCAGGTGTGAAGTGAGATTTCTGAGGGAGAGCAGCTTAACATAAGATGCATTTTTAAGGAGCTGCACATTTTTTAGAATAAGAAAATCTTACAGCACACCACGACTGAAGAAAAATCGACTAAATGAGGCATTGCAGCCTATTACTTGTGTATAGGTGATGTTCATTTTTACTCGCTCAGCATGGAAACCTTGGCCTGATTAGATGAACACAAAAATAACAATCTTGGCAGGAATTTAAGAAAGGCAGACACAAAGCTCTTCCCCACACACATAACAGAGTTGGTGCAATTAGATCCCCAGTGAAAGTAAATCCAAGAGAAAGAAAACTTTTGTTGTATTCCCTCGAGCTCAAGGATGTTGCTTTCTTTTAAGCACCACTCATAGCTCCTCAACCGCTCAGCTCTTCGTCTGGGTAAGACTTTTGTCCAGGGCCCAGTTCGGAGTCTGCACTTTCCTTTTAAAATATTTATCCATAGCCATCACCACATCTTGCATGCATAACTATTGCCTAAAAATGAACAAAGTCAGAACCTGCAGTCATCTATTTGGACCAAAGGAAATGATCATTTCCTGTGGTGCACTAGTATAGTGTAGCACATCTGAGCAAACTTAATCGTAAGCAGGTTTTATTTAATGAAGCAGTTTGTGAGCATGTTTTTTTTTTTTTTAAAACAATCTCAATTATTGAAAATGTAAGTAATTCATAGGCGTATCCATATTGTACAGTATGTTGCTATTAATGAATTATTTTCTTTAGACACGAGAAATCTTACTGGACAATTTCTCTGCCGTGGAGTAAAAGTACGATTACTATTCATTAAATTTCAGGCAGGACTGCTGACTTACTCGTCACCAACAGGGGTGAACGTACTCCAACTACTCCATCGTTTAGTTGGAGAACTATAAACAGGCACATCTCCGCAGCTTCTGCACTGTCCTAATTTACATAATTCTCACATCTTAGACAAGAACTGTGCAGACATATCGACACGCAACTGTGATTTGGCTTCACATTATGAACTTTCAGTAGAGATTAAGATCTCTTGTGAATAATATCTCCAGTCTTTGGGTCAAGAGTTACGTAAGAACCAAATTTGAACATTTTCAAAAGATACAACATAAAAATTTAAAAAATAGAAAGCACTGCTATTGTCGACATTCCAGCCTGTGCTGTTGTTTCTGTTCAAGTTAAAGCAACACATCAGCAGTGGCAGATTCACACATTTATGATGCATTTTAATTGGACTCACTGGGACATCTTGCAAAGCGGGAAAAGAATAAGACGGGTTCGGTGGTGAGCACGACGGCAGTACGGCTTATAAACATTTAGATGCGTGTGCATTCCTTTATGAGAGAAATGAAAAGTTGCCTTAATTGCAATCAGTGCAGTGAATCATTTTGAAAGAATCCAGCAAAATAGTTCAATACACAAAAGTTACACCCGACTCTGGACATTTGTTGGTTGGTTGTTATTCTTCGTATTTATATGCTCTTAATAAATACTTCAGTCATATAAATGTAAATTTTAGAACTTTTGACTAAGACATCTGATGGAAATTAAAATGTGATGTCAGATCTTTACACGGGCTTCCCGTGTGTCACAGAACGGATGCTTAAATCCTGATGTTGGTCCATAAATCTCTAAATGCTCTCGGGCCAAATGCATCTCTGATCTCCAGACTGCTCCAGGTCTGCTGAAACTCTCAGCTGCTTTAAGTCAAAGTTAAAAACATTTTTATTTGCTGCTGCATTTCAGTAATCCACCATAATGCACTACAACCTTTATTTCTTGCATTTCATTTGTTTTACTCTTTTTTAACTTATTTAAGTCCATCTTCAGTTTCTGCTATTAAACCTTTAATTTTTAATGCATTTTTAAAAACTTGTTTTATGCAACGCATTTTCAATTGTCTAGTACATGAAATGTGTTATACGAATAAACCTGCCTTGCCTTAAAGAAGACACCCCACCCCCAACCCACCCAAATAAGGAACCGTAAATGAATAATAAAATGAGATGGAGGTATCACACTGACGGATGATGAACATGTCAGTCACATGGCTACTTCTGCAAGCTACATGTAAATGGGAATAATTGCCTTTTTAATGGGACGGAGGATGTCTGGGATACATTTTGTCCAGATTGGTTTGTCAGAAGATGATGTGATGTCCTCAGACAGCATCATTAGCCAATTCGAATGATGACCCAGCCAGTTTTTAATGCATCATTAGTGACATCAGTTTTAGCAGCATGACATTTCACACAAATCACTGGAAGGAGTAAACAACTGCTGCTTATCAAACTTGATATTTTCATTTTTTCCTAAATTGTTGTACATAATTAGGCCATAAAGACTCCAATGTGACAGAAATGCAAAGGCAAACCAGTGGTAAACTAGAACAGTGAAACAACAGAGCCAGAGACCCCACAACACAGTAAGTGTCATGTGACTGATTAGTCTGGCTAAATGATGAAATATCTGCTGATAAAACACTACAATTCACCTCCATACAAAGACTTCATTAAGGCTAATTTTCCCACACAGCTCTGTCTGCTGCATGAACAAGATCGTGAGTTAACAGCATTTGCCTAAAGCGCAGATGTAACATTTTAATCTGCCTGCAAAACATCAGAAAATGTTTCGCGTTTCAGCACTAAACGCCTCTGATCCTCTTGCTGCTCCTCGATGGCATTGGGTTCGTTAGCAGTACAATTTTGTTGGGGTGGGCCTCATTAGAAGAGAGTTTCAGAGCCAAAGTTCTTACTTCACTGTATTGTCTAATTAAAATAGCATCAAGTTCTGCACAAGGAGGTGCCACACGGATCACTGGCTCTGCAACAACAGAGCTTGGAAGAAATCTGATTAAGACAAGACTTTGCAACAATATAATGTTAATCCACATGATCAAACAGCTTTTTTTTTTTCTTCAAGCCATTTGTCTCACAAGCCGTTTTTGTCCTAGATGTGTTAAACCATTGAGAAAAGAGAAATAATTATCAAAGTACACAATCAGGAAATGGGGATTGTGTCTCACATTAAGTTGAAGACCAGTACAAAGACGCAGTAACTGGGTTACTGGGTTATTCCTGGGTGCATATATAAATAGCCAGTATGTGTTGAGTTGTTTTTTTTTCCCCTTCTGAAAGTACAGCTTTGATGATTTGCCTCCTCACAAGGCTTGAAAATAGAACTGCTGCTTTGCAGGGTTGAGTCTCAAGTAACGGAGCGAGTGCGTTTACCGAACACATAACTCACATGTTAAATTTGAATGGCATGCTTAATAACACAGAAAAATGAGGCCTAAAGCTGCGGACCAGGGTTGCCTGTTTGGAGAATCTGGAGTGTAAAGGTAGGAGGAGGGTTTTACAATTCAGAATCCCGCCATTTCATTTTATGGCTCCTCTTATCAACAATGTTTACGATAGGTTTGTTTTGCTTACATCTGTCGTTAACATCCGTCATTAACCCTACGCCAGGGTTGCCCAATTCTCCTGATCGAGGGGAGCTACCCTGCATGTTTAAAATGTTGCTGTGTTTCAACACACCAAATTAAATGAGTGTGTCATTAACAGACTTGTGCAGACCTTGATGACAAGCTGATAATGATGCATTCGTTTAAATCGTCAGGGAAAACAGGGAAACATCACAAACATGCAGGACAGCAACCGTTGAGGTCTGGAATTGAGCAACCCTGCCCTGCACAGACTCTGGCAGTGAACGCTGCTAATTATCACTCAGGACTTCACTGTTGGCCACTAGCACGTTCAGCGTAGGCTGATTGGAGTACTGATCCTGGCACAGCTGCAGCTGCACCAGCGTTGTGTGAAATTGTGAATGTCTGATAAAACGTTGGGGAACTGGAAGGTATGCGTTTGTAAATTCTTAGGTGAAATCATCTTGCATGAAGATGAAATTATTTTTCTGGGGCAATTAGGGCATTTACGTCTCACCCCAATGTCACTCTATGGTGGGGAAATGGCTATTTAAGTCCGTTTCAGGTCATAAAAACAGAAACAACAAAAAGCTTCAACAACTCCCTAATATGCACCCTCTTTAAATTCATATATAAATGTGTGATATTCCATTTACAATTTCCAGCCACACTTAATGTTGTTATTTGTCAAGTTTATGAAAACAAGGGCATTTACAGTCTACACGAGCCCACATCCCTTTAATACAAAAAAAGGAAAGATTATATGTTTGGGTCAAATTCTCTCAAGAGGACCTCAAAACTGTCTGGTGCCTGGCTGACATTTACAGCTCTGCGAGAGTAGAAGCGTCAACTTGTTTGTGACCTTTACTGAAACATTTCAGGGGACTCAAAAATCCAACTACTTTTTGGAATAGTTCATTATTTCCAACTTTCTGTTAAAGAGGAGAAGGGTGGACAACCCTGTTATTGTAAAACTGACTCAACCTCAGAAGGCCATAAAGCAATGAAACCAGATTTTTGGTTTAGCCTTTTCAAATAATTCTCTCTGCGCGATGCTTCTAGTTTTGAGGTGTAGCTTATGGTTAGAAAAAAAAAAAAAAAAAAAATCAACAAGGTGTCAGTTTTCTAAACTTTTCACAATTACAGAAATGTGCTGCAACAACAAAATATCTCACACATCAGTGCCTCAGCAATTTGTTTGCAAATAATTATAGTGCAGCCTAGATTGCCAAGACAGTACTAATGCCAATCCATGCACAACCACTTCACAGAAAAAGCTGGACAGCCCCCATCTACTTTCTGTGTGAATTTTACATGTTATTTTGAGGGCCAGAAGCTCTGGTTTCCTCCCGCAGTTCCCAGACATGCATAGGCTGACCTGTAAGTCCACCCTACACAGGATAACGAGGGTGTAAACACGGAAGCATGGGTGGGTTTAGGATCAAGTCATTAAAACTGGTCTCTGAAGTATTTTTAAAACAACAACGCTGTCCTTTTGTTTCAAAGTAAATGATGCATTCCTAAATCCATCACAGGGGAAAGAAAATGAACAGCCAAAAAAGGGCTACAGCTTCCTCATAAAAAAAAAAAATCAGCTCACACATCACATTACATAAATATGACCCAAGTTGAATGAGCAACTTAGGTCATGGCATAATGAGCAATGTGATGCACTATAAAGTGATGGAGAGATGATGGTCTCAGGGCCCAAATGAACCCCTTTATAATCCATGGCAGTGTTTCAAAACTTAATCAGTTCAGCGTTTTCTGACTGCAGAAACACGTATAGGTAGATGGCGCGCAGTGGGAGGCAGACACAGAGCACACGGAGGAGCCGGGATGTCTCAACTTCGAAGTATGTTCAGAGTCCTACATACACAGAGCAATTTCTTACTTAAGACCAACACTCCTCACTGTCTGTCCGCAGAACTTTTTTCCATCATGCTGAGACTATTCCCACTAAAGGCGAAGGAAAAAGAAAAGGAACCCATCAAGACAGCGCTTCAAACTAAACAAAAATTGAAATCGGGCTTTCGTCAAGTCAGTGGACAAATCTGGACAAAGTACCACAGCATCAAACTGAAAAGATAAGAAAAGCAGAAAACCACTGTCATTCCATACATGTCTGGATTTCCAGAGAAACTCGTGATCTTTTCCAAACTTAAAAAATCATCAACAACAAACAAAATAGGTCCAATTGTTTCTCATTCGGGCTTTTTAGAAGGGCCTGGATGACTGAGAATCAACACCAGCATATTGCTTCCACCCAAACAGTCCTCCAGAGACTCAAAGATATTACTCAGATCCTCCAGAATCAACAGCTGATTTTACTATTTTAGTGCAATGATGAGTCACTGTCGTTTGGTTCACACAAGAATAATTTTTTTTTTTATTTCAGCGAAACAGAAAACACCTTCTGATGATTCAAACGTGGAATCACACACACACACACACGCACACGCACACACTTATTCACTTCCAAACTGTATATACACAGAATGAATTAAAAATATGCTCCACACTGTCTCATAGCCCCTTGATACATGTAAAATATTGATCTTAATTTGAAAGTAGGCTAGTAACTACAATTATCAGAGGAAAAAATGAGGTCTTCCTGTTAAATGCATAAAAAAATGTTAGACAACACACTCTGAATGATAAAAACCTTCAGACTGCAAACACAATAGGTCTTGTGAAATTAAGCATATTGAGAATAATGTAAAGAAAAAAAAAACCTAACTAATCTAATTTATAAAAGCAGAATTTGTCATTTGTGCATATTGCAGGGAAGCTTGCAGTCATTGTTTTGTTTTTTTTGTTTTTTAAATGGTACTTGCACTTTATGAGAAGTGAAAGTGACTCCTGCTAATCTGTCTCTGTTTTGAGAGCTTAAGCCGGTGTTTAGTGGGATAACGAGAACAAGTCACAGAAGAGCGTCTATGGAGCTGATCCAACTTAACGCCAAACACATGACCAGTGATCACTGGTGCAGCACTTCCGATGTACTGCATCGATGACCTTTTTTTTTTTTTTTTTTACCCATCAGGAGGAAGTTCAAACACACTGCAGCATCTGTGAAAGGAATTATATCATAAAAAAATATGACATTAGCCACCACATGCCACACAGAAAAGAAGAAGTATGTTACACAGCTTGCAGTTATCTGTTTGAACCATTTTTACATTCAAGCTTGACACATGGCATCAAAATTTTCAAGACATATGGTCTGATATAAATGTATATAAATATATTTTTTTAAATGTTTGTGTGTTTCTGTGCTTGAAAGAACAATTACGATGACGTCAAACAGTCAAGAATGGCCAAAACACTGCATTTCTACAGAACAGGCAACAACGACTTCAACAGCATGGAGCAAAAGGACAAAGCAGTTTGGCTGAGATCCTGGATCCTGGCCAGAGGGTGATGGCCAAGACCGAACAACACTGCAAGCCATAGTAGCCGTTTCCTAGTGCCTTAGTTATCAGTAGATGCCAGGACTACGTCAGACACAGCTCTGTCAGACTAAACAGAAAACATGGCCCGTTATGTAATACTTCATTTTAATGTTTTTCTGTGAATTTGAACAGTGTGGCTTAACAGTTTGTCATCTGACAAGTAAAAATCTTAAAGTATATTTGCTTCAGGACTTTACAAACCCATCACTTCCTCGGTTCCTACAGCAACCACTTTGTGTTATGAAAAATCTGCATGTGTTCTCATTTAACACTCATTACCAGCAAATAATTTTATTATTCCCTGGAAACAACACATTCAACTCAAGCCGAACTCAAGTCAATTGTTAGTGGTACATCATATAGAGCTCACCAGTAAATTCATTCACATGTAAACCTTAAACAACTGTAAATGGGGGTAAATTATGCACAGTTGCGGGTATAACGTTTTTATTTTTCATAGAAATCTCAGAGCTCTCACCTTTGACCTGTGCTTTTCATTTCTTACCTTGAGCGATGGCTATGGACTCGAAACTCTGCAGCTCCTTGAGTAAACACGTTCTCTCGTGTGGATGGAGGCGGTAAATAAACTCCTTGGCCCTCTTGGGAGAGTTGAGCGGCTCCCCCGGGTCGTTCCTCCCGTGTGTTCCCATCCAGCAGCCCGGCGTGTGTCGCCCCGTGGCCGGCAGAGTCTGCGCTAGGGCCACCGCCGGCGAAGCCCGCCTCAGTCCCAAGGGTAACTTCTGTACAACCGGCAGAAGACCCCTCTGTGCGTAAATCCTGAGCATTATTGGCGCAGTGAACAAAAACATCGACTTATAACATGTAAACCCTGATTTTCTTGAGTCTCCCTTCAACGCCAACCTCGCGGCTCTGCCACAACCCGGCTGGTGTTCGGGCAGAAGTTGACTGTACTACTACCAAGACTCGAAATCAGTGGAAACGAAATCGACTACTTTCGAGAGCCGTTTATGTAAAACCGTTGTTAAGCTTCAAAAAGTCAAACATATCCCTTTTTCCTGTTGTCCGCCACCCAAACCGTGTCATGATCCTTGAAGACTCGGCGGTCGGGAGTTTGGCTCATGAAGTTGAAGCTACAGTCGGCCGAGCTACTATCAAGTCTGTCAAAATAAAATACACCTCCGCTGTTGCCTTTCAAAATAAAACCTCCTGCTTCCGCTGAAACATTTCATATTAAGTCTAACGCATTACAGTTATAACACATCGAGTTAACTTCTGCTCGAGGTAACGCTTATTTTATATTTTTACATCACTATAAGATCTTGTAATTATATTCCTCGTTGTGGATATACGTCTATTTTGTCAATGTATTAAGAGTTTCTATTCATAAGGAGCTGAGACCATAAACGGGACGTGTACAAACGTACTTTCTGCTGACCAGTTTAACACAAAATATTTTAGTAGCAATTTGGGGCACAAACGAGTAGCAAATTCTCATACTTTTAATGTATGATGAAAAACTGCACATCATTTTAATCGACTGGGATCTTAATTATACCTGCTCCTTAACAATATAATGAAATAGCACCATCTGCTGGTCAACTTCACAGCGCTCAGCAAATAACCAAAACCATTTCAATGTGTTGGTGACGTTAGAGGTAGAGTCCAATGCGCGATATCAAAGATGATTTTATTTACATAAATCTCTTTTTAAAACAAAAGGTTAAATGAACAGCTTTTACCTTTAAAAAAGCTTTCAAAATCAAACGGATGAACTCCTTCAGAGCTGAAGCATGTCAAAAAGCACAGCTTTTCAATAAAATTTAACCCAAACACTTTTTTCAGATTCCTCACTCATTGATTTCCACAACCAGACTAAACAGTTATGAGCATGATTTCAAAGTAAAACCCTCAGAACATTCAGGCTGCCTAAGCCTTAACATAATACTCAAGAGTTGTGCTTGCAAGCCTTTTTTCTTTTTTTAATATAAATAAAATTATATAAATTCACATTGATGATTTCAAAAGTTATTGAGGGGCTTGTGCTGACTGACATCTCCTGTTGAGGCAGGGAAAGAGCATAACTTCTAAAGATTTCCTTGGACTTAATTTTGTGTAGGTAGTTAAAAACTTAGATCAGTAGAAGAGCTGAGCAACGGCTTCTTGTAGCAATATAGGACAACACATATGAGAGACTGCATGAAAGGACACTCTTTGCAACTTCAAAAACGTTTGTTTCAAGGTTCAACTTCTCAAGGTCTGGACATTTTTTTTTTTTTTTAAATAATATTCGGCAGTGGGACTCCAATAGAAGCACAGTTCATTATAGTCATTGACCGTATTGGCCACAAAAATTATATCCACCCAACAAAACTGTTAACT
This sequence comes from Xenentodon cancila, assembly GCA_014839995.1. Classification (NCBI taxonomy): domain Eukaryota; kingdom Metazoa; phylum Chordata; class Actinopteri; order Beloniformes; family Belonidae; genus Xenentodon; species Xenentodon cancila. The sequence continues at coordinate 5,436,689 of CM026217.1, forward strand.
AATTTATTATATTTATATATATATTTTTTTACGTTTGGTGGGGGGATAAAAGTATTCAAACGTGGCTCGCATTGCATCATTATTTATTATTACAAGCAACCACTTCTGGGTCTGCAACAATTCTTTAAACAAACTAAAGACAAATTTCTGTGAAGAGGAATGTGGAAATTCCTTTGCCGGAAACTAATCATCTGATACCTCTAATTTGACGGACAAAGTATGCACATGTTTGTTTCATTAAATGTACAATAACGTACACAAATGTAAGCGAGGTCACACAACAGACCAGTAGTAGTAATGACAGAGGTATATCAGTGATTACAGTAGCAAGTCACCCTTTGATCTGACACACCTCTTTTCTTCTCCGTCGTTACAGAGATGATAGTAAAACATCTCGGCCCTCCCGCCTTTATTCGCTCTCTGGCGAGTTAACAAATAATCCACTTTGTTAAGGACAAAAATGTTGAGTTCACCGCAAACGCGAAGTGTTATCAGCCTGCGAGTTGAGATTCTGAGAGCACTCAGGACCGGTCATGAATTTCTCAGTACATAGAAGTCATCGCAAAGCTAGAACAACCATGGTGATCTTCACAGGTAAGGTTTTAACAAAGGAAAAACAGCATCTTTCAAAAGGTATGCACTCAAAACCTCAAAGAACTGTCAAATCTCGCCTACTGAGTTAATCCTGAATTTGTTCAGTCACTCGCTCAACAGTTGTGTCATGTAAACTCTCCAACATTTTCCCCCTGCAAACAGAAGGGACCTCAAACTGCATCTTTAAGACACTGTCTAAGCACATTACATGTCGGCAAGTATGCACATTATATTTTTTATCCTTATAGACACTCACACAAATACACCATGGGGCTGCACATGTGACAAAAATCTGAAGAAACGGCTGACTTTTTCCTTTTTCCCCCATAAACTTACAAGAAAAATATTTTTTCAGAACCTTATTTAAAAGGAATTCAATGATGCCTCTGCAAAAAAGGCAAATGTTTTGACTAAACGTGCATCAGGTCCGATGCCACGAGAAACGAATGTTGTAAATACACCTGTCCTTACGTGGGAATACTTTCATCTGGATCGTTAATCGTTTCTTTATGAGAATTTGAGAAGATAAAAGATTCAGTTTTGGTCTACAACGTGCAGCCCCTGTGCACACACATGCACCTGCCACACACAGAATGAGAGCAGCTTTTACTCTTTCCTCAAGCCCTTATAGAGTAAAACACCAAATCAAACAAAAAGAAACTAACAAAAAACAAAGAGAATGAGATCCCTGACATTTTTCAAAAACAAATTAAGATGCTGAAGTTGCTTTATAATTCTTTTTAACTTAAATTTAATAAAGATATATGTATATATTTTTCTGTAGATCTTCTGTCATCAGTCCTCTGTGGAGTCTGTGTCATCATTGATATAGTCTTCTTCTACGGGTGTGCTGCCATTCTGAGTCCCCCACTCGTCCTCGTCATATTCTATGCTGTCGTTGTCCTCCAGCAGCTCGTTGTTGAGCTCCTCTGGTCCTCCTGCAGCATGGGCCCCTGCCGCCACTCCGTTGGCCAACGCCTCGGCGCCCGGCTGTTCATGCTGGTTTTCCCCGGGCGCAGGTGGAACTGCGGCAGCGACGTCCTGTGGCGCTGCGTAGCCCCCGTTGTTATTGGAAAACGCAGCTCTGTCCCGGCCCTCATCCTCAATGTAAACTCTTTGGTGGCACATGGGGCATGTGTCCTGGATGTAGAGCCACTTCCTCAGGCACAGCGCATGGAAGTAGTGATGGCACGGCGTGATGCGAGCCGAGCTGGCGAACTCCTGGTAACAGATGGCGCACACGTCCTCGATGTCCCTCAGCTGGTCGCCGCGCACCTCTGGTAAGGAGTTGATCTTCTTGACAGCGGTGCGGCGGTTTATGAAGGTCTTCCAGCCATTCTTGGCCTGCAGGTAGATGTTGAAGTAGGCATGGAGGCACATCATGCATGCGCGGATTTTGCTGCCCGACTCGAACATCATCGTGTAGGCGCCGTTGCCAAACATAATAACACCGAACAAGAACTCAATGATGTTGCCAGTGGAGCGCACATAGTAGACGTAGTCGTCCAGCTTCTCCCACAAGACGTTGGAGAATCCGTCAGCCATGAAGAGGCCATAGACCGTCAGGGACACCAACACCTGGAGGGAGAGAAGTGAGCTTGATCTAATCTGCTGTAAACAAAGTTTAACCCTTTTAAATTCACTGTTCTGAAATAAACTCAGTGTTTGTGCACAATGCTGAGAACAATTTAGCCATGCTGCCCCAAAACAATTTCACACTTTGGAGCCCTGACACTGCAGGTCACCCGTGCTCAACCTAAATGAGTTAGGACGATTTACCTGCTGGTAGAACTAACTGTTCAAAAAATCCAGAGGCATGAAAATCTAACCTCAGTTTCCGTCTCCACGGACACAGATTTCTTCATCTATTCATTACCATTTGAAACCCAATTATGTGAATGAGTGCATATTACATAATCAATGAACCACAGAATATCATCCACATACAGGAAGAGCATTTTAAGAGTCGTTTTAAAATTAAACAAATTCAAAAGAAGTAACATCTCCATGCTCACTTTTAGGCAGAGCTCAACGCAGAAGGCAGTGACAGCAAACAGCCAGGTGTTGAGGGCGTAGTGATGCCATAGGGCGTAGCTGAGCGCCACAGGGAGCACAAAGAGTGCCAGAGACACCAGCAGCACAGGGAAATGACGGCGAAAGGAAGAGACGTGGGAGGCACTGAGGGACATCAGGACGGGGTCCGTCATGCCGTGAATAAAGTGCAGGATGGCCGTCAGCAGAAGGCACATGTTTCGGCTCAGACGGACCTTTGAATTGAGGTGATACAGAGCTTAAGTTAGGTATACGTCAGTAAGTTAGTGCAGCATTAAATGAGTAGCAGAGAATTAAAACCTCAATAACAGCTGCCTCTGATACATTGCAATTTTTCTTTAAAACCTCTAAATAACTCAGGATGTTTATTAATAATGATTCAGACTGCAAACGTCAAGTTAAGAGAACCAACAGTATGGTAAGAAAATAATCTGAGATAAAAATCCAGAAACCCAATGAAAATCCAGTTTAAAATAATGAGCTGCATCCCATTGCTTTATTGGCACATTTAAAACATACCAAACGTTCCTCTGGATCCAAGCTGCTGAGACCCGTCTGCAGAGCCAGGATAAAGAACAGAACCGGAGCCACGAAGCCCAAACGCTTGTCCTCCTCTTCTGTTGAACCTAAACATTCAAAACAAAGAAAAACATCCAAATCCAGAAGAAGTTTCTGTGTTGTACAACTCAAAAAAAAAACCCATAAAAAAGAGAAAAACAACCCCCAATAGTACCTATAAAAGCCAGGATGCTGAGGCCAAGATAATGTGCCACTGAGGAGATGACGGCACTCATCCCCAACACAGTGAGAGTGGAATCACAGCCAGAGATAATCAGGTTACTTGTAAGATCCCAGAAAACATCCCAGCTTAGCAGGTAACCCTGAAAGTGATACAATCATGAGGGTCATTTCAAATGACGGCGTCGGAGCAAGAGGGGTATCTGTTAAAAGGTTTCTATATTAGATTTAATTCTACCTCCTAAACCTCCAACAGAGCCAGACATCTATTTTAATTTTTACTTCTTTTTATTTTATTTTTTTAAAAAGGAAAAGCAGTCAGAGCTTACCTGTGTATCAGAGCTCCCATCTGTTGCACCTCCTGTGGTATCATCACTCTCCCTTCTCACTGCCCGCACCACATAGACCAGTATTAACGCCTGGGCAGTGATTCGGGTCAGCCAGAACACTCGCAGCACATCAGGGAACCTGATTCTTTTCCACGTGTCCTCCAGTAGCAGCTGAAGCCCATAGATCCTGTACATGTGTCGCACCAGCAGGTAGACGTACCGGCACGAGTAGTAGAACCATTTGAGCCTCATGGCCAAACAAATGACTGTATTCAGAGCCAGCATCAGGCCTGAGAAAACAGCCACCAGCTGCCTGACATCAGCAGGAAGCTCCACCATCATCCCCCACAGAGGGATCATGATGTCTAAGACGACTAGTGCAGCAAACACCGACTGCAAATTGAGCAGGAATACATAACCGATGCCAAAGAAAAGCTGAACCATGGCCATACCCAGCCACAGCGTTGGCCCGTTTCTGGGTAGCAATCTGAACCCCAAAGCTGCTTTATAATATGTGTTGTAGAAGTCAATGTGTGATGTGGCGTAGTAATTTATGAGGACTGCTGCCATACCAAGAAGGACAGCAAAAAACAGGGTGTAGAACTTGAACAAGGCTTTCTGGGAGAGCAGCAGCACCACAGTGGAGATGAGGACACCTGGGACACAAGAAAGACAAACACATAGTCAGCGGTGACGGAAATTACACGTATTAAATAGTTATTACCTGTTGTACATGCATGACAGATTCAGACTGTCATAGGAAACAAAGCATGTTTTTTTTTTACAAATTAATATTTAAATGTAAAGTAATAATCCTGTCAAATGAAAAAAAAAAAAACTTCTTGCAAAATGAAACAATAAAAAACATTACTGACAGTTCTGATAAAAGCATGACATTCTGCGTCTGCTGATTCGAGTACTTGCACACCAGGACAAAAATGTGCCAGATTAACAAATCGGTTTGCAACATTTTTTGTGGCAACACAAAGTTTTATCAAACTGTTTCTTTGAACAGTACTTGCCACAATGTCCTGCTTTTCTGTGCAGACAGGAACAAAATGTATGTTTTTCTGTTAATCTCTTATAACACTCTTGTCATAGAAATGGCTCATAACCATCTATTATTATTATTATTATTAATAATCTGCTGTAAACTTGGAAACTTTGACCACATCTCTGTTAATATTCAGTTTAAATAAAAGGGGTAGTTCAAAACAATATCAACCACAGACCTTTTGCAGAGTTTCTAACCAAAACTGCACTGAACTTTCATTAACAAGGGGTTTTTTTTTGTATGCCTCCATTTTCATTGATTGATTCATTCATTCATTCATAAGCATCGTTGTTTATTATCACAATGAGACTTTCACGAGTTTGTGTTTAGCTCATTCTAGGAAAACATGACAATATTCCAGGATTTAGGGCCTTGAGAAAAGAAAACCCAGTCCAAATCCAGATCCGTTACAGCTTTAGCCGTTCAAAGGTCTGCGAACTGGAGAAACTAGGTCACATAACCTACGTGATCGGTCCACAGGGAGAAGGTTTACCTGGTGAAACTCAGAAGGTACTTGGCTGGTTTCGGTACCTCAGCCGAGATCAGATACGATACATTATCTTAAAATCAAGTGGCAAGAAGTAAAATGAGAAAAATGCCACACTGCCAAATTGCCTGTATTATATTTGATGACACCAGTTTCAGCGAATGAAACAAAAAAAAAAAAGAAAAGAAAGAAAAATACATGACACCTGTGACCGGACACCTGACGTTTATCGAGCTACATTAGCAGCGTTGTTAGCGTCAGACGGGTGAACGAGACATGGCAACGTAGCTGCATAGTTTATGAAATAGATATTTCTTGTATTTACATTAAAGCCGGCAGTTAATTGCATTTATTCCGTCTGACAGGTGTGACAGTCCCAGTCCCAGTGTGGGCGAATGCCGAGGCTAGCCGTTAGCTTAGCTGTCACTGCTCACTGTTGACATGATTCGAGGCTGCCGGGTTTTACTGCTCGGTTTTCCTTAAAAATGCTTACCCATTACTCTGACCAGCACTTTTGCCATTGTTCCGGCCCATCCTAATCCAGGGTCGTAGTAAGAGTTAAAAATGGCGTCAATAATAAAAATGCAGGGAACTCGCAGAGCCACGTCCAGCGCCGCTAAGGCCTGCTGGCCTATCCGGGCTTGAGTGGACGCCATGCGGCTGCAGGGGAGGGCTTGGAGTCGTAGTCAGCCCCGGCTGTCCATGTCACGAGAAAACGCGCTCAAGTCTGCTTCCACTCGGCCCCTCGTCTTCGGTTTCGTTTGGCCCGACGTTTATCTGGCAGCTGGTGACCCGCCGCGGCTCGCCATGTTCAGCCACTTCAACCTCCTGTTGCTCCTTGCGTTTCTACTAAATGTGAAACTCCTGCTCCCATCCAGAGTTTTACAGCGGCCGGCAGATGAACTCCATCACATTATCACGAAATACGCCGAGACGTCCTGAAAACAGCCATTTCTACCGGGTTGTGCTCCGGGAAAAGCGCAGAAGATGCTAGGTGAATTATTGGCCGTATTGTGACGTCTCTCCAGCGTCTGAAGGTGCGGCGGCTGACGTCACAGGTTGTGAGTTTTGCTTAACTCCAGGCTACATCTGACAAGTCGAGTCACACCGCCTGCGCTCTTCTGGGAATACTTCACAGTTTTGTTTTAGATTTTTCTCAAAAATGCTGTGCAAACAAGCTGGACTGGAAAAGGAACAGGGATTAAAGACAAACACCCTGAATAATAACTTGCAACTAATTGGGTAAAATTAAAATAGGACAATTATATTATTGAGTATAAAAAGTCATCTTTGAGAGGCTCACCTGCAAGAGATTCACCTGCAAAAACAAACAAACAAAAAAATCTGAAAATGATGAGCCAGTTGCAGAATAATGATCTTCGTGTGAAATTGCAATTTTGTTTTTCTACATTAAACAATACTATCAAAAGATTATCATAAAATCTTTGTAATGTAAGGGAAAGGTCTAACAATAATACATTTTATTTAAAAACACGCAGTAGAAAACAACACAACAAATAATAAATTAACAAATAATGCAAAACATTTAAAAACAGGTCTCTTAAGGAAAGTATGCTTATCTGAATATGTTATGAGCTGTGATTTGAAGAGAGAATCTGAGTTTTTGAGGCGTCGTGGGAGGCTGCTCCATTAACAGGAGGTTGAGTGACTGAAGGCTCCCCACCCCATAGTGGTCAAACAGCAGGTGGCTGGGTGAGGTGGATGGCAGACAAAGACCTGAGAGTACAGCTGTGTGTGTTAAGGTGAAGGAGGTTGGTGAGGTACTGAGGGGCGAGGTAGTTGATGACCTCAATGCGAGGAGCAGGATCTCATACATGATGCAGAATTTGAAAGGAAGCCAGTGGAGTTGCTGCAGGACAGGTGGTATATGTTATATGAAGGACAGAAGGGTTTTGGACCAGTGGAAGTTTATGGATGGACTTGACATGCAGACTAAACAGAATGGTGTTGCAGTAATCAGGACGGGACGTGACCCGCTGGGAACCAGAACAGAAGAACGTTTGGGTGGAAGGGATGAACAGAGATGGGAGATGTTGAGCCCGTGGAAATAGGTGACATTATTGATATAAAATGTAAATGAGAGCTCATTATCAAGGATGACACCCAGACCCTTTACATTGGGATGGGCTAAACTCAGGAGTTGTCAATGGAAATAGAGAAATCATTCCTTTTTTATACGGTTATTTTTTAACACTAGGTGTTCATGATCTCTGGAGTTTCGCATTGTTTTGCTAAACTGTCCAGTGTACCGCATCCATCACAAAAGTATGGCTTTGTAGAAGAAGAGTCCGAGTGATGAAACCCCGGTAACTGAACAGCTGTTAAAGAAACAGCGCTACACAGTGGTAAACACTGTCCTGTCCCAGCTTATTGCTGCTCCCAAAATTCACATTTATTGGATTCTTTTCAGTTTAAACAGGTTATGTTCCATTGTGAATTTGCAAATAAATGCATCTTGTTTCTACTGACAAATTTACAGTGTCCAAACTTCTTTTTTTTTTTTTTTTTTAAATTATGGTTGCATTTTGTTTGACAGAACTAGCTTTGTATTATCTTTATTAGACCATTACATATATATACATGTTTAATATGATGCCTTAATATATTTGGACAACAATTACAGATAATACAAATGATGTGTCCATGAAAGCACACGTCTCTTCTGTCATCCACTGGAGCTGAAGAACACTTTGATGGTGTTGTTGTAGATTGTGTTGGATAGCTCCAGTGGATCCTCCTCCCTTGCAGCTGCCATCACCTCCAGAACTTGTCTAGGAGAAACACATGGTGAAATGTAGGGATACGGTAATAAAAGAAAGATGAAATCCATTCTACTGTCTCCACAATGACTCACATGATATGACAGGGCTCATTTCTGTCCTTCAGACAATGTCCTGCCTCCCATTTTTTCTTTGTGGGAAATGTTGTTTTAACATGTCTGGAGCCCGCGTGGGTGTTTTTGACACCACACCATGGAGCATCTTAAAGGAGTATGAATGTAATGCAGAAATTAAGTTAATGTAACATTTGAATAAAGTCAAGGGCAGTCTTACGAGCTCATCTTGCACCATTTTCACAAATAAACATGCATTTTTAAAAAAAAGCTATCAATATTGCACTAATATTAACGCTGTTTTTCATGTGCACACAAACAGCCTCTTTGTCATAGACATGAATTTAATTTTGGTAATTTTTGTGCAAAAAAAGAACAAAGAAATGGCCCTAAAAAGACATGGCTTCACCGTTTCTGCCTGAACAGAGGAAAAAAGAGCAAAAATTAGGACAAAAAGATGCACATGTTGTTATAACAGAAAACTTCCTCCCGTTGGTGATGTAACCCAGTTAAGAATAAAAATAAATAAATCTGAAACAGTTGGTATCCATGGAGACATTTGGGCTGCAGAAGTATTTGTCTTTACTCAGTACACATCAAGCTCTGTGCACATTCACTCTGTTTTCAAAACTCTGAGCAACTTTTTTTTAAAGTTTCTCACCTGTTTCAATCATGAGCCTCTCAGAGGGGACAGACTTCATGGCTTCGACACTGGCCTCTGTTTTCAAGGAGCTGAAAAGTTGTAATATTGTTGACAGGATCCTCTTGAGCATTCAAAATAAAGCTGTGACTCCATAAAGTGAGAAATGTCAGCAACATTTTGCACTTATAATAGAAGCACTTAATGTCTGCTGGATGGAAAAAAACCTGCAAATCTCCCATGATTACCTCGTGTTCCCTCCAGAATAAGGAAATATCCTAAATTAGCCATCACATTATGTATTATAAGTAGCTCTAATAGGCTCTTTATAGTGTTTGATTTATAGAATGTGTTAGCCGATCTGGTTTTGCTGACAGATTTGATGGTTTTATTCTCTCCAACAAAGGTTATTTATACGGGAAATTGAATCAGTAAATAAATTATACAGGTTTTTTAGGTCTAACTATGTGTTCCAACTTTACTGGCTCATTTCAACTGGTGCATATATTCTCAGTTAAAAAAAATATATTAAAGTGACAAGAAAAAGAATGAGAGTTAAAATGGAGTTGGGATTATGTGTAATTTAAGAAAGGTTCAAATGCTGGTCTCCAGGGCCAGAAGTGTAAAGTACTGAAAGAGCTTTGCATAGCAAGGCCTTTTTGATACAGCGGCTCTTGAGCAAAGCCTGAGTCGAAGTATCAATTGTATCAACAAATAGAAGCATCACATCTTTTATCTTTCGTTTTAAAACAGGACAGAACTAAACCCTTTGTTTCAAAATCCTCTCACCATCCATTAATGCCAATATAGAGGTCCAGGTCAAGGAGAGCAGCAGCGTCCTCTGCTGTCCCATCAAATGAGTGGACCTGGAGATAAAAAAAAAAAACAACAGAAAATTAGATGTAATTACCAGGATTTGCACCAGAAATTTGTATACAAGTCCTTCAAAGAGCTAAACTCATGTAATTTTAGACTTTCAAACAAACAAAACTGAGGCAGTTTCAATCAAAACTTAGGCAGAAATGTTATCTGAACAAAGATTAAAATGGTTGAGTTAAAGTTATTGAATGCAGTTAATGATAAAAAAGCAAGGAAACAAAAATTGTCCTCACCACTCCTCCGACACATCGGTCTCGATTCCTCTTCATGATTTCTGTTGAATCATCAAATTAGGTTTGAAGTTCAAGTTTTACTGGAAAGGTCCCTTATGAATGAGACGAGGTGTTTACTGAGCAAACTAACCAGTGAACTCCTGATGGGAGTTTCTGCAGTGGAGGAACATGGGCAGCTTGGTCTCCTCTGCCAGCTCAAACTGCTTTTCAAAGTATCTGAGACACACAGGAGACGGCAAATAAAAAGAGGAAAAACATAGAAATCAAACGAACGCTGGCAGAGGACTGATGTTACTACAAAAGATGCAAAGACTGGTTTAACTAAAAAAAAAAAAAAAAAGGTCTGAAGATCATGCAAAACCTTCAGCTGTTCCAGCTTCTTCAGTGTGAGCTGTCGGGGCTTTATCTGGTAGGTGTATATGTATAAAAACATATATCGAACTACTCATTGAGGATGGGCAAACTTACTTTAGTTGAGTCTCCTTTGGGCAAAATTCCAACCTGTCAAAATCTGGAACAAGAAAAGACACCTTGTTATCATAATGTCACAAACTAAATAGTAACGATCTGCAAATCAAAGACGTCAATACAATACAAGGCAACACAAACAACAACCTTCCTTTTGTCATGTATATTAACATATCTATTACTGCATAAAGCCAACAGTGTGGTGTTCACACACCGAGTCCACATTCTCCGATAGCCACCACCTTTCCTTTGTGCCCTGATGCCAGGTCCCTCAGCCCTGACAGGTACTGGGACTCTCCCTTCTGCTCAAACTCGCTGCAGCGGGTTGGGTGGCAGCCGACGGTGCAGTAAAACTCATCTGTAATAAAGCACCACACTCACACATCTTGTTCAACAATATAAACCTGGAGGGAGATCAACGACACATAATTTCAATGCACTTCTTTGGTACTGGCACCTCTGGTTTCAGCTAGTTTCAGGGCTTCCTCGCTGTCTTCAAGGCTTCCTCCTGTTATCATGAACTGTAACACAACAAGCAATAACTCACAGCAGCTCTTGAGCTTTTACAGTCATGCATACAAGACTGGCGCTTTGAACTACACTTCCCCTGCACAATATTCTCTCAGCAATGGTGTCAATTTAATCAATTTCATATTGATGCCATTTCCTAATCAGTTAAATGTGATAAGTATGATTTTCACTGATACCTTCCTTTATGGTTATATGGAATAAAAACAAGGTGGAATGGAAATGTAGAGCTGATGATGAAAGCAGACAAAAAGGAAAAGGATTACCAAATTTACACTGAGATTTATAACTCTGTTCAGTTATGTAATGATTTGGCTCAAAATCCCAAATGTCTTGGTGACGTTAAAGAAAGAGTCACAAAACTCATGACAATCAGAACAATAACTATAAAGAATTTACCTGCAATGACTGGTGGATAATAAGAGATGCTCTGCAGAAATGAATTAATAGGATTTTAGGAAAAAGTGGCACGTTTTTAAACATTTTAGCCCTTCACCAGGTGAATGCTCAAAGACCAAAAATAACAACTACATATATTTAAAAATAGATGTCAGTAGCTGAAGTTCTTTTGTGATCTGTTGTATTGCAGAAATTCTGCATTGACTGAAAACTGTTTTGTCCTTTTGCACAAGAGCTTGCAACTGTGATTCTATTGGTAATTATCAAGCTCAGATCCAGTATTCACTCTGGATTAGATGCTTTACCACATTTACCTGCGTAGTAGAGGTAAGTATGCCGTTTGCAGGCAGTGATTCTTTAACCTACACATTTTTAGGTACATTTATGATATTATTTCATTTTATTTTAAGTGTTCTGTGGCCCTAGAGGCCTTCATTCAAAGTGTTGAGGTAGGAAATGAGTAAAAGGAAACGAGTGTAGTTTTTCAATTACTTTGAAGCCTTGGCATGTAGACAAATTATTAAAAAAAATAAAAAAATTAACACGTTTTCCACATCTTGTGATAAGATGAAAAACAGCTCGGGCACATTTGCAAGGTAACACATATTCAGCTTGTGGATATCGTTTTATTTATGGCATTATTTCAAACTGCAATTTCTATCTAAATTGAACTAATTATTCAGTGCTGATTTGCATTAGTTCAAAGCATTTGATTGCAATAAAGACTTAACATACTCTAATTAGACATTAACTGTATCACAGATAAAAGAATGGCAATCAACAAGGTAAACATTGTTAGACAGCGAGCTCCACCCATCCTTGTTGAAATAGCTTACTGCAAGAAAATAACACTTACCATCAAATAATTATCATAGAATTTTTAACAGAAAAAAATGCAATTTACTTGCACGTTCTGACTTTTTAGGATTATATGCTTTCAGCGTTAGGTTTTAGGTTTTAGTTTCTACAATGACAACACAGAAAAAGAAATGATAGTGTCACTGTAATCTCTATGAAATTATAAAAGTTTGAATGTTGTTCACCTGAAAAAGTAACCCATCCATTCAAAACGTCATTCCTAGTTGCATCAGTAGGGGAAATTGCTTTTCCATACCTTTTCAACTCCAACTTTGAGAGCTCTGTCGATGATCTGATCAAAGTCATCTGTCAGAAAAGCAGGATTTAGATAATCTTGATCTGACCAGTCCTCAGACATAAATAACAGACTAAGTGGCTCACCGTCATGTTTCTGCTTCCCTCTATAGAGTCCTCTGAACATTGGATCTGTCAGGTTCACACCGACATCTGGAGAGGGAAAGGGTAAAAACACACACAGGCTTCTCATGATCATGTGAAGTCAGCAGATGGATCAATATTTCTTGTAATAACTGTGTTGTGCACATAGTGGTGTACAAAAGTATAGTGCGATACATTTGTGGTGATTTGTGTGACATGTTACATGCTTTTCCTACTGTTTTGCCTTAATTGTGTTTGTAACTGGCAGCCTGTAATCAACAGCTGTACTACGACTGAAGAGGTGAACTTTGAACTAAAATAAATAACGACTGCTCTGAATCTCTGCACCTGAAAGTGTCCGTAACTGCCGCGTTGCCGGCTTTTTGTTGTTGTTGTTTTACGACTAATTCATGAGCTCCCATGCTAACTCAACGCTCAGGCTGGCCTTTGTTGGACACTGGAACAACATGCAGTGACACCAACTGTCTTTTACGGTGTTGTTTCTTTTAACGAGTCAAAAAGCGCACATGTCTTACCGATGAATCGGTGCTGAGCCATGTTTGTAACACTTCTACACAGAACCAGGCTTGCAACCCTCATCAATACCGTAGCTGCGTGTACCGTAATCATTGTAGTACAGGCGAACCTCGTAAATGAATCAGCTGGTTGGCAAGACCTGCCATCTAGACCAAGCGTTATAAACATGTTTCAAACACTGTTACATTAAGATATGTAATTGTTATTGACAATTCCATGCTAGTATGTTTTGTTAAAAAGATTATAAATTCAGGTGCGCATTATTTGAGCCTAAACGGCTTCTGACGTCCAAACGCCACAAAGTCCCACATTGCATCGCGCTGGGAAGGTGACAGGGGACGCCGAAAATGGCCTCTGCCTATCTCAGTCACCAGCAGAAGGTGTTGCGGCTTTACAAGAAGTCACTGAGACACCTGGAGTCCTGGTGCATATTCAGGTAGGAAAACCTTTCTTTCCTTCAAGCGCTGTGTGTGTGGTGAGGTGCCTTTGCTTTAGCGGGGTTTACTGCTTCGTTGCTGGGCTAACTGTTAGCCGCCGTTAGCAGGTCACTTGTTCCTGAAGTCTAAACATCCACCTATTTATTAGTTTAACGTTTTAAATTCTGCTTTTATTTCTGCTCAGTCCCCATTTTACATAAACAGACACTTGACTCCTCACTCTTGACTTTACCATTAGGATCTGTCATGTTTATACACGCTTTTTTTTTTTTACTTTATTTTATACGTGTCCTCACCTATCGTACAAAGCGGTTGTTGCAATTATTATTTTTACATATTTATTTTAACATGTTTTTGTACATCTGAAGCGGCAGAGCAGTTATACGGCACTAATCATATTTTAACTTGTTAAGACACGTGTAAACGTGACTAAACCGCATTTTCCTTTTATAAAAATGCATTTGGATTTGTAAATAAATTGTCGGTGAAAGTTCTGTCAATAAATAAATAAATGCTTAATTCTACAATTAGGTATACAAATTTTGATGTTCAAACGTTTCGACCCCATCAATGTAATGATCCTATTAAGTATTTTGTCCTTTTGTACAGTACTAATACATTTCGTGTTTAGTAATTAAGACTTAATCTAATAGTCAGTATGTAAGTAGAAACACAATTATACTTTATTACTGCAAAACTGAGTAAATCTTTTTAGCTCTTTATGTCTGCACCAAATTGAAGTATAATACTGTATCTAAACGCAAGATCCTGAAACTTTTTTTTGTAAGGCTTGTTATTGTCTTCGAGTATTTTAAAACATTTTTTTGAGATTTCATGAGTTTCCCCAGGTTGTTTTGAGAGAGATGTGACTAAAACTTGAGTTGTCCAGGGCAGAATAACACAAGCCCAACTTTCTGAGTATAATTTTAGATTAGAACAGACATTCTTGGAACTTGGTCTTGCTCGAGAATACAGGATTAAATTTAGCAGATGCTTTTATCCAAAGCGACTTGCAACAGAGCAATACAGTCAAGCCACGGTGACATAGTGCATCACAACATAGGTGCAGATAAGAAAATATTCCAATAAAAACCAAACCTGTTTTGACTTTACTTTCATAGAGACAAATATCGCTTCTACGCCTGCATGCTGCGGGCGCGCTTTGATGAAAACAAGAATGAAAAAGACATGGTGAAGTCCACCATGATGCTGAAAGCAGGAGAGGAGGAATTCTGGGCCAATCAGCATCCCCAGCCTTACATCTTCCCCGACTCTCCTGGAGGGACCTCCTACGAAAGATATGAGTGCTACAAGGTAAGACAGGATGAAAGATCACTTGAGAGTAGCAAAAGAAAATGAGACTAGTATCTTGAAATGCAAACTGAATAATACTTGTATATTTATATTGAGAAAAAAGAAAAGAAACATTTTTGTTAATTGTCTTCTTATAGCAGCAGAACCAATAAAACAAAGGCAAACCGAGAACCGCAGAACATCACGTGGGGTGGCAGCACGGGGTTCACAGGTTCATAGACCAGGGTAATTCCAGCCTCACCTCAAAAATTGAACAGGTGAATATTAGTTTTCAGTTAAAATGGCTTTTCAAAAATCAATTACATTTAAGTGACATTTTACATCAAATGTGATTAAACTCTTTTTCCTTGCTTCAGTTTTTGAGGTTAGACCCGAAATGTCCAGGTCTCCAAACCTCCCTGTACCATCCCGTTACGCGGTGTGTTGCGGTTCTCAGGTTGACTGCATCATAGCTTGTCCACTGTAGGACACATTTTATCATTTAGAATCAGAATATCTTTATTGTCATACAAGTACAACGAAATTTAGTAGCAGCTCCGAAATAACAATAACAAAACAGTATATCAAATAAACCAATATAAAATGATAGAAATTAATGTGAATGTTTATATTGCACAGGCTGAAATTTTATTTAATTTATTTTTTAAGTGCCCAGAGTGCAAAAGGTCCAACAGTGTAAAGTGATTTATTAGTGTGGAGTTCAGTTTGGGTTGTTGTTGTGGTGAGACGGCTCTTGGGTAGAAGCTGTCCCTGAGTCTACTTGTTCTGGATCTTGATGACCTGTAGCACCTGCCAGCGGGCAACAGGTCGAAGAGGTAATGCCCGGGGTGAAATGTGTCTCTGATAACGTTCTGGGCTCTGCTGAGGCAGCGAGACCTGTAAATGTCCAGCAGAGAGGCAGCCGATGATCCTCTCCACTGAACTTATCACCCTCTGCAGCCTCTTTCTCTCTGCGTCGGTGCAGCTGGAGTGCCACATCGGGATAGCATAGGTCAGCAAGATTTCTTCCTGGAGCAGTAGAAGGTCACCAGCCGCTGGGTGTTCAGGTTCTCCCTCCTGAGAACCCTTGAAGTGTAGTGGCTGCTGGGCCTTCTTCACCACTGCCGCAATGTTCTTGGTCCAAGAGAGGTCTGCTGTGATGGGATCTGAGGGACTCCACCCTCCACACTTTCACCAGTGATGAACGAGTGCAGGGACAGCTCTGTTTTTCCTGAAGTCCAGGAGGAGCTCCTTGGTTCTGGCAGTGTTCCCTGTCCGGTTGTCAACTGAACACCACGTTTCCAGGCTAGGACCTCAAGACAGCAGGCTGCCTCGTTCTCCTCTGTTATTAGTTCTACCACCATCATGTCATCGGCAAACTTGACGGTGATGTTGTCCAGATAGGCGGGGCTGCAGATGGCAGATAATGATAGCAAGTCGAAGCACTAATGGAGGTTTATGCAGAGGACAGATGTACTTTGTAAGTATATTGCAGATGTCTAATAATTGGACGTGCTTGGAAAAGCATTTTATGGACCATTGGCGACTGTTTTGTAAACGTTTGAGTTGCCGAGCGGCTGAATGGGGGAAACTAATACCCGACGTGTTATTTGTCCATAACGGAAGTCCAAACTGTAGACATTGGCTTGTTTTATTAAAAAAGAATCCTCATATCCAAGCTTAAAACATCAGTGAATCACTTCATAAACATCCATAATCCATAAAGGGCGTAAAATCCTGATCCAAGCAATAATCATCAGCGAACATTCACAAAGAGCGTTGAGGGGTCAGCTAAAAGTAGGCTTCCCCCATCACCCACTCACCTCCAAACTATCATTTCCATGAGTGAACAGGTGCTACTACTAACCACCACCACGTGACTCAATTAGTGCACGTCACCACCTAGTGCACGAGACTCAACCCCAAGCCCATGCCTAACCGCTACTAGGACTTCAATGATCATGAATTATCACTGAAATGCAGTCGCAAAAGCAAGAGAGATGGGCATATTTGAATGTTTTCAGCTCTGTGAGCTGAAGGTCTGTCCTTCAGTTTTCATTGCGGTTCAGATACGGAATCAGGAATACTGGAATACTGAAACAGCGAACCTGCTTCATAATGGAAACGGATCCTGTTTAGCACACGAGTCTGAATGGTGACAAGTACTTAAAATGGAATTTGACAGTTTAGATGAATGGTCACATTTTCTGTCCCAGGCTGTTTTGTCAAGTGACAAATAAACATGAACGGGATTTGAGCCTAAACGATATACTTTACAAAGTAACGCACTATAAATCAGATGATGCTGATTGTTGTCATGTCACATACACTCACCATCACTTTATCAGGTACGTCTGGTTCACATAACCAATACACTCACCTTTTTATTAGGTGGACCAGGTGTGCCTATGTGGGTAGTGAGTGTAGAGGTGAATTCTCTGAGCTCCGCTTGGTTCTTGTAGGTCCCGGAGTGGGTGCTGGACCACTGGCATCCCTCAGAGAAGGCCATGTACCCGGACTACTTCTCCAAGAGGGAGCAGTGGAAGAAACTGAGAATGCAGAGCTGGGAAAAAGAGGTGAGCATGACTGCAAACTGCAATGTTTGACATACCAAAGGTGTTTGGCCTCTTTCAAGCCACAGGCATGAAAGATGAAAGTTTATATCACCCAGTAAATGTAAGTTTAGGAAAGACTGGTACTGATTCAGTATTTTATCTCTGTTCACTTCCAGGTTGCTCAGCTGGAGGCTGAGACTCCAGCTGGGGGCCCCAGGACTGAAGCCCTCCCACCTGCCCGCAAGGAGGGCGAGCTCCCCCCTCTGTGGTGGCAATATGTCACCCGTCCCAGGGAACGTCCCACATAAATACTTTACCTCAAGTCAGGCAATCCCACAGTGTGAACAAAAACACTCAAAACCACAACAGCAGCACCCTGACCGGCTGAAAAAAGTAATTTCTTCACCTGAGCAGATGGCATGACAAAGTTAATCACCCTGGTTTCAATGAGTGTTCAGTCAGTTCTGGGTGTCTGAAAAATCCTGTCGATGTTCCAGTGAAAACCTGTAATTGTTTCAATAAATAAATAAATCTTTAAGTAACGCCGCATGTACGCGTGTTTTCTACATTGAGAAGCAGTAGTTTCTTAGATTTACTTTTTACATGTTAGACATTTGATATCATTTACATTACACACTGATGAGACAAAGCAAGACAGGCTCTCAAGTAACCTGAGATATGTTGCCATTTTATTGAAAATATTTTACATTTACATACATTTCAGGGAGGCACCACATTTGTGATGTAAAATATTATGAAAAGATTCTGAGAGTAAGAGAAGTAATCTGTGGGCCAGGGTTGAAGTTTAGGGTCAAAACTGAATGCTCGCAGTCTTCAGGAAGTACTGCACTGTAAAGTCCTCAAATGAAGTTCACAGCTCCATCGTGGAACGAAGAAGCCACGTGTGAACACAATCCAGAAATGGCACCGTGTTCTCTGGATCTCTGGAAGAACATTTAAAATGGAAAACAGTACTGCGGGCAGATGACTCAACTTTTGAATTCTTTTTTTTTTGGACACAATGGACATCATGTCCTGGGGACTACTAGCTGGTCCCAGTGTTTATCTCAAAAGCCTGCATCTGTGATGGTTTCGGGTTGCATCAGTGCCAGCGGTGTGGCCAGCTGACGCATCTGGAAAGGGACCATTAATGCTGAAAAGTGTATAGAGGTTTCCGAGCAGAATCTGCTCCCATCTGCAAGGCAGCTCTCAGGGACAGCTTTGCATATTTTAGCAAGACGGTGCTAAACCACGTACTACATCCGTCACAACAGCATGGCTCTGTAGTAGAAGGGTCCGGATGCTGAACTGGTCTGCCTGCAGTCCAGACGTTCACCAACAGAAAACGTTTGGCGCATCATTAACCAAAAAAACCCCGTCAACGAAGGCCCGGGACTGCAGAGCAGCTATAATCCTGCATCAGACACTGATGAGACAACTGTCCTGTCTTAAAACTCCAGCACCCGGTCTCCTCATTCCCCAGATAGTTAGAGTTGTTAGAAGAAGAAGAAGGGATGCTACACGATGGCAAACATCACCCTGTTACACATTTTTGAGATGTGATACTGCCATCAAACTCAAAACTTGGCTTATATTTTCCATCTCATGGATAATTGAAAACCTATGTAACTTCAAATATTTACTAACAAACATTGTCAGTTAAATTGTCTTACAGAACCCAATTTGTCATTTATTAACGAATATTGTACAATCCTTAAGTATGCTTGCGTCCATCCAAAACAATGAAGTCTCAGGTGTGATACATGGTCATTATTTATTGTGTTGATTCTGAAACAAAGCAGATGCTCTGGAGTGTTGTGACCCAAAGGTTCAGGGAACTCAGGAAAGAAAACATATTTAGAAAAGGAGATGGCAGGAAACCAGAATAACAACAAAGTTAAGGCACTAATGGAGCTTTATGCAGAGGGCAGAGGTAATTGGCAGATGGCTGGTATTGTACAAAATACAGACAACAGGCCTAAAAATAGTTGAAATGTTCCATGAAAAAAGGCATCTACATCAAGTAAATAGCAGATGATTAATAAATTGGGCTTGCTTTGAAAGTAATTTTAATGACATCAATGATCATGAATTATCACTGACGTGCAGGAGCAAGAGCCAGAGAACTGAACATACTTTAATATTTTCAGTTCTGTGAGCTGAAGGTCTGTCCTCCGGTTCCCATAACAGTTCCGATATGGACTCAGGAATAAAGGAAACTGGTGACTGGAACAGCCAACTGGCTTCATGATGGAAACGGGTCTAGAGGCAACATGGCATAGCAGAAATGAAAGCACGATTTAAAGTTTAAACAAAAACAGTGGATAAAATCAGTAGGTACAATATGACAAGTTTTCAAACTAGAGCTTAAAAGTATCAGTACAGATTTGTGTTGTTACTCAAATGCAGCTGGAAACAGGTGTGTCTTCAACCTGGATTTAAATAAACAGTGTTTCAGCTGTTCTGAGGCTTTATGTTTTAATTTGTGTCCTGCACTCACCAGTCACTTTATCAGGTACGTCTGCTTCACGTAGCAAATACACTCACCTCTTTATTAGGTGGACCAGGTGTGCCTATGTGGGTGGTGAGTGTAGAGGTGAATTCTCTGAGCTCCGCTTGGTTCTTGTAGGTCCCAGAGTATGACTGCAAACTGCATTGATTTCTCTTCAGCCTTTCAAAGGTGTTTGGTGACTTGTATTTCGCATTCTGAACCTTTTGTACTAGTTTGATTGCACAAGCTGGAAGCCCATCTAGGTTTTTTTTTTTTTTTTTTTTAAGTAATCAAGGGAGGATATAACAACGGCGTGTACCAGGAATCGCATTGCAGATTGTTTCAGGAAAGGTACTATTTTTTTTACTGCAAAGCTGCACGACTAGGAGAGCGAGGTGATGTGTTCATAGGATAACTAGTCATCAATCGTGACTCTGAAGTTCTTGTAACTTTCGTGAGATTGCTCACACGAGCTGAGGCGAGATTTATATTGATATTGTGGCTGATCAAATGATGGGTAGGGATAACCAGGACATAAGTTAATTTGAAGGTGGTGATCTTTCATCCATACAGATAAGCTGGAGTGAATTTGGGGCCACCTGGTGGGAATGACTGGTATAGCATTGTATCTTCTGCATAACAGTGATGTGAGAGGCCATGTGATTGAATAATCTGCTCCTGAGAGAGATTGTGTATTTGTCAAAACGAAGAGGCCAAAGTACTGAGTCTAGGGGGCACCCCTGTGAAGAGGTGAAGAAATGAAGTTGTCCTTTTCTTGCCATGACACTTTAAAGGAGCATCTGGTAAGGTAAAAACAGATTCAATAATGTGCTGAGTTTAACATCCCCTAGTCTGAGAGTAAGGGAGGTCAAGAAGAATAAGTTCAAACGAATGGCCCACTGCTCTCGCTGCTCTTAGTGCTTCTGTCACAGACAGAAGTGTCATTTCGCAAAAACGTCAAGGTCTGGGCATTCAGGTTTCTGTGATGTTGCTTTAACGTAGCCAACGAATCTTTTTGTCTCATGATACTGTCTCTTTGGTAAAGTGCACGCTTTATGGATGACATGGTGTATAGAGGCCTGCAGGCTTCCGTCCCGCTTTTCCCCTTGTAATAATAATAATAATAATAATAATAATAATAATGATTAAAAAAAAAGCTTACCTAAAATAGGAAAAGTTTCTGCAACTTTACTGTTTGACATAGTAGGACGTGAAGGGAGGAAAAAAAGTTTGTGTCCTTTTCTAAGGGGTAACTTATAAACAAACTGTGGTGTCAAGAATTTGCCTTATAAATAAGACTTACATCCATGTTATTTCTGTCTATTAAGTTTTAGGCAGAAGTTGTAAAGCATAAATAATGTAAATTTGGAAAATCGCAATGTGTTTTTGAAAATGAAGAATAATAACTTTTTAGGCTGGAAATGTAACTTCTGGGACATTATTCGTTCTTCGAATTCATTTGAGTTCTGTCAAAACAGTTTTGAAGGCCATTAACCTTAAAAATTAGATAAAATATAAATCTAAAAGTGGGTTCAAGACAACCAACATTCTTATTTATTCCTTTCTTTATTTTTCTTAAAAACTGTATTTTTTTGATAAAATCCATCATAAAAAGGGAAATTTAGCATGTGAGGGCACTATTTCCAGCAGCAGAGTAATGTGTAAACTGCATTAGTGCTTTTGGCAAGTATCTTTAGAGGCTGTTAGCAGAGCTTCAAACGGTTTTTGTCAACAGTCCTCCATCACTACGGCGACAGACGTGGTCTGAAGTTGCGTGGCCGTATCATCATGGTGACTGCTTTCAGAGAGTAGAAGTCCGAATCCTTCCATGAGAACCAGACGATGCCATCCGGCCCCAACAAGTTGTGAGCTTTCAGCGAGTAACGTCCCCCCTATGGAAACACCGTTTCAGTTTTTGATATTTCAGCCTTCTGATTGATCTAGCAGATAAATTCTACACGTCAATGAACATAAAATCATCCATACAGCTGTAAAAACTGTAGTGGATTTCAATACAAAGTCATTTATATCACAAATATTCACATGCATAACCGATACCGTTTCTTTTTCTTTTCTTTTTTATTTGGTATTTTGCTCTGGGGTGGTTTACCTTGTAGTAGACTCCGTTAAGGTTGGTGTAGAAACACTGGTGGAACCACCAGCCGGCGTGGCTGATCTCGGCACAGATGTTTCCCGTGTCAGGTGTGCTGAAGCTGCGCTGGTCATGATACCAGCCAAATGAATCCTCCACCGTTCCACTGAAACCAGACACATGGAGGCGGTACCGGTTCTCCTCATTGTCTATCCTGCATAAGGACGACAATAAACTACTATATATAACACTAATAATATAATACAGTGTGGTTATTAAGATGGTCCTAAAAATCAAGCCCCTCGAGGTTGTGGCTCCACATAACATCCCAGTTTGGGTTCTAAAGGACTTATTATTTTCTGTTTGCATCTTCCAAAGCCTGTCTGCCCACCTGAAGGACTGGTACAGGGCGTGCTTGTGGACGTGGCTCCAGTCCTGCAGGTCGATGCGGAGGCTGTAGTGACCCTGGCTTGAGAGCAGGTGGAGGTTTTGGTTGCCCAGCCAGTGTTCTCCTCGGGGCTCACCAAAGCCATCGCGGTACTCCAACCAGCCACGGTTAAAAGTCACCGAGCCATCACGTCGGCGCTGAAACACTGTCCAGCCTCCGCCTGGTGCATGCACACGTGCACACATAAATATATAGTGTCATGGACCTACACATTCAAGCTCAGTTTGACATGAAGGTAGGTCATCAATTGAACTAATACTGTCAAATCTCCACCACAAATTAGAAAAACACAGGTGATGCTGTACTTTAAATGATGAGCAATTAGCTAATTAGTTAGAGTCCAAGGTCCTATATGTCATTTTCAAACCTACCGTGAAGTTCAGTGAAGCCTTATGTTTTTAAGTGACATCTGTAACTTGAAATCATAAGGTTCGTTAAGCCTTCAGTTATCAGGCCTCTCTCTTGACAGCCTCTCTATTTTTAAGATCAACCTTAAAACACTGCTTTTTGATGTGGTCGGACCTGGACTGTTAGATTTCCGTTGAACCTCCTATGATGCGATTTCCTCATTCTGCTTTTCCTTACTCTTCATCCATGTTTATGCCAGAGTTACTGAACTGAAATGTGGTTTTAAATAGCCTGTGTTGGATAACATTCTAACTTTATTAAAGTGTATGTGCTTATTGCACAATTATACAACAAAAGGGTGGCAAATTATTACTTGTTTACATGTTGTAAAATGACGCAGCACTACTGGCAGCGCCTTGCAGTCTGGTCATTTTCTATCTTGATTTGCATCTTCTGGAGATTTTGTGACGAGCAACTCAAATGTTTTAAACAGTTTTTTGGCATTGCTTTGGATCCTGTTGTACTTGAATGGTTTCTGCTGGTAATTAAGGCACCATTGTAATACTTCCTGATGAGTAACCATGACAACAGGGAAGCTGCTCACATTGAGAACAAATGACTGAGCTTTAAAAAGACCAACTAACTGCCAGAATAATCCAGGCGAGCTGAAGAGAAGAGGCCAAGGAGACAAAAACGGAGATCCAGATAGAAGACGTTAAAATATTTTTTTCCTTGATCAACATGGAGAGATCACTTGGAAGTACAAGGCAACTTGCACTGATAGGTAGACAGCAGGAGGATAAGGAATGCAGTAAACGTTGCTGTAGGAAAATGTCGACTTGAGCGCTTCTTAACACAGATTTCAGACATTACAAGCCGACAAAAAACCTCAAAGTGACCAGCAGAAGTGGTTTAGGAAGCCTCACGGTGCTTGTTGAGACTGGATGGTGTGGTCCTGGATGTGCCGCGACACCCCAGATACTGAGAGAATTCGCTTGTATTACCTGCTGACGCTGCGTGTGATGTCATCGGCTCTCTTGTTGCCAGGCTACAGGCACCAGCCTTCAATGATCATGGAGATCCCCATCATCATACTACTGTCTCTGAAAAACTTTGTTGTTTGTCACCTGATTTGGCCTTTATTTTCCTTCAGCAATTTGGAGATATTTTGTTGAGATATTTAACAACAGCGGCATAACCCTTTGCCACTGTTGGTATCTTTCTCCTGCCACCTGGAAACGTTTGAAGATTTGTTTATAAGATTGTTTTCCTTAAAGCAGCTGTCCTCAGAGGTTGAAAACTAATAAGAGAACCGAACCTGCTCCACGTAAACTAAACTTGAAAAGAATGAGCTACAAAAACGTTGTGGCTCCTCAGAGCTGAAGGGTAAGCTTTGGCGTTGGCTGATAATTAAGTCCAAGCGCTAATGTATTTTCTTCTTCATCATAATTTGTCTCATTAAAATGTTTGTGCAGTAAAACCCATTTGATATAGGAACATGAAAACTCGTAACGTGGTCTCAAATCCCCCTCCCCTCGGTGTGCGTCTCACCCTCAGTCTCCATGTCGCAGTAGACGGGCAGAGTCGTCCCTGGTGTCATGACAACAGTGTAAACACCAGAATGACGAACGCCATTGTGGTACAGAGATGCACAGTCTGACGGACAGAGAGACAAGTACTGTCCATCTGAGGGAGACACAGATTGTCAATACAAGTCCTTGAATTTCATCATCGCTTTCCTGGAGAGAGAAAAAGTTCATCTACTCTGTGCAAACTGTGATGTGAAAAGAAAAAACACAGCACAAACACAGAAACTACGGCAGTGGAAAGTTTGTAACATTCAAAGGCAGGACAATATGAACAAAGCGGCAGCTCTAATCTTGGAGAACGAGATGGTTTCAGTAACTTGGGGAGTGGAGAATTGTGCATTTATGACTGGATTCATGAGATTCATCACGCCGGACGGAGCTTTTCTTTGCAACAGCAGCAGCACACAAGTTTGGCACAATCATCATCCTGTTCTGGTAGCTCCAGTTAGGTTGTAGGTGTGATGACAATTAACAATGACGTTTCCATTAACTGTCTGGTTCTGTTTCTTACATAGTGTATCAGTAATAAAGTTCGTGTTTTTTCTAAATGTTTTTTAGTGAGGAATATACTTAAACAAACCATGTAATGTGTCAAGTAAGATATGTAAAATTAGAGCTGTTTCTCAAAACAGCTTTAAATGTAAATGCCAGTGGAAAAAGGTCAAATGCTTAGTTTTCAATGTATGAATGTTCTGTGAGACAATGAATGTGCACACGCACTGAACAACTTTCAGCTCACTGCCGTGTTTAGTGCATGCGTACCTGGTGGCAACGTGTCTCTCATGCCAAGAGGTGGCGTCGCCCTGATGACGTTGATCTTGCAGCCCGCGTTGTGGGTCAGTTGCTGCACGGATGCCGACAGGTTTCGGAGCTGCGCCTGCAGTTCATGCAGCAGTGCCGCATGCACGTGGAGCAACGTGTCAGCCTCGGCGTGACGCAGCTCCAGAGAGTGAAGTCGCTGATTAAAGGTTGAGTTTAAAGTTGCACTGTCATCGCCCTCGAAGATGGAAACAGAGAAGAGAAAAGAAGTTACTCAGGGTTTTGTGATTTAAAAAGATTCCCTGAAAATGCTAATAGCTGTAAGAAAATGGTACAATGTTTAAGATGGAGAAACATGTAGACGCAAAAAAACAATCAAATACTCGAATCTAACAAGCACACTGGTGATCATCCGATCAGCCCTTCTGAAGTCCCATAATGACCCAAAATGATGGAGGGGAAAACAGAACGTGGTGGGGTGTCTTTGAATGTATTTGGTTTTTATTCTAAGTGTATTTTGAGCTATGAAAACAGTTACAAAGGTTGAATTACATTTCTGTGGGCGCCATGCAGGTTAGCCCAAGCAGTTTTGCCCTAGGTGAGTTTCTGTGAGCCTTCAAAAGGCAGACCTTCTCCCAGAAACACCACCTTTTACGGAGCCCGTAGCAGTCTTTCTACTTTATTCGCCCATCAGGGATTTCTGCAGGTACCTCAAAGAAAGAGCGCTGCTTCCTTTGGTCTCTCTACATTTTCCCTACTGTCTCATCTCTCTCCACACCAGAGGCTCGTGTTTGCCCTGCATTTCACACTGAACTGTTACTTTTTTATTTGAAACAGTGCAACTTTTGTTAGAGTTAAGCCTGGCATCCACGCCACTCCAGCAGACTCCCATGAACAGAAACTGTTTTGCTACACCGCTGACCCCATCTCTGTTTGTCGGTGAGCAAAACCAGAAGCATATAAAAACAATTATGTAGTTGCACCGATTCGCGTCACGATTTCCTCCTCTGGGTCAGTAGGTATCCTTCCCTGATTGTTAAGCCCAATCATGAGACGACAACACAGCGACTCACTTTAATGCTGGTGTAACAACAACAGCAAACACTGCTGACTTTGCTGTTCCTGGTTCCGTTGTCACGCAGCCAAAAGCTGTACTTAATAACACTGACACTCTCTGCATGTTTTCCTGCTTGCATGCATAAGAAATACATTATGAGGTATTTTAAGAACAATCTGCTGCAAAACGTACTTCTAGCTGAGTTTTAATCTCTGTTTAACTTGATGCACTTACAGTCGTGTAGTCTGGAGAAAGACCTTTTCCGAAACCTCAATGTGCATACAAATCGGTTTTGCTGTCAAACAGCGTTTTGGAACAAATACATACAAAGCCTTAAACAAGGAGCAACCTCATGGCTCTGCAGCCTGGAAGGATCCTCAGTGGGTCAGACAGACTCACAAGGATGTAAGTGCCCCGGCCAAGAGGCCTGCACCTAATCCTGTTAGCACTCAGGGTTAAGGAGGGCTTAAGGGGTGTCAAGTCAGAGAGATAACCAGAGGAGGAGATAAACAAAGAAAGATGGAGAAAGGGTTGGATTTATAGCCCATAAATAATATTTTTTACCTAAATAAATATGCTGGAATTGTTGATCCCCAAATATTGTCTTAAAAATTATAAACACACCAAAAGCATATATGCTAAGAACATACAGTGAACTTGTAGACTTCATCTTGTCTACCTGCATCTCCAGGGCCTTTACTCGATGGCGGTGGTTCCTCAGCTCCTCCTGCAGCTCGGACATTGTCTCCCTCATCTCCACCAGCTGTTCCTTTCTGTTCTGATTCTCATGAAGCCAGTAGGAGATGTCGTCTGTGCAGCGGAACATGTCTGGGCAGCGCTTCTGCGACGTCCCCACGGGAGGCAGCGTTGCCGTCAGTCGGCAGTGGCCACCGGGCGTCAGCTGGCTGCTGTATTCCCCGCACTGTGCTTGCAAACTCTCAGTGGTCTGGTTCAGAGTTTGGTTGGAGCCATTGTCAGCATCAGTGTTGTCACTGCTTATGACCAGTGGGGCATCGGGGGTCAGGGCAGAGTGTGTCTCCTGGATGGAGGTAGAAGGATGCCAGTCAGCGTCCTCATAGTTGCCCTGGTTCATGTCTGGTACGTTCCAGACTGTTTCCATGTTTGTGTCTGGTGCGTCCCTGGGTGTCCGGATATTCAGATCCACTTCATCCTGCTTTGCTTCTGTGAGAGGGTTGAGTTGGACATCCTCATGGTGTCCAAGGTCATTGCTTTTGTCTGAGGTCTCCAAGTCTCCTCTGACAAGTTGATAAAACCAGCCAGTGAGTACGACAAACGTCAGTAACATGGATTCCAACTTCATCCTGAAAGTTCACAGCGTTTCTCTCCCTGGCTGTTGTGTACTTTTATCCACATTAAGTTCAAGTCACCAGTACAATCCGATTCAGCCTCCGGATCAGCATCAGGATCCGACATCATAGCAACGAGATCAGGGCCAGATCTTCTCCAGTTTTAACCTTTTATTGATAGTCTGAGATTCACGATGGAGAAAACCTGGTGGATATCTGAAATAATGAGGAGACAACGTTTAAATAGTTGAGGTAGAAAAATCATTGTACAGAAACTTTGACCACAGATATGGATATAGCCTCCCAGTTAGAAAAATAAGTTTACTCTTCCACAATGTGTGTTAGGTAACCGATATTAAGATATTATTTTATTTTTTAATTCTTCCCATCTTATATTTTTCAGGGCTGGGTAGACACTCCATTTATCAGTTATGATTTTAAAATCCTAATTATCCTATACATTATATATGTGTGTATATATATATATATATATATATATATATATATATATATATATATATATATATATATATATATATATATATATATATATATATGTGTGTATATATATATATATATATATATATATATATATATATATAGACATTCGTGCAGCTTTAGCCCTACACACGAGATGCATGCTGTGCAACATTTATTGTCTTTATTTAAAGATAATCAGCAGATTGGAGGAACGTCACTGCCCTCATCATTGATCACTTTCATTATTTACTGCCACCTCAATCAAATCTCCTGTTTTAATGTGAAACAATTGACACAGTTCAAATAGTTTCTGCAGGACAAGTGTGCCGTTTCAGAGTGCTGTCACACTCACATGCTGGTATTGCATCCCAAACACTGGTCTGGGAGTCTGCCTCTTCCAGATAGATCCAATATGTCTTAGTATGATACAGAGTATTCACATGTATA
This sequence comes from Xenentodon cancila, assembly GCA_014839995.1. Taxonomy (NCBI): domain Eukaryota; kingdom Metazoa; phylum Chordata; class Actinopteri; order Beloniformes; family Belonidae; genus Xenentodon; species Xenentodon cancila. The sequence goes on from CM026217.1 coordinate 5,465,020, forward strand.
CATCCTTCTGTGATTTGGTTATAGAAGCACCCTCAGACCAGGATCTGATAAATAAACGTGCTGCTTCAAATGGAAACAGACATTAACGTGAAGGACCGACTCATCAGATCTCCCATGTTCTGAGAGGCACTTTGGCAAAGTACTCAGACATTTTCTGTCCAACGCGCTACGTCTTTAGTTTGAGCTGACATTTGAGCAGTTGACTAACCAAAAGAAATAAAAAAAAATATTAATGGTTTTAAATCAAAGCCAATGAAAAAGTGCATTATTTTCATCCTGTTTTCAAACAGCAGAAAATGAAAAAAAAAAGATGCAAACATGTGAGGGGTAAATAAATGTTTGTGGAAACCCTTGATAAAGAAAAAAAAAATGCTCTATTAAATGAAAACGTCTGTAACAGAAGTTAAAATAATAAATTACATGCAGTGATATTAATTCCATATTTAGGGAAAGTAAATGCTGAAACCACATTCCTACCTGCCGCCATGTCCGAGTGCCGAATCCAGCTCAGTAGGAAACTCTCAGGACAGTCTGTGTGTGTGTGTGTGTGTGTGTGTGTGTGTGTGTGTGTGTGTGTGTGTGTGTGTGTGTGTGTGTGTGTGTGTGTGTGTGTGTGTGTGTGTGTGTGTGTGTGTGTGTGTGTGTGTGTGTGTGTGTGTGTGTGTGTGTGTGTGTGTGTGTTTATTCAGCACAGTGTGCGACATCTTATCCTGATAATCTACTAAGTGGATTGGTTCCATTTGCATGGAGGGAATAGAATACATTTAGGCTCAGAGTAATACGGCTGCAAGTTGCAAATAACCTCATTAGAGCAAATGTAAGAAAATAAATACTATAAATACAATGTGAGAGTTTTCTTTGTGAAAAGTTTTGATAATTACTTTAGTTTAGTTCTAGTTTCCTTCAGTTTTTTTTTTTTGGCTCCACATTCTTCTGTTTTATTAACACTAATCTTGTTTTGTGTCGGTGTAAATCATTTTAAATTCCCTCCACTGTGTGAACTCTGCTTTATCAATGATTCACAATTAAAGTGACGGCAGCATCTGCTATAAAAAAAAAAACAATAAAGCTCTCTATGGTCCAAGCAAGTTGAGTGTGCTGCTTTTCATTACAGTCTGGACCACTTAACAGGACCTCTAGAAGTCAGAACAAACCACAAACTATGTCACAGTATGAGTTTTTATCTGTTCCTGTTTTATTTTGAAAGCCTGTCAAAGGTTGTGTTTTAATTTTGTTTTGTCTTTTCTTGTTCCCATCTGCCCTGATTGTTTGCACCTGTGTCTCATCAAGTCCTGTGTTAGAATTCCTGCTTTTTTAAAAAACATTCTTTTGCTTGGAAGTCCTGCTGCCACAGTCTTCTGCATTGGGGTCCTACATCCCCAAGTTGTGACAAACACAACGGCAGCAGAAAGACAGTTACTGAGGTGCTGCTTAGTCTGAACCTGCCTGTTATTTTCAGTCATGGAGTTTTGTGAAATCTTGTATTAACTCCTTCGACCTCCACCCAGGAACTCGTTTTATTTGATATTATATTTGATAGATTTTCCACAGCACCACAACCTATATATAAAATAAATGACTTTTTGAGCCGCTACCCTGAAAATTCACATCCCCATCAGCATAAAATGTAGTAATCTTGATAATGTCTTAATTCTTTTTCTAATTTTGTCTTCATTGCTTTTGTTCGTAACTACAACAGATGATTGGGGGCTTTTGCCAGACTTTGTCTTTAATACATATGTGACATATATGCAAAGTAAAAAACCACTGTGAATCTTGTCATCAAACCCGAAGCACAGATGGACAGACATTCAGTTCCAGGTTTTTTTTTAACCAATAATGACATTGCTTCTATGATGTCATTTGATTTAAAATATGTTTTTTTTCCCTTTATTAATTTTCCACCATAAAAAAGTCACATGTCTGTGTGGACTGAATTGTTGGATCCTCAAGTTAAGGGGTTTAAGGCTCCAAAGACTTCTGATCTTTTTCCTTTTATTCATTTGTTTTCAATACCTGCTTAACCTACCTCTATACAGAGTCACAGGGGTCTGCTGATGCCTATTTCAGCTCATTACAGGGGAAGGGCAGGGCTCCACCCTGGACAGGTCGCCAGTCCATCGCAGGACCACCAACTTTGTAGAGAAACAACCATACACGCTCACACTGACACCTACAGGCAATGTAGAAAAATCAATCAGCCTCATGTACATGTCTTTGGAGTGTGGGAGGAAGCCGGCATACCCGGAGAAAACCCACGTAAGCACAGGGAGCTCATGCAAACTCCGTCCGTCCGTCCGTCCGTCCGTCCGTCCGTCCGTCCGTCCGTCCGTCCGTCCGTCCGTCCGTCCGTCCGTCCGTCCGCCCGTCCATCCATCCATCCATATGCCGGGTCGCTGTAGCAGAAGTCTAAGCAGGGATCCCCAGACACTTCCTCCAGCTCTTCTGGGGATGACCCTGAGGCGTTCCCAGGCCAGCCGAGAGACATAGGCTCCCCCCAGTGGGACATGCCTGGAACGCCTCTCTGGGGAGGCGTCAAGGAGCAAATGCAAATTCTTTCTTCTTTTACTAGAAAAAAGTAAGAAAAACCTGAACAAGAGGATTTTTTCTTTATTGATGAACAAAAGGTCACTGTAGTAACAAAAGGTCACTGTAGTAGTCACTGTAATAAAAAGTAATGATTGCTTTGATGTACATTTCCTTATGTAACAAATATGTGGAACCTCAAAATGCCTCAAATAATGCAATCAAACAAGTTTGAATGTCAGTTTCAATTTGAATTTCAGGTCCTAAGTTTTTGGATAACATATAAAACCGTAACACCAGTTCCAAAAACAGGGACACCCGGCAGAACTGGACGTGAAGAGACGTTCACAAACTGACAAGACACAGCTTCAAATAAAAGTTTGAACAATTAACTTCTGTTAAGTATTTTTACCAAACATGTCACATCTGTTTTATTTCTGTTTTTTGTTTGTTTGTTTTAATGCAGCAGCACAATTTTATCCCACTAACGTGAAAACACACATTGGTGTCTCAACTGAATGTCTCTCACATTAAAGCACCAGGTGACTCAAACGTTACGTAAATGGGAAACATGCACATAACTTATTAGGTCTTTAGGTGAGCGATTTCAAAGTTATAGCACTGAATAGGTGTATCAGTCTGAATATGACTTGTAAGAGTCGAGGGTGATGAAGTTACCTGGTTATATTTGCCGTTACGTTACCTGGAGAGAGCTACAGCAGTATTTTCTATTTTATTGTATTTTGTTTGCCTGTGTGCAGATTTTGTAACCAGCATCTCTTGTAAAAAAGGAAAAAGACAGACTGTCTGAGAGAGGGAGAGATGAAGATGATGTCATCAACCATGGATGTGTTTGTGTGTGTGTCTTTGGCTCGCAGAATATAAAGTACAAGCGGTGGATAAGAGGGACAGAAGTGAAGAAACAACATCAGAAATCTTTGCTGGACGGAAAGATTGAAAACCAGACGGCAGAGAGGCAGACAGAAGCAACGGTGAGTCTTTGTGATTTTTATTTCATTATTCTTTTTTTATTCTGAGTAATAAAAATACCTACAGCATAAAAAAATCTACTTTTATGATCAAATTTAAACATTTTTTAAAGCCAATTCATAATGAATAACAAGCAAAACATGAGAGATCTTTTAAAGCAAGTAAAACCAAAACGTAATTACATTAGACTAAAGAACAACAGGCTACATTTACAACAGAATAAAAAACACAAAATAGAACAAAGAGTCTAAATTCAACATCTGCATTTTAAACTTTGCATGAAGTAAAACACAAACAATATTTGACAATATCATTCACAGTTGATACTGAACTGTATAAAAGTTTGACTTTTAGAGATACTTTTTGTTTTGAAATTAAAGAAGTGAGCCTTTGTTGAAGAAATGTTCCGCCCTTTTACTCAAATTAAAGTGTTAAAAGCTTTTGGTAAAAAATAATGTGCAAGTAAAACTCCTGCACTTATTTTGCTCCTGGAAAAAAATGACATAAAATAAACCCCAAATGTATTTTGGCAGCGTATTAGGGCATCTTAGCATCACTGGAAAACAAATGTTGATCATTTCTGAGCATTTTTTGTTTAAAGATACAGTTTTGGTCCAGGTCCTGATGTGTTTTAAACGTCAAATTTCTTTTTTAACATTTCTAAACACTAAAAAGACTTGAAGAGGTTTTAGGTTGAGCGTTTACACTAAAATAAGAAAGCTACTATTTAAAGAAAAAAAAGGAAAAGTCATCAAATACAGCCTGATGAGAAAACACAAGACTCAAAACTATTCGTTTCTGTCTTTGTTTTAATCTTATGATCCTTACATTTTTGCCTTTTATAACTGTATTTAACAGTAGAAACCACCCCAGATCAAATGTAGGACACAGCAATCAGAATGATTTTTCAGCAAGTTAAAACATACTTTTCTTGGTCATCGGTCAGAAGAATTTGATGGTTAACAGCCTACTTAGTTGCTCTCTCAGCTCTCCATAATAAAGTCTACTTTTTGCTTTTTGTTTTGTATTTTTAACTTAGTGACAAGTTATATGATATCAAATGATAGAAAATATCTATTGCTTTAAATATGAATGATTTCCATAAACATTTTGTATCTCCATTTCATTAAAAGAGAATTTTAAGTCTTTTTTCTGGACGTATCAGGATCCTTGCTGATCAAATCTTTGGTTATGCGATTCTGTATTATTTTAGTAATGTATTAGTTTTGTGGCTATACTGGAATTAAATGATTGAAAATATTCTTGGCTATTTTCCTAATTTCCAAGTTGAGAAAGGATCTGTACAACCTCTCTGTCCATTTATTGTTCAATCTGCAGCTGATTGCAGGAAAATGTGTCCTTTTTGGCTTTTGGTGGCTGCAGTCATGATGGGCCTGGTTGCAGGAGAAACCTGTAAGTGCTGTGAGGATCCCAGCTGGCAGGAGCTCTCCTCTGAGAGCGGGATGATGGTAAATATACATAGTCCATCCTCACCCACTGTGACCTGACGACCACAAATCTGCGTCTCTGCCCTGTCAGCCAGAGGTGCAGACAGTATATCTTTACTGCATGATTCTAAACATTTAGGTGAAATAATAGATTCAAAACTTGCTCCTCAAATCCTCCTTTAAATATTTGTAAAAAAAAATTGAATTGAATTCACTCTGGCAAACTTTACATTTAAGGAGCAACTTAGTCCCTGTGGTTTTAAAGTTGTACATGAACACTAAGCTTTTGTCCCATGTGATGTGATTTACTGTCTTTACAGTTGTGGAAAACTCATTCAGTAGACAGACTTATGAATTACTGAATACAAAGTAAAAAATATATCATAATTGCATAATTTTAACAAAACATAATTTCTAAGAAGGAAAATATGGATTGAATGTGCAAATATTTCACTTGTTCATAAGATTTTGCATGGACTGAGTTGCACAAATAGCTGTTTTAAAGAAAATATTTTTTTTTTTGAATTGGACCTGTGACTGGTTTTGTGGAAAATCTGATTGCTGACTGGATGAAAGAAGTGTCTTTCGTCTAACCAGCGATGAGTTTTGAGGGTGCCTACCAGCAAAAGCAAAATCACAACAGTATTTAAAAAAATGCAACAGCAAAAACAAAGTCACGTTTTTTAATTTGACGTTGTGATTTGCACTTAAGGGCCACTGTTGTATTGTCCTTTTGTTCTTTGTTTTTTATCCGCCCCTTTATTTTATATTTTCTCTTCATATTTCACATGCCATCAATCCACCAGGGTCTGCAGATGAAGAGTAGTCCTGGTGGCCAAGTCTGGCACATTTACATTATACTCTGCATTGAACATCATTATCACCTTGCTATTTTGAAATAAATGAAAAAACAAATGTAAAACAAATGCAAAACCTCTATGTTTCTTATCCTCTTCCCCCTCCCCTCAGCCCAAACCCCCCTACTCCACGAGCCACTTCTGCTGGGGAAAACCCGTTGATCAAAACCGCTGCTCAGTCAAAATAGACACCAGTAAAGGCGGGGGAAAGGAGTCAGCTGAGCTTTTCTCTGGACAAATAAGAAGATGTGATCTTTCCAGGGAAATGATTGATGCTGAGGACAAGGAGAAGGTTGCGGAAGAGGAGACGGAACAGCATCCTGACTACAAGAAAAAAGACAACACGTATAAGATGAAGCACTTCCGCTGGAGTAGTCCTCTGATGAGCAAACGCTACGGTGGCTTCATGAAGACCTCACACAAGCTCAACTGGGAGTCACTGCTGACCCTCCTCAGAAATGTCTTCAATAAAGGTGATCAGAGTTCAAGGAAAAATTAGTGTGGGAGAACAAAAGCATAGAAGAAACAGAGGATGATCAGTAACAGAAAAGTGTTCTCAAACGCATCAACTAAGGTGAAAATATGTGTTTATCAAAATCTTAAAAAATGATTCACAAGGGCTTTTTTAAGAAACTAAACCCTGCTTCTAGAAGTGTGTGTCAAATTTGTTTGTATATTTAGATTCTCCAAGAAACTGTGTGTTTTACAATTATAATAAACATTTTAAATGTTGTCAATCATCCCAAGTAACCAACATGCGTCGTGTGTGTATATAAAGACAAAGTATGAAAAAACAGCATATAATTATTGTAAAGCAGAATGGTGGGTGAACATATTTAAAATAAAGTGAAGATGCTGATACTGATACTGATACTGATACTGATACTGATACTGATACTGATGCTGATACTGATACTGATACTGATACTGATACTGATACTGATACTGATACTGATACTGATACTGATACTGAAAGTGTCCAAGTACAGAAAGAAGTACAGTACAGAAAAAAAAATCCTGTGACGGACACGGTGCTAATTTGAAAAAAACTCTCAAATATTGAATATATCTTTTTTCGCTTCCAGGAGGTGGTTTTTCAGGTGATTCAATAATCCACTCATTCGCAAATGCTTTTTTGGATGTGACATAGCCAGTCTAAAGTAATAAAAATCTAGTTTCCAGCGGTTTTTGGCCTCAGTATGACGGAGTTGTGCTTTAACACTATTTAATTTTTATACATTACATAGGGCTTTGCTTCTGAGTAACCATTTGAATGATCATCTCCTGCTTTATCATCTATTTTCTCAACAGCGGTAGTGGCAATTTTTCAAAGACTAAAGATGTTTTAGTTTATTTCAATAATTTTCTTCAGTGTTGAGATTTTCATCTTTGTTCTCACAGGATAAGATACCGAGAGTTGCAAGACTTATACTTAGACTTATACTTATTGGAAAAACACTAATTTGATTTTATTTTGTGCAAAAATGTAATGGAAATGCAACTTATGGTGTTGGAGGTGTGGATGGGTGTCCAGTCGTGTGTAAACAGGTTGAAAAGAACGGGGCTGAGGAAGCAGCCCTGAGGTGCTCAGGGTGAGAGTGTATGACATTTTGTGTTATGTTGGATAAAACTTCAGTATCCATGAGCAGAGAGGTGTTAAGTCCTAGGTTGGTGAGCTTGTTGACACATTTGTGGGGCAGAACAGTATTAAAAGCAGAGCTGAAGTCAATAAATAACATCCTGGTGTCCTATGTGTTAGGATAATCTAGATGACTCAGGATGGTGTGAAGTGCAACTGAGATTGCATCTGTTAACCTGTTTCCCCAACAAGCAAACTGATGGGTGTCCAGATCAGTGGGAATGTTGTCCTTAATGTGTGTGAGAACCCGCCTCTCAAAATACTTAATAATTGATGTTACAGCAACTGGGCAACAATCGTTGACCTGGAGACTATTTGCTTTTTGGGAGCTGGAACGATGGTCGTGGTTTTGTGGCATGTGGGGACTACAGCCTCCTGCAGAGACAAATTAAAGATGTTAGTCTGCTAACTGGTCAACACATGAAGTCAGTGTCTGGCCTGGTACTCTCTGCTCCTGCTGCTTTTAAGGTGTTGATCTTACCTGGTGGGGCTGTAGGACGAGTGCTGACACTTCCCTGGGTGACAATGCTGACTAGGCGCTCATGTGACTGGCATGCCTGAGTGGCAAAAAATTTGTTTCCGTCTGCTTGCCGTAGCTTCTGCATGTCTGGGTTCAAATTGGCTCATTGTTAGTCACCAAAGTGTATAAAAGCGGCTCTGCACTAGAATGAGACTGTTCCTGCTGCCAACACGGGTGGGAGTGTGGTACAACTTCTCCATTTCCGCCATCCAGAGGTGTTGGTGTAACATGTTGTAGAGCCTGTGTTTTTTAATATTTTTATATTATTGTAATATATTTTACTGCAGGGCGGTTAATTGTTTGTGTTAAACCAAGGTAGAAACGGGGGTCTGGAGCATTTGATGTGCTCTGAGTCTTGGCCCCCCTTGAGGTACAGACTTTTCCTTTCCTGTTTTGTTGTTGTGTTGTCAAGTATATTAACATCTCTTTTATTTTATTAGTTTATTCTGGCACTGGTCTCTCCTCAGAGTCTCTGAGACTGGGGTCTGGGAGCCCTGGGTGGCCTCACAGGTCACAGAGACCGCCTTGGTCCACTGGTCTGCAGGGAGTCTGAGGGTGCTGCTCCAGCTGTAGTGGCCGTCCTCCTGCAGCAGCCCGGGGCTCCTGCTCTCCTCCCAGCTGCTGCTGCTGCTGCTGCCCACCACCTTCCAGGACAGACTCCAGTCTGAGGGGAAGCCCTTGTTGGCCAGACACATGAGTGTGGCCTTCCCCTGCTGCAGCTCCCCACTGGACAGTACTGTCAGGGAGGGACGGACATCACCTAGGAGACACCAATCAGTTTAGAGGACTGGAACCACACAGCTGTCAATCAAACACCTAGACACTAGGACACGTAACTGGGAGATGATTTTTTTAACTGTATGAAGTTTCTGTCAGATGTTTTTCTGCTCCGTTAGTCAGTCAAACACTTCCTTTAAGAAACATTTCATGCAGATCAACATGGAGAATCATGATAGTTAAACCAGAAACATGAGAAATAGTCCTAGAAAAAAGTAAAAAAAAAAATAAAATAAATAAATAAATAAATAAAAAATGAAGCATACATCAAATATTTAGCAGAATACTAAGCAACCAGAAAACGAAGGAAAGAAAATAAGACTTGCATCTAAATTTAAAAAAGAAAGCAAGAGAAACAAGGGACCAGACGTTATGAATGTTTTCAAACATTCATCCTAATTTTTAATTCTGTCCAAAAGTAAATAAATACTAAATAGTAACTACTCACAGAGACGGTGAGACTTCATCTTATCTGCAAACACACCACGCACTCTGTGGCTGAAACAAACAATACAACGATTTCTGGAAGGTCATGTTTGACAACTTTATACATTTATCTTCAAACATATTTTTTTTTCCTTTCATAATTAAATATGACATTGATGTCAAAATTAAATACAAAGCACTGGAACATTGAAATGAACAAAAACTTTTAGAACCCTTCAAAGTTTTTGTTGTGTTTCATATTTAATTTTGACATCAATGTCATATTTAATTATGAAAAAAGTATGTATGTTTTTCTATACTGATCTTGTGTTTTCACAGTGATTATAACATCAGCGATTAAAAAGCTGGTTCCTGGTTCAACTGCTAGGCTGGAACAGACATTAAAGTGCAGGAGCAACAACTGAGAGGCACTTTGGCAAAGTACTCAGACATTTTCTGTCAGACACGCTACGTCTTTCTATGTTTTCAAACAGCAGAACTTAAAAAAAAGATGCAATAAAAGTTTGTGGAAACCCCTGTAAAAAAAAAAAAAAAAATAAAGACTATTAAATAAAAACCAATGCAACTGCAATGGAATTTAAAATAAAAAAAATGAGATGTAGTGATATTAATTTCATATTAAAGTAGGTCAGTATTGAAACCGCATGCTGAATCCAGCTCAATGGGAAAGTATCAGGACAGTCTGTGTGTGTGTGTGTGTGTGTGTGTGTCTGTGTGTGTGTGTGTGTGTGTGCGTGTGCGTGTGCGTGTTTATTCGGCACAGTGTGCAACATCTTATCCTGATAATCTACTAAGTGGATTGGTTCCATTTGCATGGAGGGAAGAATACATTTAGGCTCAGAGTAATACGGCTGCAAGTTGCAAATAACCTCATTAGAGCAAATGTAAGAAAATAAATGCAAACTTTTCTTTGTGACAGGTTTTAATATTTCCATCACTTTTGTTTTGAAGTTTTGCTTTGTTTCCTTCCATGGTGTTTTTTCCCTCTCCTGTCTCCAAAGTCCCCTCAGTGTATGCATTGTGCTTCATCAATGATTTGTGATTAATTAATGTGAACGCAGCAGGTGTTACTACAGAAAACAATAAAGCATTCTAAGGTAAAAGCAAGTGATATCCCGTGGCAAGTCAAACCTACCAACACGACAGTAAGTAATGGGTTTCTTACTCTGAAGCTGCCGGTTGTCATCCAGCATGAATGACAGACTGATAGACATTATTTAATTGCAGGAGTTTTTAACGAGAAAAGCTTCTTGCATTACCTGTATGATGGGATCTGTTTGATTCAAAATAACCTTTTTTTTTTTTTTTTGCCTTTATTTATTTTTTTCCTTGAACAAGAGTTTCTGTGTCTGTAATGGACTGAATGGATGCTCAAGGTTGGAGACTCAAGTTAATGGGTTTAAGCCTCCGACGTCTTCTTATGTTGTTCCATTGGAGGAAAATAACAAAACACTCAAAGAGATTTTTTTTTTTTTTTTTTGAGGGACCACTGGTAAACAAAAAAAATCAGTCAGAAAAAAAAATTTTTTTTTTAGAAAAATCTAAAGCACTGATTGTTTAGCTGCAAATTTCCTTTAATGTTAACATTATGTCAAATAAAATATATAACAAATGTTGTCTGGAATAAGTCCAACTCTAACAATATAATCAAACAAAGGATGTAGTCAAACATAATTAATAAACCGAAAATACAAAAAACCTCAACTAAGACAAAAAATCCTAAAGCACATTATATCAAACTAAATCGCCACCAGCAGAATATCTATCTATCTATCTATCTATCTATCTATCTATCTATCTATCTATCTATCTATCTATCTATCTATCTATCTATCTATCTATCTATCTATCTATCTATCTATCTATCTATCTATCTATCTATCTATCTATCTATCTATCTATCTATCTATCTATCTATCTATCTATCTATCTATCTATCTATCTATCTATCTATCTATCTATCTATCTATCTATCTATCTATCTATCTATCTATCTATCTATCTATCTATCTATCTATCTATCTATCTATCTATCTATCTATCTATCTATCTATCTATCTATCTATCTATCTATCTATCTATCTATCTATCTATCTATCTATCTATCTATCAATCAGAATGATTATCACTTGTAAGATCTGACGATGACGATGAATTTATAAATTAAAACACAACGTATCTCGTGAAGCTCACTTAAAGGCACTAATACCAGTTGTTTTGCTTTTATTTGTCATAGTCTACGACAATTTGTTTTTGAAGAAGTGTGAGACAAGAGACGTGCAAGACGAGAGAAAACTCGATTCACATAAAAAAAGCAAGAGGAAAATTAAAAGATAGAGAAATTACCACTGACACAGCTTAATGAAAATAAAAAGAAGAAAGACTAGTTCTGAGAAATCTGTCATGGCTAGTTTCTCCATAAAACTTTTCATGCTTTCAAATGTCCTCGATTAGCCTTTTAGTGTTCATGTTCCTTAAGCCATTAAGGAGAGGGCCACAACGGTTATGATTATTATTTATCCTCTGTCTGCAGCTTTTGTAGCTTTTATATTTCCAGCATCTTAGTTCTTTTCAAATGGACTCTTCATTAAGGCTAAAAATATTTTCTGAAAAAATTCAGCTTTTGGAAGGGGAATGATGATGATGAGTGTGGCTGGGTTGAAGAGAGGGATGACGCTTAAGTGATTGTCCGTTTTTATCCAGTGATGTTTATGGGCATGAATGAGGGACCGAGGAGAAAGAATACAGTCATCAGTCATGTGTGTGTGTGTGTGTGTGTGTGTGTGTGTGTGTGTGTGTGTGTGTGTCTTTGGCTCACAGAACTTAAAGTAAATCTTCCGATCTGAGAGACACAAGTGAAGAAACATCAGAAATCTTTGCTGGACTGAAAGATTGAAAATCAGACAGCAGAGCGGCAGAAGCAGCGGTGAGTCTTTATGATTTCTTATTCTATTTTCATCATTCCTTATTATTCCGAGAAATAGAAATAGCTATAGCTTTAAAAAAAAAGAACTTTTATCATAAAATCTATCAGCGCTGGTACCAAACAAAAATAGCAAAAGCAGCATTATAAGAAAAAAAGCTCTGCATAGAAAGGATAAAATACATAATTCTGACTGATGTCTAAAGATAACTTAAATAAAATAAAAATAGAAGAATTGGTATGATTTTTTTTAAATTCATAATAAATAATATAAATACACTATTAATCTTTTAAATTAAACATATTCAAATGTTAACAGCCTTCAGAAAAAACAACAAAGCAACAATAGACAACTGAGGACACATAAAAGAAACAGGTAACAAAAAAAACAGTAATACAAATCAACATCTTGTTTCTGAAATTTTGTTTTAATAGAGAATTAAAGTTATTAAAACCTTCTGGGAAAAATGATGGTTAAGCAAAAGTCCTGCATTCATGTTTTCCTGGTAAAAATGACTTGAATTAAAACTTAGTGTGTGGAAGATCAGAACACTCTCCGAGACCAGATTTTGGCATTTCAGCTTACTAGAGTATAAATGTCAATGCTTTTCTGGGTTTTCTTTTTCTTTTTCTTTTTTATTGTAAAGCATTTTGTGACTGATGTCTGTGAAAGGTGATCTATAAATACATGTTACTAACTTACCATTTTCTATTTCATCTTCATCCTTTTGGAGATCCACTTCTGTCCAGATCATGATGTGTTTTAAAAAGAATATTCACTATATTTTGAGCCTAAAATATGCATATATATTGAGGAGGTTTTAGCATGAACTTTAACATTGAAATGAAAAATAGAGACAGATGACAAAACAGGAAAAAACTTTTTTAATCTTATTCTTGCATAAATGTAGTAACAGATTTAAATGAACAAAACCCCAAAGCAAATGTAGGACAGAACAAGCAGAATCATTTTTCAGCAAGTGGAAACTGTCTTTTCTTGCACTGTTCAGAAACCAGCAGAGTTTGATGGTTAATAGTTTATTTACGTTTTATGTTCTCTCAGATCTACACAATACAGTCCACTTTTCTTCAACTCAGTGACAAATTCATTTAAGATCAAATAGTAGAAAATGTCTGTTGCTTTAAAAGTGAATGATTCACACAAAGATTTTGTACCTCTTTTTCAACAGAAGAGAGTTTGAATTATTTAAAGGATTTTTTTCTGAATGAACCAGGATGGTTATTCCTTCAAATGGTCACATTTTCAAAATATATACTATGGAGTTGTATTTTAGAAATTTTGCAAATCATTTTTGAGTCTTTCACTTTTTCTTATTTAACATTGATTTTGCTCTGACAAATTATTCCTAACTTCTTAAGATGAAATGTGAGTTTAAAATGTCTCTGAATTTTTTTTTCACTGAGCTTTCATTAGCAATCTACACTTTTAACTATGCTTTAGAAACAGTTAATTAGCTTTAAAGTGCACATATTAGATATTTTTTCAGTATTAAGTGAAGAACTGAATCGAGGCTCAGCGTACGTGTCCTGATAAGAGGCTTTTCTTTTGTTAACCTGCAGCCGATCACAGATGTGTCCTTTCTGGGTGTTGGTGCCAGCAGCCATGGTGGGCATCTCTGAGAGGAGCATGATGGTAAACACTCCCACACACACTCTCACACTCCTACACCCACTGTGACGTGGCAACCACAAACCTAATTCCTGTCCTGTCAGCCAGAGCTTCAGACTAAATTGAAGCGATGGAGACTTTTTTGGTGTTAATGTCTCTCTTATCTTGTTGTCCATACATAAAACAGCCACACAGAAATAAGGATTTTTTTTTTTTGAAGATTGCAGTTTCTTTGTTTTTAGCCTTATAAAAGAGTTACTTGATGAATGAATTATGGAATACAGGCCTGAGACTTGGGAGGTTGCTCTTTCCTCATCTTTAGATGGATGATGTCCATTGAAATAAAGTCAAGTGAAAACATTGTGGGGTAGAGTTAAAAACAAGTAATTTTTAAGTTAAAACCTAACACAAGCATGTTTATTTCTTTATCTTTTGCTGTTAGTCCAATTAAACAAGGGTATAAATATTTGTGAGGATTGTATTAAGTTCTGTCAGTGTGACTCACATGAGATACTTGTGCTGCCTAACGAAGCAGAACTCCCACCTCCTCCTACAATTAAACCTCTTATTTTCTGATACCCTTTCCCCTCCCCCTCCCCTCAGCCCAAACCCTCCTACACCATGAGCCATTTTCGCTGGGGAAAACCCGTTGGACAAAAGCGCCGCCCAACAAAAATCTTCCCCAGTGATGGTGTTGGTGAGGCATCAGGTGAGCTTTTCTCTGGAGAGTCGAGAAGACGTGATCTTTCCAGAGAAATGGCTGATGCTGAGGACAAGCAGAAGGCTTCACAAGAGGTGATGGAACAGCATCCTGGTGATTACCGCAAGAGAAAAGTCAAGACGTACAAGATGAAGCACTTCTGCTGGAGTAGTCCTCTGATGAGCAGACGCTGCGGTGGCTTCATGAAGACCTCACACAAGCGTAGCTGGCGGCCACTGCTGACCCTCCTCAGTAACGTCTTCAATAAGGGCGATCAGTATAAGAAGAAAGAGAAGTGAGGGAGAACAGAAGGAGGGAAGAAACCAAAGATGATCTGAAGAAAATGGTTCTCAAACACAGTAACAAAGTAGAACATGTGTTTGTCAAATTTATAAAAAAAGATCTGTGTTTTGTATGAAGCTCTTAAACTACTAGAAATGTATTTGTGTCAAACTTGTTTGTGTACTTGTTGATGTATTGTGTATTCTTCAAGAAAATGTTGGTTTTAAATCAAAATAAACATTTAAATGATGTCGATCATCCCATATATTCAACAACATGACTGTTAATGTTTAGTTTTTAGATTTCTTTATTATTCTAATTAGATACGATGCAAAAAAAAAACAAAAAAAAGCAAATCCTGAACAAAATAATCATTATTGATTTATCATGTAAGTTTGTTTTTTTTAGTAATTACTTCAGTTCTAGAAAGCTCCTTATTTCTGGACCTATACAGGAAGTTGAACATGGATATAACAAGACTTGGCTGCAACCTAAAACAGGTTGTGGTAATAAAATTTGATTAAAATTACTGGGAAAATTGTGGTTTGGATTAAAAGCTGCCTTATTATAAACAAAATCAACTAAATCATCCTAATTCGGTCACCTCTGGCTCCATGAAGACCAAGATAGAAACAGCTGATAAATGATGCAAACCTTTAATGTACCTGTGAGGTGTCCAGGTGTACACCCAGGAAACGTCACCAGGCACAGATGTGGACAAACAACCACGCACACACTTATGGACAATTTAAATCGCAATACAAAATGTTAAATGTTTGTAGGGGAAAGTAAGAGTACCTGGAGAAAAGCAATGTGAAGCAGGAGAGAACATCTGAACCCCTCGACTGCTGCTGAGCTGCTGAGGAACCTTCTTGCTGTGAGGTAAAAGGGCTTATCACTGGTATCACTAAGCGATGTGCTGCCCACGTGAAAAAATAAACCAGAAACCTTTGACAGTATCACAATACGTCCACAAGAGGACAGCAGCTACACACAAAATTAGACAAAGATATTTTAGTTGGTGTCCTGCAGCACCCTGGGCCTCCTGCTGTCCATCATATATGTGGTTATGTATATATGTATGACATATATAATGGGAAATATATAGTGAAAGAAAAAATTAGAACAACTTTATAGTTTCTGTAACTGTTGTAACATGTAATGAAAAAGTGAGATATAGAGAGAGAGGAAAAAGGGAAGCCTAATATGAGAGTCCCAGTGAAACGGGTCAGGGGTGAAGCACTGGTCTCTGAGAGAATATTTCAGCGAGAACATTTCCATAGAAACACTTTGCATCAGCAGCACCATGCTCCAGTGATCTGGGAGACTTTATAGTCCTGACACTTGAACTCTGGATGACTGACAGCTGTCCTTCATGACAACAGAAGACACAGAAATCCTCCTGATGAAAAACATGACTTTGACCTGCGTCCTCATCTGGACTCTCCTCTGCTGCTGCTTCACAGGTAAAGTCCAGAGAATCCAACTCCTCTCCTCTATGAACATCTGTCCCTCTGAAATGAAGCTGACAAAACCATCAAGCTGTTTTCTGTTTTTGTCTCTGTATCCTCAGAGTCCAGAGGTCAGGTCACAGTGATTCAGCCTAAATCAGTGACTTCTGCTCCGGGAGGCTCCGTCACCATCACATGTAAAACCAGCCAGGATGTTTATGTTAATAGCGGGAACAGCTATTTAGCCTGGTACCAACAGAGAGATGGAGGAACTCCTAAACTACTCTTTTATTATGTCGGCAACCGAGTATCAGGGACACCAACTCGCTTCACAGAAGGTGGATCAAATTCTGACTTCACTATGACCATCAGTGGAGTTCAAGCTGAAGATGCAGCAGTTTATTACTGTCAGAGTTTTCACGTCATCAACAGTCAGTATGTGTTCACACAGTGAAAAACAGTCGTACAAAAACCTCCCTCAGTCAGACTGAACAGAAACTGAACTGACTGATACACTTCACTGATAACACGCACGCACGCACGCACGCACGCACGCACGCACGCACGCACGCACGCACGCACGCACGCACGCACACTACAGATACACACACACCAACAGTATCACAATACGTCCACAAGAGGACAGCAGCTACACACAAAATTAGACAAAGTAGTTTGTGTCCTGCAGCACCCTGGGCCTCCTGCTGTCCATCATATATGTGGTTATGTGTGTATATATATATATATATATATATATATATATATATATATATATATATATATATATATATATATATATATATATATATCTATATATATATATATATATATATATATATATATATATATATCTATATATATATTCGGGGGGGGGTGTCATTCGGGCTTGAGAAATGTAGGAGGATGGTGACAAAAAGAGGCAAGGTAGTCCACACAGAAGGGGTCTCAGTCCCAGAAGGAACAATAGCAGACATGGAGGACAGTTACAAGTACCTTGGAATACCACAGGCAAATGGTAACCTCGAAGGGGCTACAAGGAAAATGGCAACAGCCAAATACCTCCATCGAGTAAGGCAGGTCCTAAGAAGCCAGCTCAATGGCAAGAACAAGTCCCGGGCAATAAACAGCTACGCCATGCCAGTGATCAGATACCCTGCAGGAATAATAAGGTGGCCAAAGGAAGAGATACAGACCACAGATGTTAAGACAAGGAAGCTCCTCACCATGCATGGCGGGTTCCACCCCAAATCCAACACACTAAGACTGTACGCAAGCCGTAAGGAAGGAGGCCGAGGACTAGTGAGTGTGAAAGCCACTATCCGGGACGAAACTGCCAAGCTCCATGAGTACATCAAGGACAAGGCCCAAACGGATGAAGTACTCAGTGAATGCCTCAGACAATGGCAAGGTGAAGAGGTGCTGGAGGAGGAAGCATCATGGGAGGACAAGCCCCTACACGGGATGTACCATCGAACCATAACTGAAGTGGCTGATCTCAAGAAGTCCTACCAATGGCTAGAGAGAGCTGGCCTACAGGACAGCACAGAGGCACTCATCCTGGCTGCACAGGAGCAGGCTCTGAACACCAGAGCAATAGAGGCCCAGATATACCACACCAGACAAGACCCAAGGTGTAGGTTGTGCAAAGAAGCACAGCAGCAGATCCCCGGAACAACCTCAGATATCTCAGTCCAGAAAAGTGAAGTGTTAGGAACAGCAAAGATACTGCGCAGAACCCTCAAGCTCCCTGGCCTCTGGTAGAGGACCCGAGCTTAGAAGGGACACCACCCACAGAGGGTGAGGAACGAGTTTTTATATATATATATATATATATATATATATATATATATATATATATATATATATACATTTTTGGAACACGAGAAACTTGAGAAATACCAAGGGCTTAGAGAGGAGCTGGAGAAGGCCTGGAAGGTGAAGGTGACAGTAGTGCCCGTGGTGATCGGTGAACAACCTCAGACATCTCAGTCCAGAAAAGTGCAGTGTTAGGAACAGCAAAGATACTGCGCAGAACCCTCAAGCTCCCTGGCCTCTGGTAGAGGACCCGAGCTTAGAAGGGACACCACCTTTTTTTTTTTTTTTTTTTTTTTTTTTTTTTCCCTTGTTTGCACATATATTTATGGTTGATACCATGTTGGTATAACCGGAGTTGTATATATGCATTTTAATCTGGTAACCAAGGGTGTTTTGTGTGTGTGTGGGTGGGTGTGTGCAAGTGTGCTACCTTCACCAGCCCTCATAACAGTCAAACTATATTTTTATTGATCCCTGGAGAAATCAAACAAGATAAAAGTAAAGAAAGAGTCAGAAAGAGGGGTATAAATATTCTGCAGAGGAGGGCTAGAGTCACCGGGTGTGGAGAGTGGAGAGAAAGAGAGCAGAAGAGATATATATATATATATATATATATATATATATATATATATATATATATATATATATATATATATATATATATATATATATATATATATATATATATATATATATATATATATATATATATATTATCAGTGCATATCAGTGCTTTTTGTTAAGTAAATCATGTTTTCTCCTGCCACGTCTGTATCCTGCATCTGGGTTCTACCTTTCCAAGTCGTGACTGCTCCCGAGGTGGTTCTGGATGCACCCCACCATGTCTCTGCTGGCTTGCCTCAGCCAGATCCGAGGCCCAGGCCACAGAACCAGGACTCCGACTACTACAAAGCCACAGCCACAGCCCAGGACTCTGCCCAGAGGCCAGCCCTCAGCCCATCAGTTTGACCCAGAGGGCGGCACCCTGGACTCTGTCTGTGGCCCGTCCTGTTTGTCCACTATTTCTTTAAAATTTTCCCAAACGGTACTTTTTCTATCTGTGTATCTTTTTGTTTTCAATTCCCCTGTTCCCCTGTCCCCCTTCAACTGGACAACATGTAACATCTTTGGATGTTTGCTTTTCTTCCTCTTTCTTTTGGGGTGTTTTTTTTGTTTCTGCCGATTTTGCCTCAGTGAGTCATCAGATTGCAAATAGTAGCTGTTACTGCCATCACATCATTCTTTTTGTCCAACTGTGTCTTGGCAGGTCCCCAGGTCTTCTTTCCTGCAGCTTCCCACTGGCTCTTGGCTTTTTTTGGCTTTTCATTTCTTCTACATGGCCTGAAATTCCTTCTCCTACTCTTTTGGGTTCTTGTCCTTGTTCTTTTTCAGTAATTCAGTCTTCGTCCATTCCTTCTGTTTGGCCAGATTGGTGGGAGCAGTGGGGTGTGGCTCTTCTAGGCTGGCTGGCATATTGTTTATGCAGGGACTGCAAATCCTACTAGCACACCGACTCCCACACAAATCACACTATCACCAATGTGATGTTTTTTCTTGTTTTCTGAACAAATGAGACATGTTAAATAGTTTCTGACACTGGTTTGCTTCCTGATTTTGGTAGTGCTAGTTTTCACACTCAATTTGTGCAGTTTCAGTATACCTGATCTTAACTCTAGTCTGCCTCAGACCAGGATCTGATAAATAAACGGGCTGCTTCAAATGGAAACAGACATTAACGACTCATCAGATCTCCCATGTTCTGAGAGGCACTTCGGCAAAGTACTCAGACATTTTCTGTCCAACGCGCTACGTCTTTAGTTTGAGCTGACATTTGAGCAGAAATGTTTGAGCAGTTGACTAACCAAAAGAATTAAAAAAAAATATTAATGGTTTTAAATCAAAGCCAATGAAAAAGTGCATTATTTTCATCCTGTTTTCAAACAGCAGATAAATAAATAGATGCAAACATGTGAGGGGTAAATAAATGTTTGTGGAAACCCTTGATAAAGAAAAAAAGGCTCTATTAAATGAAAATGTCTGTAACAGAAGTTAAAATAATAAATTACATGCAGTGATATTAATTCCATATTTAGGGAAAGTAAATGCTGAAACCACATTCCTACCTGCCGCCATGTCCGAGTGCCGAATCCAGCTCAGTAGGAAACTCTCAGGACTGTGTGTGTGTGTGTGTGTGTGTGTGTGTGTGTGTGTGTGTGTGTGTGTGTGTGTGTGTTTATTCAGCACAGTGTGCAACATCTTATCCTGGTAATCTGCTAGAATACATTTAGGCTCAGAGTAATACGGCTGCAAGTTGCAAATAACCTCATTAGAGCAAATATATGAAAATAAATATTATAAATACAACGTGAGAGTTTTCTTTGTAAAACGTTTTTATAGTTCCTTTAATTTAATTCTTTCACAAGCTTTACTTGTGCTTTTGTTCGTAACTACAACAGATGTTTGGGATTTTTTGCCAGACTTTGTCTTTAATACATATGTGACATATATGCAAAGTAAAAAACCACTGTGAATCTTGTCATCAAACCCGAAGCACAGATGGACAGACATTCAGTTCCAGGAGGTTTTTTAACCAATAATGACATTGCTTCTATGATGTCATTTAATTTAAAATATGTTTTTTTTCCCTTTATTAATTTTCCACCATATAAAAGTCACATGTCTGTGTGGACTGAATTGTTGGATCCTCAAGTTAAGGGGTTTAAGGCTCCAAAGACTTCTGATCTTTTTCCTTTTATTCATTGGTTTTCAATACCTGCTTAACCTACCTCTATACAGAGTCACAGGGGTCTGCTGATGCCTATTTCAGCTCATTACAGGGGAAGGGCAGGGCTCCACCCTGGACAGGTCGCCAGTCCATCACAGGACCACCAACTTTGTAGAGAAACAACCATACACGCTCACACTGACACCTACAGGCAATGTAGAAAAATCAATCAGCCTCATGTACATGTCTTTGGAGTGTGGGAGGAAGCCGGCATACCCGGAGAAAACCCACGTAAGCACAGGGAGCTCATGCAAACTCCGTCCGTCCGTCCGTCCGTCCATCCATCCATCCATCCATCCATCCATCCATCCATATGCCGGGTCGCTGTAGCAGAAGTCTAAGCAGGGATCCCCAGACACTTCCTCCAGCTCTTCTGGGGATGACCCTGAGGCGTTCCCAGGCCAGCCGAGAGACATAGGCTCCCCAAACATGTCACATCTGTTTTATTTCTGTTTTTTGTTTGTTTGTTTTAACGCAGCAGCACAATTTTATCCCACTAACGTGAAAACACACGTTGGTGTCTCAACTGAATGTCTCTCACATTAAAGCACCAGGTGACTCAAACGTTACGTAAATGGGAAACATGCACATAACTCATTTTTTCCTGGTCTGTCGGTGCGCGATTTCAAAGTTATAGCACTGAATAGGTGTATCAGTCTGAATATGACTTGTAAGAGTCGAGGGTGATGAAGTTACCTGGTTATATTTGCTCATTTATTGCTTATGCGCATAGCACCACCATGTGGGTGAGAAGAGGAATCTGCCTTTTTGTTTGGACCTTGTCGTTCATCCGTCCATCCATCATCTACACCCATTTAATCTTGTACAGACTCACGGGGGTCTACTGGAGCCTGTCCCAGCTGTGGATGTTGCCATACTCTAGGGGCATGGCTGTCATGGTGTTGTCATAGGACCTAATTCATGTGATTCATGCGTATGTGACTGAGCAGAAAAGTTTGGGAAGGGGGTGACACCTCAGGTGGCCATAGGTGGGAGGCTGTTCAGGGGGTCGAGCTCTGGGTGTCTGGGAAGCACCTAGAGACAACTTGTATTGCAATAGACGCTATATAAATAAAATCTAATTAACAGAAAATTCAGTTTTCAATTTGTAATAATGTATAAAGCATCTATTACAATTCAGACCCAAACCTACTTGAAACTGCTTGAAGCTTTAATGCAATTAGATTTTAAAGAGCTTTACATTTATTGAGACAAGTTACATTTATAAAAATGAAAAAGAAAAAGCAAGAGGAAAAGGTAAAGACAGAAATTCACTGCTCACACTGTTATTTGTTCCATCATAAATAAGAAAAAAATAAAAAGAAAGAAATCGTTGACTTCTGAGAATCTGTCATCGCTGGCTTTTAGAGGCTCCATGAAAGTTCTCGTCAAATCTCTTTGAAAAGAAGATTGACCTTTTAGTGTTGATGTTTTTTAGCCATTAAGTTACCAGGAGAGAGCTAAAGTAGTTTTTTTTTTTTTTTTTTTGCCTGTGTGCAGATTTTGTAACTTTTATATTTTGAGCAGCTCTTGGAGAAAAGGAAATAGAAAGGCTCTCTGTGAGAGGGAAAGATGAAGATGATGTCATCAACCATGGATGTGCATGTGTGTGCATGTGTGTGCATGTGTGTGTGTGTGTGTGTGTGTGTGTGTGTGTGTGTGCGCATGTGTGTGTGTTGTGTGTCTTTGGCTCACAGAACTTAAAGTAAATCTTCCGATCTGAGAGACACAAGTGAAGAAACATCAGAAATCTTTGCTGGACTGAAAGATTGAAAATCAGACAGCAGAGCGGCAGAAGCAGGGGTGAGTCTTTGTGATTTCTTATTCTATTTAAATCATTCCTTATTATTCTGAGAAATAGAAATAGCTATAGCTTTAAAAAACGCAAAATTGTAAAACAGCAAAAAGCAGCATTACAAGAAAAAATAATCTCAGCATAGAAAAGTCATGATTTGTTACATAATCAACATGTCATGTAAAGATAACTTAAACAAAATAACAGAAAAGAGGAAAATTTAGTGATATGTGGTCATTTTGTGACTGATGTCTGTAGAAAGCTGATCTATAAATACTTAATTTCTTAATTACCATCAATATATTTTGAGCCTAAAATTTGAATATATATGATGATTAAGTTTTAGCCTGAACTTTAACTTTTAAATGAAAAAGATACTATTTAAAATGAAAAATGGAGACAGATGAAAAAATAGATAAATACCTAATAAATATTCTCTCATTTTTAATCATACACTTGCATTTTTGCTTTTTAAAATCAATGTAGTAACAGATTCAAATGAACAAAACCCCAAAGCAAATGTAGGACAGAACAAGCAGAATCATTTTTCAGCAAGTGGAAACTTGCACTGCACTGTTCAGAAACCAGCAGAGTTTGATGGTTAATAGTTTATTTACGTTTTATGTTCTCTCAGATCTACACAATACAGACCACTTTTTTTCAACTCAGTGACAAAGTCATTTGACATCAAATAGTAGAAAATGTCTGTTGAATGATTCACACAAAGATTTTGTACCTCTTTTTCAACAAAAGAGTGTTTTAATAATTTAAAGGATATTTTTTCAGTATTAAGTGAAGAACTGAATCGAGGCTCAGCGTACGTGTCCTGATAAGAGGCTTTTCTTTTGTTAACCTGCAGCCGATCACAGATGTGTCCTTTCTGGGTGTTGGTGCCAGCAGCCATGGTGGGCATCTCTGAGAGGAGCATGATGGTAAACACTCCCACACACACTCTCACACTCACACCCACTGTGACGTGGCAACCACAAACCTAATTCCTGTCCTGTCAGCCAGAGCTTCAGACTAAATTGAAGCGATGGAGACTTTTCTGGTGTTAATGTCTCTCTTATCTTGTTGTCCATACATAAAACAGCCATTATGAATTATGAAATAGAGGCCTGAGACTTCTGAACTCAGGAGGTTGCTCTTTCCTCATCTTTAGATGGATGATGTCCATTGAAATTTAAAACCTAACACAAGCATGTTTATTTCTTTATCTTTTGCTGTTAGTCCAATTAAACAAGGGTATAAATATTTGTGAGGATTGTATTAAGTTCTGTCAGTGTGACTCACATGAGATACTTGTGCTGCCTAACGAAGCAGAACTCCCACCTCCTCCTACATCTAAACCTCTTATTTTCTGATACCCTTCCCCCTCCCCCTCCCCTCAGCCCAAACCCTCCTACACCATGAGCCATTTTCGCTGGGGAAAACCCGTTGGACAAAAGCGCCGCCCAACAAAAATCTTCCCCAGTGATGGTGTTGGTGAGGCATCAGGTGAGTTTTTCTCTGGAGAGTCGAGAAGACGTGATCTTTCCAGAGAAATGGCTGATGCTGAGGACAAGCAGAAGGCTTCACAAGAGGTGATGGAACAGCATCCTGGTGATTACCGCAAGAGAAAAGTCAAGACGTACAAGATGAAGCACTTCTGCTGGAGTAGTCCTCTGATGAGCAGACGCTGCGGTGGCTTCATGAAGACCTCACACAAGCGTAGCTGGCGGCCACTGCTGACCCTCCTCAGTAACGTCTTCAATAAGGGCGATCAGTATAAGAAGAAAGAGAAGTGAGGGAGAACAGAAGGAGGGAAGAAACCAAAGATGATCTGAAGAAAATGGTTCTCAAACACAGTAACAAAGTAGAACACGTGTTTGTCAAATTTATAAAAAAAGATCTGTGTTTTGTATGAAGCTCTTAAACTACTAGAAATGTATTTGTGTCAAACTTGTTTGTGTACTTGTTGATGTATTGTGTATTCTTCAAGAAAATGTTGGTTTTAAATCAAAATAAACATTTAAATGATGTCGATCATCCCATATATTCAACAACATGACTGTTAATGTTTAGTTTTTAGATTTCTTTATTATTCTAATTAGATACGATGCAAAAAAAAACAAAAAAAAGCAAATCCTGAACAAAATAATCATTATTGATTTATTATGTAAATTTTGTTTTTAGTAATTACTTCAGTTCTAGAAAGCTCCTTATTTCTGGACCTATACAGGAAGTTGAACATGGATATAACAAGACTTGGCTGCAACCTAAAACAGGTTGTGGTAATAAAATTTGATTAAAATTACTGGGAAAATTGTGGTTTGGATTAAAAGCTGCCTTATTGTAAACAAAATCAACTAAATCATCCTAAATCGGTCACCTCTGGCTCCATGAAGACCAAGATAGAAACAGCTGATAAATGATGCAAACCTTTAATGTACCTGTGAGGTGTCCAGGTGTACACCCAGGAAACGTCACCAGGCACAGATGTGGACAAACAACCACGCACACACTTATGGACAATTTTAATCGCAATACAAAATGTTAAATGTTTGTAGGGGAAAGTAAGAGTACCTGGAGAAAAGCAATGTGAAGCAGGAGAGAACATCTGAACCCCTCGACTGCTGCTGAGCTGCTGAGGAACCTTCTTGCTGTGAGGTAAAAAGGCTTATCACTGGTATCACTAAGCGATGTGCTGCCCACGTGAAAAAATAAACCAGAAACCTTTGACAGTATCACAATACGTCCACAAGAGGACAGCAGCTACACACAAAATTAGACAAAGATATTTTAGTTGGTGTCCTGCAGCACCCTGGGCCTCCTGCTGTCCATCATATATGTGGTTATGTATATATGTATGACATATATAATGGGAAATATATAGTGAAAGAAAAAATTAGAACAACTTTATAGTTTCTGTAACTGTTGTAACATGTAATGAAAAAGTGAGATATAGAGAGAGAGGAAAAAGGGAAGATTAATATGAGAGTCCCAGTGAAACGGGTCAGGGGTGAAGCACTGGTCTCTGAGAGAATATTTCAGCGAGAACATTTCCATAGAAACACTTTGCATCAGCAGCACCATGCTCCAGTGATCTGGGAGACTTTATAGTCCTGACACTTGAACTCTGGATGACTGACAGCTGTCCTTCATGACAACAGAAGACACAGAAATCCTCCTGATGAAAAACATGACTTTGACCTGCGTCCTCATCTGGACTCTCCTCTGCTGCTGCTTCACAGGTAAAGTCCAGAGAATCCAACTCCTCTCCTCTATGAACATCTGTCCCTCTGAAATGAAGCTGACAAAACCATCAAGCTGTTTTCTGTTTTTGTCTCTGTATCCTCAGAGTCCAGAGGTCAGGTCACAGTGATTCAGTCTGGATCAGTGACTTCTGCTCTGGGAGGCTCCGTCACCATCACATGTAAAACCAGTCAGGACGTTTATGTTTGGAGTGGGAACAGCTATTTAGCCTGGTACCAACAGAGAGATGGAGGAACTCCTAAACTACTCTTTTATTATGTCGGCAACCGAGTATCAGGGACACCAACTCGTTTCACAGAAGGTGGATCAAATTCTGACTTCAGTCTGACCATCAGTGGAGTTCAGGCTGAAGATGCAGCAGTTTATTACTGTATGAGTGTTCACTACATCAACAGTCAGTGGTTCTTCACACAGTGAAAAACAGTCGTACAAAAACCTCCCTCAGTCAGACTGAACAGAAACTGAACTGACTGATACACTTCACTGAACACACACGCACGCACGCACGCACGCACGCACGCACACACGCATGCACACACGCAGGTGCAGAAACTAATAGATTTCACTACAGATACACACACCCACTGTGTCCAAATTTTGTAAAATTATACCTGTATCATTAAATATTTTATTATAAAATAAGAAACAAACAGATGAAGACTTGATTTTGTTAAATGAATCAGAAATACTTACAGTTAACTTCCAGTCTGGTTCCTCCACCAAAAGTCCACCACAGTGATACAAACTGATTAAACAGTCGTACAAAAACCTCTGACTGCAGAGACACGCTCTCTGACCCTGAAACAAACATGTCATATTTGTCTACAGTCACTGGATAAAATCACAAAATTAAAATATAAATGTAGCTGATATAAAAGCTTTTTTTTGTATGTCACATATTTTTCATTAAATATTCTTTTACTTTTAAAACAAGTAACCACTATTGGGATAAAACATAGTAAGACGTATGACTTGAAGATACTCCATATTTTTACATATAACAAAATGAATTATGATTGCCGTTAAATTTCTTTCACTTGATTTATATAATAGATGTCATGCAGAACAGTTACGAGAGAAAATAGTCCAGGTACATCATTAAAGTCATCAGCTGCAATAATATCCACATGGATTTATATATGAGGAGAAGAAATGTATTTACAGTGAAACACAGTGGTGATGAAAAGAATCAGAACTGTGATACTGGAGATGGATGGATGGATGGATGGATGAATGGATGGATGGATGGATGGATGGATGGATGGATGGATGGATGGATGGATGGATGAATGGATGGATGGATGGATGGATGGATGGATGGATGGATGGATGAATGGATGGATGGATGGATGGATGGATGGATGGATGGATGGATGGATGGATGGATGGATGGATGATTCACTCCTGCTCTCAACAACATAAAAAAATATTTTCAAAAAATTATGTCTTGACAATTTTCAAACTTACTGATAGCAAAATAAAAATATTCATCTACTGATTAACTGCATCATCAAAGTTACTGAAGTCTCACAAAAAAACATTTCCATAGAAACACTTTGCATCAGCAGCACCATGCTCCAGTGATCTGGGAGACTTTATAGTCCTGAGTCCAACATGACTCAGTCAGAAAGTAACAGTCAGAAGAATTTGTATTGAAGCACAAGTATGACTTTATTGTTTGAAATGATTAAATCCATGAACAAAACAACAAGTATGAAACATGATTGTTGAAACATTTCATGAGAAACAGAAAAGAGCAGATTGACAGAAACAGAAGACTAAAACCAGTCTGAGAGTCCCAGTGAGTCAGGTCAGGACTGGGAGCACTGGTCTCTCCTCAGAGTCTCTGAGACTGGGGTCTGGGAGCCCTGGGTGGCCTCACAAGTCACAGAGACCGCCTTGGTCCACTGGTCTGCAGGGAGTCTGAGGGTGCTGGTCCAGCTGTAGCGGCCGTCCTCCTGCAGCAGCCCGGGGCTCCTGCTCTCCTCCCAGCTGCTGCTGCTGCTGCTGCCCACCACCTTCCAGGACAGACTCCAGTCTGAGGGGAAGCCCTTGTTGGCCAGACACATGAGTGTGGCCTTCCCCTGCTGCAGCTCCCCACTGGACAGTACTGTCAGGGAGGGGGGGACATCACCTAGGAGACACCAATCAGTTTAGAGGACAGGAACCACACAGCTGTCAATCAAACAACTAGAAACTGGGACATCATAAGTTGGAGATGATTTTTTTTAACTGTAAGAAGTTTCTGTCAGATGTTTTTCTGCTCCGTTAGTCAATCACACACATGGTTTCACTTCCTTTAAGAAACATTTCATGCAGATCAACACGGAGAATCATGATAGTTAAACCAGAAACGTGAAAAATAGTCCTGAAATGAACTTAAAAACACATCTAAAATAATGACGCATAAGTCAAATATTTATCAAAACAACAACGTATCTAAAAATGCTGGATATAAAATAAGAGTTACATTTAAATAAAAAAAATAGTGTAAAATGAAAAAGATTAGATGTTTTCAACATTTTCAAAATTATTAATCTTAATGTATGTCAAGTAGCAAATAAATACTAATTACTTTGATATCTCATAACTCTTCGTAAAAAACAATGGCATTTTATCTCATCCAAACAACAAATAAAATCTGATTTCACAGAAGTGTTTTATTGAATATCTTTGACTGATGTCTGACTTAAACCTCATGACATTAAACGAGTTATAAATAGTTGAAATCTAAAATATCTGTAATTTTAAAAATGTTTCTCATTCAGAGTCAAAGCAAAACATTGTGAAGATAATCAACAATATTCTCTTCAGTTTAAAAACATCATAAAACTTACTTCCAACATCCAGTCTGGTTCCTCCACCAAAAGTCCACCACAGTGATACAAACTGATTAAAGCGTCGTACAAAAACCTCTGACTGCAGAGACACGCTCTCTGACCCTGAAACAAACAACTCTACAAAAATGTCACTTTTGTCAAAATTTATGACCTTAAATAAAACCTGAAAATATTATTAAGACATATAACCAGGATAAAAAAAATCTGATTTTAAGTTAAAAACTCTTTTATTTTTCAAGGACTTAAAATATTCAAGCAAATGCAAGTAACTGAATTGCCAATATAAAATAAACACAAATACAGATTTTAAAAAAACTTAAAAAAATACATGACTTTAAGAAACTTTATGGCTTCAGTATGTTTTAAAAATGCAGAAATAAGAAAGTATTTCAGGTCAATTCAACACAATAGCATATAAAAACTGGTGTAACTTGGAAACCGACACGTAAAAGTGAATCTTGACTTAATCCACCATCCTGAGCATTTATGAGACAGGTGTCTTTGGAGAGAGAAATAAAAAATTCAATTCATTCATAATCATGGATTCGTACTAGACCTTCTAATCTCCCATGGAATATCACAGGAATATGTGATACATGTATTTCGGACCACTTCCCTGTCATATTTCAGTTTTCAGTTATTTTTCCTGCAGCCAAATCTTTCACTTCAGCCTGCCGGTGTCACATTTTCACATCCAAAGCAGCTGGAGAATTTTCTGCTGGTTTTATAAACACCAGATTTTTCTCACAGGATGAACTTGTTTCCCCTCTGTGTCCTAAAGACTTGATCACTTCCTTCCATTTCACTTCCTGACAGATTTGGGACTGTAATGCTCCCTTTAAGTACAGACCTGCCGAAACAAAGCCTTTATCCTGGATCAATGACACACCCTGGATCAATGACACATCCTTGGATCAATGATACATCCCTGGATCAATGACACATCCTTGGATCAATGATACATCCCTGGATCAATGACACATCTCTGGATCAATGACACATCTCTGGATCAATGACACATCTCTGGATCAATGACAAACACCCTGGATCAATGACACATCTCTGGATCAATGACACATCTCTGGATCAATGACAAACACCCTGGATCAATGACACATCTCTGGATCAATGACACATCTCTGGATCAATGAAACATCCCTGGATCAATGACACATCTCTGGATCAATGACACATCTCTGGATCAATGACACATCTCTGGATCAATGACACATCTCTGGATCAATGACACATCTCTGGATCAATGACAAACACCCTGGATCAATGACACATCTCTGGATCAATGACACATCTCTGGATCAATGACAAACACCCTGGATCAATGACACATCTCTGGATCAATGACACATCCCTGGATCAATGACACATCCCTGGATCAATGACACATCTCTGGAACAATGACAAATCCCTGGATCAATGACACATCTCTGGATCAATGACACATCTCTGGATCAATGACACATCTCTGGATCAATGAAACATCCCTGGATCAATGACACATCTCTGGATCAATGACACATCTCTGGATCAATGACAAACACCCTGGATCAATGACACATCTCTGGATCAATGACACATCCCTGGATCAATGACACATCCCTGGATCAATGACACATCTCTGGAACAATGACAAATCCCTGGATCAATGACACATCTCTGGATCAATGACACCACCCTGGATCAATAACACATCCCTGGATCAATGACACATCCCTGGATCAATGACACATCTCTGGAACAATGACACCACCCTGGATCAATAACACATCCCTGGATCAATGACACATCTCTGGATCAATGACACCACCCTGGATCAATGACACATCCCAGGATCAATGACACATCCCTGGATCAATGACACATCCCTGGATCAATGACACATCTCTGGATCAATGACACATCTCTGGATCAATGACACATCCCTGGATAAATGACACATCTCTGGATCAATGATACATCCCTGGATCAATGACACATCTCTGGATCAATGACACCAGTCTGGATCAATGAAACATCCCTGGATCAATGACACATCCCTGGATCAATGACACATCTCTGGATCAATGACACCAGTCTGGATCAATGACACATCCCTGGATCAATGACACATCTCTGGATCAATGACACCAGTCTGGATCAATGACACATCTCTGGATCAATGACACCAGTCTGGATCAATGACACATCTCTGGATCAATGACACATCCCAGGATCAATGACACATCCCTGGATCAATGACACATCACTGGATCAATGACACATCTCTGGATCAATGACACATCCCTGGATCAATGACACATCCCTGGATCAATGACACATCACTGGATCAATGACACATCCCTGGATCAATGACACCAGTCTTGATCAATGACACCAGTCTGGATCAATAGATTCTACTAAGTTGTACATTTAAACCACTTCTTACAGTCTTCACTCGTGTTCTTCTTCTGTATGTTCTGTTGTGTTTAATGTGTTTGAGTCAGTCTCCTCATCATTCCTCTTTGAAGTGGTCCAGCGGTTGAGACCAACCAACTGTCCTCTGGACACTTTTCTATCTCAACTGCTTTAAAAGTTTTTTTCACAAAGTAAACTTTTGTCTGTTGTCAGGAAAAACTTCAGGAATCTTTGACTCCTTTCAACAGTCAAGACGTTCCTGAGCAGTGGTGACCTTGTTGAAGCCATTCATGTTGTCGTTAGTTCCCGCCTCAAATATTGTAATGCTCCTTTTTCTGGTATCAACCAAACTTCACTGCATCATTTGCAGCTTGTTCAGAATGCTGCTGGTGAGTGAAAAAGTGGGCGGATCGTTGTTTTGCAGTCGCTGGTCCCAAACTCTGGATCACACTGCCCCGAGTTACGGACCCTCACTGACCTTCCTCTGTTCAAATCCAAACTAAACACTCACCTGTTCAGAACGGCATTTGGCACATAATAGATGATTTGGAGTGTAAAGTGCTTTGGTCAACTATGGTTGTTTCTAACGTGACATATAAATAAAGATTGATTAATTAATACAAAGCAAGTCAAAGAGTCGATCATCTACCAGATCTGTTGGATGATAAGAGGACAGAGACACCAACATAATTGTAATGGCATAAATAATGGATATAACTATTGAAAAAGAATAAGAAAAATATTATATATTATTAAAATAATGGCATAAACGTATATGAAGAGTAAAAAAAATGGAAAAAAACTTAATGCATCATGGGAGATCTGTTAAAAGTCCAGACCTGCAGGATAAATTTGACATTAATCTGAATTTGTTCATAAAAGGAAGTTTTAAGCCTAATATTGGTAGTTATAGAGCAAGTCTGAATCCTGAATCCAAACTGGGAATTGGATTAATGCATCATGGGAGATCTGTTAAAAGTCCAAACCAACAGGATGAATTTGACATTAATCTTAATTTTTTTTCAACAACAAAATACAAATAAAAATATTGTTTAAAAGAAACTTCCTGAAAGCACATTTTGTGCTGATCATAAACTGCATCATCAGAGTGACTGAAGTCTGTTGGAGTGGGTGAGAACATTTCCATAGAAACACTTTGCATCAGCAGCACCATGCTCCAGTGATCTGGGAGACTTTATAGTCCTGACACTTGAACTCTGGATGACTGACAGCTGTCCTTCATGACAACAGAAGACACAGAAATCCTCCTGATGAAAAACATGACTTTGACCTGCGTCCTCATCTGGACTCTCCTCTGCTGCTGCTTCACAGGTAAAGTCCAGAGAATCCAACTCCTCTCCTCTATGAACATCTGTCCCTCTGAAATGAAGCTGACAAAACCATCAAGCTGTTTTCTGTTTTTGTCTCTGTATCCTCAGAGTCCAGAGGTCAGGTCACATTGATTCAGCCTAAATCAGTGACTTCTGCTCCGGGAGGCTCCGTCACCATCACATGTAAAACCAGTCAGAACGTTTATGTTAATAGCGGGTACCACTATTTCTCCTGGTACCAACACAGAGATGGAGGAACTCCTAAACTACTCTTTTATTATGCTAGCAGCAGAGCATCAGGGACACCGAGTCGTTTTACAGGCAGTGGATCAAACTCTGACTTCACTCTGACCATCAGGGGAGTTCAGGCTGAAGATGCAGCAGTTTATTACTGTCAGAGTTATCACTACATCAACAGCAAAGATGTGTTCACACAGTGAAAAACAGTCGTACAAAAACCTCCCTCATGATGCACTTCATTGAACACACACACACACATTATCTTCTTATAAATGTAGTGCTTTTACCTTCATATATTATCAAAACAAGTTTATATTTATTTACATATACAAAATTACAGATAAAAATTTGGTGCAGAAACTAATAGATTTCACTACAGATACACACACCTACTGTTGCCAAATTATGTCAAATTATAACTGTATCATTAAATATTTTAATATAAAATAAGAAACAAACAGATGAAGACTTGATTTGGTTAAATGAATCAGAAATACTTACAGTTAACTTCCAGTCTGGTTCCTCCACCAAAAGTCCACCACAGTGATACAAACTGATTAAACAGTCGTACAAAAACCTCTGACTGCAGAGACACGCTCTCTGACCTTGAAACAAACATGTCATATTTGACTACATTCATTGGAGAAAAATACAAAATGAAAATAAAAGGGTAACTTACATATAAAAAAATGACTTATGATTAGTTAAATTTCATTCACTTGATTTATATAATAGATGTCATGCAGGACAGTTACGAGAGAAAATAGTCCAGGTACATCATTAAAGTCATTAGCTGCAATCATATCCACATGGATTTATATATGAGGAGAAGAAATGTATTTACAGTGAAACACATTGGTGATGAAAAGAATCAGAACTGTGATACTGGAGACGTCTGGATGGATGGATGGATGGATGGATGGATGATGGATGGATGGATGCATGGATGGATGCATGGATGGATGGATGGATGCATCACTCCTGCTCTCAACAACATAAAAACATATTTTCAAATATTATGTCTTTACAATTTTGAAACTTACTGATAGCAAAATAAAAATATTCATCTACTGATTAACTGCATAATCAGAGTGACTGAAGGGTCTGCTATGGTGTCCCGCAGGGTGCAGCACTCAGGCCAATCCTGTTTAGCTTATACATGCAGCCCTTGGGAAGTATTATCCAGAACCCCAGCATTCATTTTCATTGTTATGCTGATGATACGCAGCTGTATCTGTCTATGAAGCCAGACGAAACAGAACCATTAGATGAACTTCAGGAGTGTTTTAAGGACATCAAGGACTGCATGTCCACTCATTTTTTGCTCCTAAATTCTGATAAAACAGAGGTTTGGTTTTATTTTCTATAAGGATTTGTCATTTAAACAGTATTTTAATCAGGTTGGTATAACAGCATTTTTCCACCTCCGTAATATCGCAAAGATTAGGAGCAACCTCTCGCAGAGTGATCCTGAAAAACTTCTAAAATATAGAATCCAATTCAAAATGTTATTACTTGCATATAAAGTCCAAAATGGCCAAACACGAAGAAAGTAGAGGTAAGATCGGGCCTAAAAAATCCAGCCCGACCCGACCCAGGCCCGCGGGTATTTAAGCCCGAGCCCGACCAATTAACTTGATTTGCAGGCCCGAGCCCGAAGCAAACCCGAAATTTTCATATTTTATTTGTTGGGTTTCTGGAGGAGGAGGTAATTTATGCTAACAAATTAAAGCCTTTTGTAACGAAATCTAAGTTTAACAAGACTGCATAAACATTTACATCATTAAGGTTTAAATGCCTGCTCAGCGTCGAGGTGCCGGTCTTTTTGATCTCGTATGAAAGCAAAGCGCCACGTTTACGACATTCAGCGAAGCCAACGCAAGTTTCTGGAGCATTTTACATTATCAAGTTGAAGCTTTTCCATACCTCACTCTTCCCGGTGTGTGTTTGCCTTTTAAGTTCCCCTGTCTTTAGTTTATCCGTGACTTCTTGCTGCTCCATAATCAGGGATACCGAGTCAAAATAGATGCGGCGTTCACGTGCGCACAGCTCTGGCTCTGCGCTCGTATAGTAGTTAAATAGCAATTACCTTACAGCGTCTTCTCTGTTTTATCCAAATTATTTATTTTATAACAAGTATTCATTAGTTTAGTATTCAAATTCCACACATCGTTTTAGTATACATTTTTACAAACATATATTTATTAAAAAAAGTCAGCGAGATAGAAGCCCGACCCGACCCGACCCGACCCGACCCGACCCGACCCGACCCGACCCGACCCGACCCGACCCGACCCGACCCGAACGTAATGAATGACATTTTAGGCCCGACCCGGCCCGAAATTCGGGTCGGGTTGGGTCGGGCTCGGGCTTAAGATCTTACCTCTAGAAGAAAGACAAACACGAAGAAAGACAAACACGAAGTAAGAAAACCTGCTTGTAAGCAGGTTTTCATTTCAGCCTTGCATTCGTGTGTTCAGTTCAGGGTTATCTGAGGGACCATAGCTTTTTCTTTAACCGCTTCGGGTCCGAGCATCTTATTTACAATAGCTTTGCAGACGGGAAGTTTTAATTGGGACATTTTTGATTTAGCCACGAGTTCAGCGACGTGGTAACTAGCTTTGAGAGCTCTCTGGTTTACCTTTGCAGTTTTTCTCATGAAAGTTGCTTGTTTCTTCGTGTGTTCACGTAGGTGAACAAAATACTCCACATTTTTGTTTTGAAGTGAAGGGTGTTTCGTTTGGAGATGTAGTTTAAGCTTACTTGGGACCACAGCACTGTTGGAGAGCTTTTCTCCACAAACCAAGCACAACGGATTAGGCGCCGTTGCATCTCCGGTAGAAGCAAATCCAAATGCAAGATAGCTTTTGTTGTGTTGCCTCGCGCCAGAATCTTTGCTGGACGTCTTTGCTTTTTGATCCACTGAGTGGTGCCCTTCACCTTCTCTGTTTCTCTTTGCCTTCTCTGTCCCTACTCCACCTCAATCCTCAGTTAAAAATAAGAAGTATTTCATAATTATAAATGTGGTCCATTGTTCTTGTAGTTTGTTGTGCTGGTCTGACCCCTCTTTTTCTCTTCTGTGCATGTTTGCAGACCAGATCCTCAGGAGCTGCTTGCTGACCTGCAGTCCCACCTCTGACCATCCCAGTGTTTACCTCCACCTGTCTGAATGGATGTCTGTTGGATATTTGCTGACATCCTGACCTGCAGTCCTCATCCCTGTGGATCACCAACTATCCATATATCACCCATATACACAGAAGTCTTAGTTCTGCTGCTGATAGATAATTATACTAATATATTCTGTCTTGTACCTTTGATGGTGTATCTGTGTCTCTGTTCTCTCTTTACTTCCTGTTCTACCTGGCTGACCTTCAGCAGGAGGGTCCCCCCTTATGATCCAGGTCCTGATCCAGGTTTCTTCCCTGTTAAAGGGGAGTTTTTACCTGCTGTTGTTTATGTAATAATTGCTCATGTTCTGGGTCTCTGGAAAGATCCTGCAGATAACTTGTCCATCCATCCATTAGCTATACCCGCTTTATCCGTTTCCGGGTCACGGGGGTCTGTCGGAGCCTATCCCGACGCATATCAGGCGAAAGGCAGGGGTACACCCTGGACAGGTCGCCAGTCTATCCAGGGCCACATACAAACAACCAATCACACCTAGGGAGAATTTAGAAAGATCAATTAACCTACACTGCATGTTTTTGGACTGTGGGAGGAAGCCGGAGTACCCGGAGGAAACCCACGCAAGCACGGGGAGAACATGCAAACTCCACACAGAAAGACCCACCGAGCTGGGAATTGAACCGGGAACCTTCTTGCTGTGAGGCAACAGTGCTAACCACTAAGCCACCATGCTGCCCAGATAACTTGTGTTGTATGTAAATAAAATTGAATTGGAATTAAAAGTTAAATGTATGTTGGTGCAAAGTTTACGACGATTAACTGATGGATCTGAATGAATCAAGTAATTTACCTGAGATCATTAACTGTGTTCCTTTATGACTCATAACAGCTTCACCTGCTGACATCTCCACATTTCAAATGATCCTCTCTCCCCTCACTTCAGGACATTTACAGCAGCCGTCTGACTCGCAAAGCCCTCAGCATTGTGAGAGACCCCACCCACCCGTCACACAGCCTCTTCAGTCTGCTGCCATCAGGGAGGAGGCTGCGGACCCTCCGGGTCAGAACCAGCCGACTGAAGGACAGCTTCGTCCACCAGGCCGTCAGGACACTTAACACTTTCCCTGCTCTTCCACCGTTTCCCGCCTTGCCCCCCCCCTCACTCACTCTGATCTCAGTATCTGCACCAGGCACTTTTGGCAGAACTGGACCGCCTGCTTTGCACCATGTCACTTTAATCAAACCGAAAAACTGTTGTTGTCATGTCACAACTTGTTTCTTGTCTCTTTTTAACCTGTACTTTGTGTTTAAAATGTATTTATTGTGTAGCACCGAGGGTTTGAGGGTAACGCAATTTCGATTCTCTGTATGTGTCTCACATGTGGTAGAATTGACAATAAACTCTGACTCTGATCCAGAACTATAAATCTGGATTTATATTTACATGATTGTCAGTTTTTATATTCCAGACTTTGACAAACATGAATAATAAATAATTAAATATATAAAACTCTCAACAGTGAGGATTAAACAGTGTGAAATGATGACAACAGTTTCAACTGACTGACTGTATTTTAAGGATATTTGTTTTACAACTGAAGAACATCAATGCAAACCAACAGGCACTTGTATTGTTGCTTCATTTTTATTAAAGATCCAGAAATCCATGAAGGTTTGATCTTACACACAGAAAAATAACAACTAATCTTAAAACATGTAGAGAAACACAGTCAGATGAATTTGTATTGAAGCACAAGTATGACTTTATTGTTTGAAATGATTAAATCCATGAACAAAACAACAAGTATGAAACATGATTGTTGAAACATTTGATGAGAAACAGAAAAGATCAGATTGACAGAAACAGAAGACTAAAACCAGTCTGAAAGTCCCAGTGAGTCAGGTCAGGACTGGGAGCACTGGTCTCTCCTCAGAGTCTCTGAGACTGGCGTCTGGGAGCCCTGGGTGGCCTCACAGGTCACAGAGACCGCCTTGGTCCACTGGTCTGCAGGGAGTCTGAGGGTGCTGGTCCAGCTGTAGTGGCCGTCCTCCTGCAGCAGCCCGGGGCTCCTGCTCTCCTCCCAGCTGCTGCTGCTGCTGCTGCCCACCACCTTCCAGGACAGACTCCAGTCTGAGGGGAAGCCCTTGTTGGCCAGACACATGAGTGTGGCCTTCCCCTGCTGCAGCTCCCCACTGGACAGTACTGTCAGGGAGGGACGGACATCACCTAGGAGACACCAATCAGTTTAGAGGACAGGAACCACACAGCTGTCAATCAAACAACTAGAAACTGGGACATCATAAGTTGGAGATGATTTTTTTAACTGTAAGAAGTTTCTGTCAGATGTTTTTCTGCTCCGTTAGTCAGTCACACACATTGTTTCACTTCCTTTCAGAAACATTTCATTCAGATCAACACGGAGAATCATGATAGTTAAACCAGAAACATGAAAAGTTGTCCTGAAATGAACTTAAAAACACATCTAAAATAATGACGCATAAGTCAAATATTTATCAAAACAACAACTTATCTAAAAATGCTGGATAAAAAATAAGTTACATTTAAATAAAAAAATAGTGTAAAATGAAAAAGATTAGATGTTTTCAACATTTTCAAAATTAATATTTTTTTATGTCAAGTAAAACATAAATACTAATTACTTTGATATCTCATAACTATTTGTAAAAAACATTGGCATTTTATCTCATCCAAATAACAAATAAAATCTGATT
Source organism: Xenentodon cancila (assembly GCA_014839995.1). Classification (NCBI taxonomy): domain Eukaryota; kingdom Metazoa; phylum Chordata; class Actinopteri; order Beloniformes; family Belonidae; genus Xenentodon; species Xenentodon cancila. The sequence continues at coordinate 5,503,545 of CM026217.1, forward strand.
TCACAGAAGTGTTTTATTGAATATCTTTGACTGATGTCTGACTTAAACCTCATGACATTAAACGAGTTATAAATAGTTGAAATCTAAAATGTCTGTAATTTTAAGAATGTTTCTCATCCAAAGTCAAAACAAAACATTGTGAAGATAATCAACAATATTCTCTTCAGTTTAAAAACATCATAAAACTTACTTCCAACATCCAGTCTGGTTCCTCCACCAAAAGTCCACCACAGTGATACAAACTGATTAAACAGTCGTACAAAAACCTCTGACTGCAGAGACACGCTCTCTGACCCTGAAACAAACAACTCTACAAAACATGTCACTTTTGTCAACATTTATGACCTAAAATAAAACCTGAAAATATTATTAAGACATATAACCAGGATAAAAAAAATCTGATTTTAAATTAAAAACTCTTTTATTTTTCAAGGACTTAAAATATTCATGAAAATACAAGTAACTGAATTGCCAATATAAAATAAACACAAATACAGATTTAAGAAAAACTTAAAAAATACATGACTTTAAAGAACTTTATGGCTTCAGTATGTTTTAAAAATGCAGAAATAAGAAACTATTCCAGTTCAATTCAACACAATAGCATATAAAAAACTGGTGTAACTTGGAAACCGACACGTAAAAGTGAATCTTGACTTAATCCACCATCCTGAGCATTTATGAGACAGGTGTCTTTGGAGAGAGAAATAACAAATTCAATTCATTCATAATCATGGATTCGTACTAGACCTTCTAATCTCCCATGGAATATCACAGGAATATGTTATTCATGTATTTCGGACCAGTTCCACATCCCTGGATCAATGATACATCTCTGGATCAATGACACATCCCTGGATCAATGACACATCTCTGGATCAATGACACATCTCTGGATCAATGACACCAGTCTGGATCAATGACACATCCCTGGATCAATGACACATCCCTGGATGAGTGACACATCCCTGGATCAGTGACACATCTCTGGATCAATGACACCACCCTGGATCAATGACACATCCCTGGATCAATGATACATCTCTGGATCAATGACACATCCCTGGATCAATGATACATCTCTGGATCAATGACACATCTCTGGATCAATGACACATCTCTGGATCAATGACACATCTCTGGATCAATGACACATCCCTGGATCAATGATACATCTCTGGATCAATGACACATCCCTGGATCAATGATACATCTCTGGATCAATGACACATCTCTGGATCAATGACACATCCCTGGATCAATGACACATCCCTGGATCATTGACACATCTCTGGATCAATGACACCAGTCTGGATCAATGACACATCCCTGGATGAGTGACACATCCCTGGATCAATGACACATCTCTGGATCAATGACACATCTCTGGATCAATGACACATCCCTGGATCAGTGACACCACCCTGGATCAATGACACATCCCTGGATCAATGACACATCCTTGGATCAATGACACATCTCTGGATCAATGACACATCCCTGGATCAATGACACATCACTGGATCAATGACACATCCCTGGATCAATGACACATCCCTGGATCAATGACACATCCTTGGATCAATGACACATCTCTGGATCAATGACACATCTCTGGATCAATGACACCACCCTGGATCAATGACACCAGTCTGGATCAATGACACCAGTCTGGATCAATAGATTCTACTAAGTTGTACATTTAAACCACTTCTTACAGTCTTCACTTGTGTTCTTCTTCTGTATCTTCTGTTGTGTTTAATGTGTTTGAGTCAGTCTCCTCATCATTCCTCTTTGAAGTGGTCCAGCGGTTGAGACCAACCAACTGTCTTCTGGACACTTTTCCATCTCAACTGCTTTAAAAGTTTTTTCACACAGTAAACTTTTGTCTGTTGTCAGGGAAAACTTCAGGAATCTTTGACTCCTTTCAACAGTCAAGACGTTCCTGAGCAGTGGTGACCTTGTTGAAGCCATTCATGTTGTCGTTAGTTCCCGCCTCAAATATTGTAATGCTCCTTTTTCTGGTATCAACCAAACTTCACTGCATCATTTGCAGCTTGTTCAGAATGCTGCTGGTGAGTGAAAAAGTGGGCGGATCGTTGTTTTGCAGTCGCTGGTCCCAAACTCTGGATCACACTGCCCCGAGTTACGGACCCTCACTGACCTTCCTCTGTTCAAATCCAAACTAAACACTCACCTGTTCAGAACGGCATTTGGCACATAATAGATGATTTGGAGTGTAAAGTGCTTTGGTCAACTATGGTTGTTTCTAACGTGACATATAAATAAAGATTGATTAATTAATACAAAGCAAGTCAAAGAGTCGATCATCTACCAGATCTGTTGGATGATGAGAGGACAGAGACACCAACATAATTGTAATGGCATAAATAATGGATATAACTATTGAAAAAGAATAAGAAAAATATTATATATTATTAAAATAATGGCATAAACGTATATGAAGAGTAAATATCGGAAAAAAAACTTAAATCATCATGGGAGATCTGTTAAAAGTCCAGACCAACAGGATGAATTTGATATTAATCTGAATTTGTTCATAGTATTGATTTAAGAGAAACCCACAGAAGAGAAGTTTCAATATTAAATAATATGATATAAGCCTGAAATTATCAACAACAAAATAAAAATAAAAATATTGTTTAAAAGAAACTTCCTGAAAGCACATTTGGTGCTGATCATAAACTGCATCATCAGAGTGACTGAAGTCTGTCGGAGTGGGTGAGAACATTTCCATAGAAACACTTTGCATCAGCAGCACCATGCTCCAGTGATCTGGGAGACTTTATAGTCCTGACACTTGAACTCTGGATGACTGACAGCTGTCCTTCATGACAACAGAAGACACAGAAATCCTCCTGATGAAAAACATGACTTTGAGCTGCGTCCTCATCTGGACTCTCCTCTGCTGCTGCTTCACAGGTAAAGTCCAGAGAATCCAACTCCTCTCCTCTATGAACATCTGTCCCTCTGAAATGAAGCTGACAAAACCATCAAGCTGTTTTCTGTTTTTGTCTCTGTATCCTCAGAGTCCAGAGGTCAGGTCACAGTGAATCAGCCTAAATCAGTGACTTCTGCTCTGGGAGGCTCCGTCACCATCACATGTAAAACCAGTCAGAACGTTCATGTTTGGAGTGGGAACAGCTATTTAGCCTGGTACCAACAGAGAGATGGAGGAACTCCTAAACTACTCTTTTATTATGTCGGCAACCGAGTATCAGGGACACCAAATCGCTTCACAGATGGTGGATCAAACTCTGACTTCACTCTGACCATCAGTGGAGTTCAGGCTGAAGATGCAGCAGTTTATTACTGTCAGAGTTATCACAGCGGTGGTGTGTTCACACAGTGAAAAACAGTCGTACAAAAACCTCCCTCAGTCAGACTGAACAGAAACTGAACTGACTGATACACTTCACTGAACACAGACACACACACACACACACACACACACACACACACACACACACACACACACACACACACACACACACACACACACACACGGACACACATTATCTTCTTATAAATGTAGTGCTTTTACATTCATATATTATCAAAACAAGTTTATATTTATTTTCATATACAAAACTACAGGTAAACATTTGGTGTAGAAACTAATAGATTTCACTACAGATACACACACACCTACAGTTGCCAAATTTTGTAAAATTTTACCTGTATCATTAAATATTTTATTATAAAATAAGAAACAAACAGATGAAGACTTGATTTTGTTAAATGAATGAGAAATACTTACAGTTAACTTCCAGTCTGGTTCCTCCACCAAAAGTCCACCACAGTGATACAAACTGATTAAACAGTCGTACAAAAACCTCTGACTGCAGAGACACGCTCTCTGATCCTGAAACAAACATGTCATATTTGTCTACAGTCACTGGATAAAATCACAAAATTAAAATATACGTGTAACTGATATAAAACCTTTTTTTTCTATGTCACATATTTTTCATTAAATATTCTTTTACTTTTAAAACAAGTAACCACTATTGGGAAATAACGTTGTAAGATTTATGACTTGAAGATACTCCATATTTTTACATATAACAAAATGAATTATGATTTCAGTTAAATTTCATTCACTTGATTTATATAATAGATGTCATGCAGGACAGTTACGAGAGAAAACAGTCCAGGTACATCATTAAAGTCATCAGCTGCAATAATATCCACATGGATTTATATATGAGGAGAAGAAATGTATTTACAGTGAAACACAGTGGTGATGAAAAGAATCAGAACTGTGATACTGGAGACGTCTGGATGGATGGATGGATGGATGGATGGATGGATGGATGGATGGATGGATGGACGGATGGATGGACGGATGGACGGATGGACGGACGGATGGACGGACGGATGGATGGTTGGATGATTGACTTCCTGCTCTCAACAACGTAAAAAAAATATTTTCAAAAAATTATGTCTTGACAATTTTCAAACTTACTAATAGCAAAATAAAAATATTCATCTACTGATAAACTGCATCATCAAAGTTACTGAAGTCTCACAAAAAACATTTCCATAAAAACACTTTGCATCAGCAGCACCATGCTCCAGTGATCTGGGAGACTTTATAGTCCTGAGTCCAACATGACTCAGTCAGAAAGTAACAGTCAGAAGAATTTGTATTGAAGCACAAGTATGACTTTATTGTTTCAAACGATTAAATACATAAACAAAACAACAAGTATGAAACAAGATTGTTGACAAATTTAATGAGCTTTTTTTTTCTTTGGATAGATAGAGGTGAATAAACTTTATCAAATGTGTATATTCATGTATGTAAAGAGAGCGCTGCTTTTGATACCATAGATTACAGCATTTTACTGCAGAGGCTAGAGTATGTTGTTGGGATTAAAGGGACAGCTCTAGATTGGTTTAAATCATATCTGTCTGATAGATTCCAGTTTGTTCATGTTCATGAAGTTTCTTCAGTACAGACAAGAGTCTGCTATGGTGTCCCACAGGGTTCAGTACTCGGGCCAATCCTGTTCAGTTTATACATGCAGCCCCTAGGAAGTATTATCCAGAACCACGGCATTAATTTTCATTGTTATGCTGATGATACGCAGCTGTATCTGTCTATGAAGCCAAATGAAACAGAACCATTAGACAACCTTCAGTTGTGTTTTAAGGACATCAAGGACTGCATGTGCACTCATTTTTTGCTACTAAAGTCTGATAAAACAGAGGTTGTTGTTTGTGGTCCCAAACAGCTTTGGAAGGGATTAGATGGTGTTGCGATGGCCACCAGTAAAACTGTGCAAAACCTTGGTTTTATTTTCTATAAGGATTTGTCATTCAAACAGTATTTTAATCAGGTTTGTATAACAGTATTTTTCCACCTCCGTAATATCGCAAAGATCAGGAACATCCTCTCGCAGAGTGATGCTGAAAAACTAATTAATGCTTTCGTATCTTCTAGACTAGATTACTGTAACGTGTTGTTGGCTGGATGTCCAAGTAATTCTCTGAAAAGCCTCCAGCTGATCCAAAATGCCAAGACCAGAGCCTCAGGAGCTGCTTGCTGACCTGCAGTAGCACCTTCTGACCATCCCAGTGTCTGCCTCAACCTGTCTGTATAGATGTCTCTGTTGGAGACCTGCTGACATCCTGACCTGCAGTCCTCATCCCTGTGGATCACCAACTATCCATATATCACCCATATACACAGAAGTCTTAGTTCTGCTGCTGATAGATAATTATAGTAATATATTCTGTCTTGTACCTTTGATGGTGTATCTGTGTCACTACTCTCTCTTTACTTCCTGTTCTACCTGGCTGACCTTCGGCAGGAGGGTCCCCCGAATGATCCAGGTCCTGATCCAGGTTTCTTCCCTGTTAAAGGGGAGTTTTTACCTGCTGTTGTTTATGTAATAATTGCTCTGGGGTCATGTTCTGGGTCTCTGGAAAGATCCTGGAGACAACTTGTGTTGTGATAGACGCTATATAAATAAAATTGAATTGGAATTGAAAATTGAATGTATGTTGGTGCAAAGTTTACGACAATTAACTGATGGATCTGAAAGAATCAAGTAATTTACCTGAGATCATTAACTGTGTTCCTTTATGACTCATAACAGCTTCACCTGCTGACATCTCCACATTTCAAATGATCCAGAACTTTAAATCTGGATTTATATTTACATGATTGTCAGTTTTTATATTCCAGACTTTGACAAACATGAATAATAAATAATTAAATGTATAAAAATCTCAACAGTGAGGATTAAACAGTGTGAAATGATGACAACAGTTTCAACTGACTGACTGTATTTTAAGGATATTTGTTTTACAACTGAAGAACATCAATTCAAACCAACAGGCACTTGTATTGTTGCTTCATTTTTATTAAAGATCCAGAAATCCATGAAGGTTTGATCTTACACACAGAAAAATAACAACTAATCTTAAAACATGTAGAGAAACACAGTCAGATGAATTTGTATTGAAGCACAAGTATGACTTTATTGTTTGAAATGATTAAATCCATGAACAAAACAACAAGTATGAAACATGATTGTTGAAACATTTAATGAGAAACACAAAAGAGCAGATTGACAGAAACAGAAGACTAAAACCAGTCTGAGAGTCCCAGTGAGTCAGGTCAGGACTGGGAGCACTGGTCTCTCCTCAGAGTCTCTGAGACTGGGGTCTGGGAGCCCTGGGTGGCCTCACAGGTCACAGAGACCGCCTTGGTCCACTGGTCTGCAGGGAGTCTGAGGGTGCTGCTCCAGCTGTAGTGGCCGTCCTCCTGCAGCAGCCCAGGGCTCCTGCTCTCCTCCCAGCTGCTGCTGCTGCTGCTGCTGCTGCCCACCACCTTCCAGGACAGACTCCAGTCTGAGGGGAAGCCCTTGTTGGCCAGACACATGAGTGTGGCCTTCCCCTGCTGCAGCTCCCCACTGGACAGTACTGTCAGGGAGGGGGGGACTCGACCCACTGCAGAGAGAGAAGACATGATAGAGTCAAGATGAAAAGTCCACCTCAGTGTTTCACTTCCCTTTCTTATGTCAGTAACCATGACAACAGACAGGCATCGCTGCTGAACCGCAGCAACAGACAGGTTTCAGAACTGAAGATAAAACTGTCAGAACATTTCAATCTTTAGATGTTTTTCTGCTTTCTTTTTAGTACAAATTTCAAAAAGTACTTAAAGTCTCAACATTCTTCTAAAACCTTCATTAAAATAAAACTTAAACTCAAAATTTAACAATATCTCATTCATGGCTTGATGTTTCAATTAATAAACTATTTTAAGTTGAATAAAACAGGGAGACACGAAATCAAACATCTATATGAAGCACTGTGTAACCTTGTTGTTGTAAATATGATGGTTGTTGACTCACCCACATGTCTCACTATTTTAAATGTGTGTTTTATTAACCATAACACCAAAACCTGTCATTCTGATAGCTAATTAACTTTTATAATTATTAAAAATGTATTAAGGGCATTTTCTCCTTAAATAAAAATACTGTTAACAAATGAATTACATTTAAAAATACATATTAAACTTATCAAAACAATGAAAGTCAGAAACCTCATATTCAGATTTAACACTGACGTTTAAGTCATATTAAAAACTTTGTCTTAGAAAAACACATATTAAACTGGATTGAGAAAGTAATGCAAATATTTCCTAAAAACAACATGATGAACATTAAGTCTTTAAACAGTTTGAAATGGAAACTTCTCCTCATAAAAAATTTCTGCAGTTTTTGTCAAATTACAAGTGTTTCATTGAATGTTTTAGTAATTTCTACAGTTATGAAATAAAAAAAATAACAGATAAAGACTTGAGGTCCTTAAATGAATCAGAAATACTTACAGTTAACTTCCAGTCTGGTTCCTCCACCAAAAGTCCACCACAGTGATACAAACTGATTAAACAGTCGTACAAAAACCTCTGACTGCAGAGACACGCTCTCTGACCCTGAAACAAACATGTCATATTTGTCTACAGTCACTGGATAAAATCACAAAATATAAATACAAATGTCACACATTTCCAAGCTCTTTTTGTTTTCTACGCAAAATTTTTTTAAGTTAAATATTTCTTTACTTTTGTCAGAAATAACCCTGTATATTGGAAAAACATGCAGGCATGCAAGTTTACGACTTATAAAATCTTCATATTGTTATGTGTAACAAAGTAAATTTCAAATACCAGGTGGATTTCATTCATTCGACTTATATATAAATTTAAAAGTAAAAGTCAGCAAACTTTAGAGAGAAAGTAAACAAACTGACAAGTCTAAATACATAATAAAAGTGTCTAGTTGTAATGATGTTCACATGGATTTAAATATGAGGAGAGGAAATATGTTTTCTGTGAAACACAAAGTTGATGAAAAGAATCATAAATACAAAAAGTGAGATTTGTTTTGTTAACTGGTGACACATCCAGGGTGTTTGACCTTTAACCTGAACAGAACTGTGATACTGGAGACTTCAGCCGACCCCCGTGACCTTTGATGGAAATAAGTGGAGATGGATGGATGGATGGATGGATGGATGGATGGATGGATGGATGGATGGATGGATGGACGGACGGATGGATGGATGGACGAATGAATCTGTACTGACAAACATATTAATCTATTGATAAAAACATCATCAGGTTATTTTGAAATGCCTTTTGGAGTGGGTGAGAACATTTCCATAGAAACACTTTGCATCAGCAGCACCATGCTCCAGTGATCTGGGAGACTTTATAGTCCTGACACTTGAACTCTGGATGACTGACAGCTGTCCTTCATGACAACAGAAGACACAGAAATCCTCCTGATGAAAAACATGACTTTGAGCTGCGTCCTCATCTGGACTCTCCTCTGCTGCTGCTTCACAGGTAAAGTCCAGAGAATCCAACTCCTCTCCTCTATGAACATCTGTCCCTCTGAAATGAAGCTGACAAAACCATCAAGCTGTTTTCTGTTTTTGTCTCTGTATCCTCAGAGTCCAGAGGTCAGGTCACAGTGATTCAGCCTGGATCAGTGACTTCTGCTCCGGGAGGCTCCGTCACCATCAAATGTAAAACCAGTCAGAATGTTTACTTTGGTGGAACATATCACTACTTATCCTGGTACCAACAGAGAGATGGAGGAACTCCTAAACTACTCATTTATCTTGCTAGCAGCAGAGCATCAGATACACCAAGTCGTTTTACAGGCAGTGGATCAAACTCTGACTTCAGTCTGACCATAAGTGGAGTTCAGGCTGAAGATGCAGCAGTTTATTACTGTCAGAGTGCTCACTACATCAACAGTCAGTATGTGTTCACACAGTGAAAAACAGTCGTACAAAAACCTCCCTCAGTCAGACTGAACAGAAACTGAACTGACTGATACACTTCACTGAACACACACACACACACACACACACACACACACACACACACACACACACACACACACACACACATGCACGCGCGCGCACGCACACACACACACACACACACACACACACACACACACACACACACACACATCAAACTATTTAACCAGGATTTAAGTCGACATCTAACATGTATGTGAACCATCATGGATGGATTTTATTTTATTACATTCTCTGTTTGTTGGTATCAGATTTTCCAAGATGATGAAGGTTTTTCCTACTGGGACAGTTAGATCAGGAAAACTTATTAATGACCTTTGACCTCAGCTTTACAAAAGTCTGGAAAATGACACGACTCCCTAAATAGTTGTTTGATGTTTACAACAGACGTTTTACAATACGTTTCTGTTCATGCTTCACTCTCTTTCAATCTTGTCTTTTAATCTTCTGCAGTCAAACTGTGTCCATCTCTGCCTTGTTGACATGACACAACCAGCAGAGTTGTTGCTTGAAAGGATAATAGTGCTAAAAAATAAAAATAACAATAATAAAACTGCTGAGACAGAATCCGTCCTCACACAGTATGTGAGCAACTCCCACCAGAGAAACGTTAATGCTCATGTCTAAAAACAATGAAGTTATTGTTGATTAACAGCTGCTGCTGCTTCTAAGTTTAATGTTTAATTCACTTTTACACCCAGATGACAACAAACATGCAGATTTGAGACTTTCCAACAAACACCAGTAAACATTGACACAGTTTTCTCTGTAGTTTCAGTCAAATGTTGGACAGTCTCCAGACCTCCTTTTGCCACAGTGTCATTCAAACACCTCGTCTCCGGTGGACCCACTCCTAACATCACCCATGATCCCACTGCACATCTCACACATCTCTGTTCAGGTTCTGTCACAGTTTATTTTATTTTATTTTGGAGAAGTGAACTGTTCCAGTTGTTGCTGGTTTCCTCGTCTCTCCTCACTGGACGGGTTGGACACAGACGGATCTGTGACATCAGGGGGAAGAAACAGTGAGAGTGTATTTTCCATGTAGGTGGACGACGTCTGCAGAGAAAGTAAACTATGAGCAGTTTATGAAGGACATGTAACTAGAGGTTGATGTCAGTGTTTATGTCCAAATATGTGTCCAGTTGACTGCGATTCAAACATCTAATTTTATTTTTTTTATGTTTAACAGCAGCGTTCTTTGAGGAACATTTGATGGGTTCCAACCATTAAAAAATACTCAACAGTTTCAGTCATACGTTGTTTTATTCTCAAATACTCTTTTCAGAGAGAACAGGTAGTCCTTGTCTCCTGGTCATCAGCCGCCCCTCCACTTCCAGGTGTTACTGTCTAAATTAGGGGTCGGCAACCTTTAACACTGAAAGAGCCATTTGATCCGGTTTCCACGGCAAAGAAAGCACTGGGAGCCGCGAATACTTTTTGACATCTAAAATGATTTTTTTATTAACGCATTTATTAAATGGGCTATCATCATATCTAAAATGAAGATAACACAGTATATATTGCTTTTTCTTACCTTTACACTTTGTATAAACAACTAAAGTGTGTTGCTTATGAAATCCAAGAAGTGCTACAGAGAAAATAAAATTTTATCTATGTAATGAACACATTTTGAACATTTTAAATTCTTGAAAAAATAATACAATGTCTGAATGTCTCTTTCAAATAAATTAAAAAGCTGAACTTAAATTATCCATGTAGCAAACAAAAGGAAAAAAATGCCGTGAGCCATCATCCTTATATCGCCTTTACGCTTTCAGAGCATGTAGCGGAGCCTTGACCTGAATTTAAAAAATAAATTGGGGAAAAAAGCACTGTGTCACTAAACAATGAAAAATAAATATTTATTTTACCTGGTTAATGGGACTTCTGCTCCTGAACCTCTGCGCACAGCGTCTGCAAATCGGGGCTGTACGAAGTCACTCTCATCTTTATGCAGGACTGTAAGCTGTCATCTGTGAGGCGTGAGCGGTGTTTGTTTTTAATGTAGTTCACCGTGGAGAATAGCTGCTCACATACATATGTGGATCCGAAGAAGGTTCATGTAGATGTCGGGAATGGCATTCCATGTTTCAAACACGAGTTTGTCCGGTCTTGGAAGGTTCTCAATATCACTCCATTTGTGATTCTGAGCAAGAGTGGCCTTCTGACGGGCAACATCTTCAAGGTCCTCTGTCAAGCGTTTGAATTTGGACACCCACATGTGTTTGTCAGCTATGTCAGCCAGCTCCAGCGCCAGATCAGGTTGACTTACACCTGCAAATGCAGTCACATTTAGCAGGGATGGATCGATGTTCAGGGGAGTGACGGGGAAGGACAATGTGGTTTTTTTCCTCTCTGAACTCACGGAATCGTTTCCCAAACGATGCTTGCATTGTGGTGATTGCAGACTGCAAATACTCTGAATTGATCACCTTGTGAGCTTGTTTGAACTCCCTTAAAGAGAGGAAGTGAGACAGTGTGCCTCTCTGTAAATCTCAGGCTAAAACTGTCAGTTTGCGCTCAAACACTAACACCTCCTCCAGCATGTGTAGCGCTGTGCCTCCTCCCCCCATGAAGACTTGTGTTCAGCGTGTTCAGGTTCGCTGTCATGTCCACCATGAAGTGCAGCTTTTCCAGCTGTTCCAGCTCAGGAAAGGTGAGCCCTTTGCTGCTCATGAAAGTTTTCACCTCTACCAGACATGCAGCAAAACGTTTCAGCACCTCTCCTCTGGACAGCCACCGGACTCTGTTGTGCAGCAGGAGATCAGAGTATGTGCTGTCCACCTCATCCTGGCAATGATTTAAACCTTTTGCCATAATTTTATCGACAATCTGAATGACAACATTCATGACCTCTGTGCGTTCTGAAGGAAAAGTTTGTGTGGACAATGCCTCTTGGTGCAAGATGCAGTGAAAAGTGAGCAGCTTCCTATCCAGTGACTTCTGCAGCAAGGCCACAACGCCCCTGTGCGCTCCAGTCATACTCGGTGCCCCATCAGTAGCCACTGACACTAGGTGGGTTGTTTTTATTTCTTTGGCTCGTAAACAATCAAGCACAGCCTCACAGATGTCCTCCCCCCGTGTCTGGCTTTTTAGTGGTATCAGCTCAACCATTTCTTCCTGTGGTCCAGCAGAGTTCACATATCGGCAGAACAGCGCTATTTGTTCAATGTCACTTTGGACTCATCACAGGCGATTGAGTACGCTGCAGCTGAATTGATGTCTTTAATTTGCTGTTTTGTAATATTTTCTGCCATTTTTACGGTTCTGTCTTTGACAGTCTTCGCAGAGAGAGATTTTCTGCACAATTTCGTGATTGTTTTTAAAGTCCGTGAATAGGTGTTCTGAAATCTTAAGGAATGATTGTTTCATAAAATCTCCAACTTTGAACAGTTTCTTTCCCATGCCTGACTATTTCCTGAGCAGCCACAAAACTTGCATAAGTAGTTGAATTTGCAGACTTCACCCACTTCTTGAAGTGATTTTTTGACAGATCAGCCTTCCGCATCAGTTCCGAAACAGCTTTTTTTCTCTCTTCTCCCTCTGGATATTTTTCAGCAAAGGCTCTGTGTGTATTGCGGAAATGTCTTGCGACATTTGATCGTTTATTGTTAGACAGTTTGTCTCCACAACATAAGGCATAGTGCTAGGCCACTCTCATCAGAGGTAAATGCAAATGAATCTGCCCAGGCATCATTGAAAATTCTATTTTGTTCTGATATTTTTTGTTTCTTACATTTCTCCATACTTGGCCTTGCTTGGGTTGAAAGTCGCGACAAATGGATGGCGTTTTGGAGGGTATTTCAGCTTTCGCGAGTATGACATTTTATTTTGAGCGACGAAAAACAATAAAATATAGTTATTTTAACATGTCAAGATCACAATAATCTTCCAATTTAGTACTAAATTATTAAAGAACTAACACAAATAAAATACACTTCAATTAAATACTTAGTTTTATTTTTTAGAAATTTATTTCCCCAAGCCACTCAGAGCCGCAAGTGGCTCCGGTGTCACGGGTTGCCGAAAAAATAACAACTAATCTTAAAACATGTAGAGAGAAAAATTCAGATGAATTTGTATTGAAGCAGAAGTATGACTTTATTGTTTGAAATGATTAAATCCATGAACAAAACAACAAGTATGAAACATGATTGTTGAAACATTTCATGAGAAACAGAAAAGAGCAGATTGACAGAAACAGAAGACTAAAACCAGTCTGAGAGTCCCAGTGAGTCAGGTCAGGACTGGGAGCACTGGTCTCTCCTCAGAGTCTCTGAGACTGGGGTCTGGGAGCCCTGGGTGGCCTCACAGGTCACAGAGACCGCCTTGGTCCACTGGTCTGCAGGGAGTCTGAGGGTGCTGCTCCAGCTGTAGTGGCCGTCCTCCTGCAGCAGCCCGGGGCTCCTGCTCTCCTCCCCGCTGCTGCTGATGCTGCTGCCCACCACCTTCCAGGACAGACTCCAGTCTGAGGGGAAGCCCTTGTTGGCCAGACACATGAGTGTGGCCTTCCCCTGCTGCAGCTCCCCACTGGACAGTACTGTCAGGGAGGGACGGACATCACCTAGGAGACACCAATCAGTTTAGAGGACAGGAACCACACAGCTGTCAATCAAACAACTAGACACTAGGACATCATAAGTTGGAGATGATTTTTTTAACTGTAAGAAGTTTGTCAGATGTTTTTCTGCTCCGTTAGTCAGTCACACACATGGTTTCACTTCCTTTAAGAAACATTTCATGCAGATCAACACGGAGAATCATGATAGTTAAACCAGAAACATGAAAAGTTGTCCTGAAATGAACTTAAAAACACATCTAAAATAAATACGCATAAGTCAAATATTTATCAAAACAACAACATATCTAAAAATGCTGGATATAAAATAAGAGTTACATTTAAATAAAAAAATAGTGTAAAATGAAAAAGATTAGATGTTTTCAACATTTTCAAAATTAATATTTTTTTATGTCAAGTAGCAAATAAATACTAATTAATTTGATATCTCATAACTATTCATAGAAAAAAATGGCATTTTATCTCATCCAAACAACAAATAAAATCGGATTTTACAGAAGTGTTTTATTGAATATCTTTGACTGAATTCTGACTTAAACCTCATGACATTAAAAGAGTTATAAATAGTTGAAATCTAAAATGTCTGTAATTTTAAAAATGTTTCTCATTCAGAGTCAAAGCAAAACATTGTGAAGATAATCAACAATATTCTCTTCAGTTTAAAAACATCATAAAACTTACTTCCAACATCCAGTCTGGTTCCTCCACCAAAAGTCCACCACAGTAATACAAACTGATTAAAGCGTCGTACAAAAACCTCTGACTGCAGAGACACGCTCTCTGACCCTGAAACAAACAACTCTACAAAACATATCACTTTTGTCAACATTTATGAGCTTAAATAAAACCTGAAAATATTAAGACATATAACCAGGATAAAAAAAATCTGATTTTAAATTAAAAACTTTTATTTTTCAAGGATTTAAAATATTCAAGAAAATACAAGTAACTGAATTGCCAATATAAAATTAACACAAATACAGATTTTAAAAAAAAACTTTAAAAAATACATGACTTTAAGGAATTTTTTGGCTCCAGTATGTTTTAAAAATGCAGAAATAAGAAACTATTTCAGGTCAATACAACACAATAGCATATAAAAACTGGTGTAACTTGGAAACCAACACGTAAGAGTGAATCTTGACTTAATCCACCATCCTGAGCATTTATGAGACAGGTGTCTTTGGAGAGAGAAATAAAAAAATTCATTCATAATCATGGATTCGTACTAGACCTTCTAATCTCCCATGGAATATCACAGGAATATGTTATTCATGTATTTCGGACCACTTCCCTGTCATATTTCAGTTTTCAGTTATTTTCCTGCAGCCAAATCTTTCACTTCAGCCTGCCGGTGTCACATTTTCACATCCAAAGCAGCTGGAGAATTTTCTGCTGCTTTTATAAACACCAGATTTTTCTCACAGGATGAACTTGTTTCCCCTCTGTGTCCTGAAGACTTGATCACTTCCTTCCATTTCACTTCCTGACAGATTTGGGACTGTAATGCTACCTTTAAGTACAGTCTTCACTCGTGTTCTTCTTCTGTATCTTCTGTTGTGTTTAATGTCACGATCCACAGACGACTCAGAACCAAGGACAGTCTTAAAGATATTTATTTCGAGGTCAGTCTTCGGGGTAATCCTCCGTCAGGATCCAAGCGGAAGATCTAATGAGGGCACTGGCAGAGACGAGGTCAGGCAGAACAGGATTCAAAAAAAAAAAAACCAGGAGATCAAAAACATCCAACAGGGATTAGGCAGAGACGAGGTCAGGCAGAACAGGATTCAAAAAAAAAAAAACCAGGAGATCAAAAAAAACCAACAGGGATTAGGCAGAGACGAGGTCAGGCAGAACAGGATTCAAAAAAAAAAAACCAGGAGATCAAAACATCCAACAGGGATTAGGCAGAGACGAGGTCAGGCAGAACAGGATTCAAAAAAAAAAAACCAGGAGATCAAAAACATCCAACAGGGATTAGGCAGAGACGAGGTCAGGCAGAACAGGATTCAAAAAAAAAAAAAAACCAGGAGATCAAAAACATCCAACAGGGATTAGGCAGAGACGAGGTCAGGCAGAACAGGATTCAAAAAAAAAAAAACCAGGAGATCAAAAACATCCAACAGGGATTAGGCAGAGACGAGGTCAGGCAGAACAGGATTCAAAAAAAAAAAAAACCAGGAGATCAAAAACATCCAACAGGGATTAGGCAGAGACGAGGTCAGGCAGAACAGGATTCAAAAAAAAAAAAACCAGGAGATCAAAAACATCCAACAGGGATTAGGCAGAGACGAGGTCAGGCAGAACAGGATTCAAAAAAAAAAAAACCAGGAGATCAAAAACATCCAACAGGGATTAGGCAGAGACGAGGTCAGGCAGAACAGGATTCAAAAAAAAAAAACCAGGAGATCAAAAACATCCAACAGGGATTAGGCAGAGACGAGGTCAGGCAGAACAGGATTCAAAAAAAAAAAACCAGGAGATCAAAAACATCCAACAGGGATTAGGCAGAGACGAGGTCAGGCAGAACAGGATTCAAAAAAAAAAAAACCAGGAGATCAAAAACATCCAACAGGGATTAGGCAGAGACGAGGTCAGGCAGAACAGGATTCAAAAAAAAAAAAAAACCAGGAGATCAAAAACATCCAACAGGGATTAGGCAGAGACGAGGTCAGGCAGAACAGGATTCAAAAAAAAAAAAACCAGGAGATCAAAAACATCCAACAGGGATTAGGCAGAGACGAGGTCAGGCAGAACAGGATTCAAAAAAAAAAAAAACCAGGAGATCAAAAACATCCAACAGGGATTAGGCAGAGACGAGGTCAGGCAGAACAGGATTCAAAAAAAAAAAAACCAGGAGATCAAAAACATCCAACAGGGATTAGGCAGAGACGAGGTCAGGCAGAACAGGATTCAAAAAAAAAAAAAAACCAGGAGATCAAAAACATCCAACAGGGATTAGGCAGAGACGAGGTCAGGCAGAACAGGATTCAAAAAAAAAAAAAACCAGGAGATCAAAAACATCCAACAGGGATTAGGCAGAGACGAGGTCAGGCAGAACAGGATTCAAAAAAAAAAAAAAACCAGGAGATCAAAAACATCCAACAGGGATTAGGCAGAGACGAGGTCAGGCAGAACAGGATTCAAAAAAAAAAAAAAACCAGGAGATCAAAAACATCCAACAGGGATTAGGCAGAGACGAGGTCAGGCAGAACAGGATTCAAAAAAAAAAAAACCAGGAGATCAAAAACATCCAACAGGGATTAGGCAGAGACGAGGTCAGGCAGAACAGGATTCAAAAAAAAAAAAAACCAGGAGATCAAAAACATCCAACAGGGATTAGGCAGAGACGAGGTCAGGCAGAACAGGATTCAAAAAAAAAAAAAACCAGGAGATCAAAAACATCCAACAGGGATTAGGCAGAGACGAGGTCAGGCAGAACAGGATTCAAAAAAAACAAAACCAGGAGATCAAAAAACATCCAACAGGGATTAGGCAGAGACGAGGTCAGGCAGAACAGGATTCAAAAAAAAAAAAAAACCAGGAGAACAAAAACATCCAACAGGGATTAGGCAGAGACGAGGTCAGGCAGAACAGGATTCAAAAAAAAAAAAAACCAGGAGATCAAAAACATCCAACAGGGATTAGGCAGAGACGAGGTCAGGCAGAACAGGATTCAAAAAAAAAAAAACCAGGAGATCAAAAACATCCAACAGGGATTAGGCAGAGACGAGGTCAGGCAGAACAGGATTCAAAAAAAAAAAACCAGGAGATCAAAAACATCCAACAGGGATTAGGCAGAGACGAGGTCAGGCAGAACAGGATTCAAAAAAAAAAAAAACCAGGAGATCAAAAACATCCAACAGGGATTAGGCAGAGACGAGGTCAGGCAGAACAGGATTCAAAAAAAAAAAAACCAGGAGATCAAAAACATCCAACAGGGATTAGGCAGAGACGAGGTCAGGCAGAACAGGATTCAAAAAAAAAAAAAACCAGGAGATCAAAAACATCCAACAGGGATTAGGCAGAGACGAGGTCAGGCAGAACAGGATTCAAAAAAAACAAAACCAGGAGATCAAAAACATCCAACAGGGATTAGGCAGAGACGAGGTCAGGCAGAACAGGATTCAAAAAAAAAAAAACCAGGAGATCAAAAACATCCAACAGGGATTAGGCAGAGACGAGGTCAGGCAGAACAGGATTCAAAAAAAACAAAACCAGGAGATCAAAAACATCCAACAGGGATTAGGCAGAGACGAGGTCAGGCAGAACAGGATTCAAAAAAAAAAAAACCAGGAGATCAAAAACATCCAACAGGGATTAGGCAGAGACGAGGTCAGGCAGAACAGGATTCAAAAAAAAAAAAACCAGGAGATCAAAAACATCCAACAGGGATTAGGCAGAGACGAGGTCAGGCAGAACAGGATTCAAAAAAAAAAAAAACCAGGAGATCAAAAACATCCAACAGGATTAGGCAGAGACGAGGTCAGGCAGAACAGGATTCAAAAAAAAAAAAACCAGGAGATCAAAAACATCCAACAGGGATTAGGCAGAGACGAGGTCAGGCAGAACAGGATTCAAAAAAAAAAAAAACCAGGAGATCAAAAACATCCAACAGGGATTAGGCAGAGACGAGGTCAGGCAGAACAGGATTCAAAAAAAAAAAAACCAGGAGATCAAAACATCCAACAGGGATTAGGCAGAGACGAGGTCAGGCAGAACAGGATTCAAAAAAAAAAAAACCAGGAGATCAAAAACATCCAACAGGGATTAGGCAGAGACGAGGTCAGGCAGAACAGGATTCAAAAAAAAAAAAACCAGGAGATCAAAAACATCCAACAGGGATTAGGCAGAGACGAGGTCAGGCAGAACAGGATTCAAAAAAAAAAAACCAGGAGATCAAAAAAAACCAACAGGGATTAGGCAGAGACGAGGTCAGGCAGAACAGGATTCAAAAAAAAAAAACCAGGAGATCAAAAACATCCAACAGGGATTAGGCAGAGACGAGGTCAGGCAGAACAGGATTCAA
The DNA here is from genome assembly GCA_014839995.1 of Xenentodon cancila. NCBI lineage: Eukaryota > Metazoa > Chordata > Actinopteri > Beloniformes > Belonidae > Xenentodon > Xenentodon cancila. Next base: position 5,522,537 of record CM026217.1, read on the forward strand.
AAAAAACAAACCAGGAGATCAAAAACATCCAACAGGGATTAGGCAGAGACGAGGTCAGGCAGAACAGGATTCAAAAAAAAAAAACCAGGAGATCAAAAACATCCAACAGGGATTAGGCAGAGACGAGGTCAGGCAGAACAGGATTCAAAAAAAAAAAACCAGGAGATCAAAAACATCCAACAGGGATTAGGCAGAGACGAGGTCAGGCAGAACAGGATTCAAAAAAAAAAAAACCAGGAGATCAAAAACATCCAACAGGGATTAGGCAGAGACGAGGTCAGGCAGAACAGGATTCAAAAAAAAAAAAACCAGGAGATCAAAAACATCCAACAGGGATTAGGCAGAGACGAGGTCAGGCAGAACAGGATTCAAAAAAAAAAAAACCAGGAGATCAAAAACATCCAACAGGGATTAGGCAGAGACGAGGTCAGGCAGAACAGGATTCAAAAAAAAAAAAACCAGGAGATCAAAAACATCCAACAGGGATTAGGCAGAGACGAGGTCAGGCAGAACAGGATTCAAAAAAAAAAAAACCAGGAGATCAAAAACATCCAACAGGGATTAGGCAGAGACGAGGTCAGGCAGAACAGGATTCAAAAAAAAAAAAACCAGGAGATCAAAAACATCCAACAGGGATTAGGCAGAGACGAGGTCAGGCAGAACAGGATTCAAAAAAAAAAAACCAGGAGATCAAAAACATCCAACAGGGATTAGGCAGAGACGAGGTCAGGCAGAACAGGATTCAAAAAAAAACAAACCAGGAGATCAAAAACATCCAACAGGGATTAGGCAGAGACGAGGTCAGGCAGAACAGGATTCAAAAAAAAACAAAACCAGGAGATCAAAAACATCCAACAGGGATTAGGCAGAGACGAGGTCAGGCAGAACAGGATTCAAAAAAAACAAAACCAGGAGATCAAAAACATCCAACAGGGATTAGGCAGAGACGAGGTCAGGCAGAACAGGATTCAAAAAAAACAAAACCAGGAGATCAAAAACATCCAACAGGGATTAGGCAGAGACGAGGTCAGGCAGAACAGGATTCAAAAAAAACAAAACCAGGAGATCAAAAACATCCAACAGGGATTAGGCAGAGACGAGGTCAGGCAGAACAGGATTCAAAAAAAAACAAAACCAGGAGATCAAAAACATCCAACAGGGATTAGGCAGAGACGAGGTCAGGCAGAACAGGATTCAAAAAAAACAAAACCAGGAGATCAAAAACATCCAACAGGGATTAGGCAGAGACGAGGTCAGGCAGAACAGGATTCAAAAAAAACAAAACCAGGAGATCAAAAACATCCAACAGGGATTAGGCAGAGACGAGGTCAGGCAGAACAGGATTCAAAAAAAACAAAACCAGGAGATCAAAAACATCCAACAGGGATTAGGCAGAGACGAGGTCAGGCAGAACAGGATTCAAAAAAAAACAAAACCAGGAGATCAAAAACATCCAACAGGGATTAGGCAGAGACGAGGTCAGGCAGAACAGGATTCAAAAAAAAACAAAACCAGGAGATCAAAAACATCCAACAGGGATTAGGCAGAGACGAGGTCAGGCAGAACAGGATTCAAAAAAAACAAAACCAGGAGATCAAAAACATCCAACAGGGATTAGGCAGAGACGAGGTCAGGCAGAACAGGATTCAAAAAAAAAAAACCAGGAGATCAAAAACATCCAACAGGGATTAGGCAGAGACGAGGTCAGGCAGAACAGGATTCAAAAAAAAAAAACCAGGAGATCAAAAACATCCAACAGGGATTAGGCAGAGACGAGGTCAGGCAGAACAGGATTCAAAAAAAACAAACCAGGAGATCAAAAACATCCAACAGGGATTAGGCAGAGACGAGGTCAGGCAGAACAGGATTCAAAAAAACAAACCAGGAGATCAAAAACATCCAACAGGGATTAGGCAGAGACGAGGTCAGGCAGAACAGGATTCAAAAAAAAACAAACCAGGAGATCAAAAACATCCAACAGGGATTAGGCAGAGACGAGGTCAGGCAGAACAGGATTCAAAAAAAAACAAACCAGGAGATCAAAAACATCCAACAGGGATTAGGCAGAGACGAGGTCAGGCAGAACAGGATTCAAAAAAAACAAACCAGGAGATCAAAAACATCCAACAGGGATTAGGCAGAGACGAGGTCAGGCAGAACAGGATTCAAAAAAAACAAACCAGGAGATCAAAAACATCCAACAGGGATTAGGCAGAGACGAGGTCAGGCAGAACAGGATTCAAAAAAAACAAACCAGGAGATCAAAAACATCCAACAGGGATTAGGCAGAGACGAGGTCAGGCAGAACAGGATTCAAAAAAAACAAACCAGGAGATCAAAAACATCCAACAGGGATTAGGCAGAGACGAGGTCAGGCAGAACAGGATTCAAAAAAAACAAACCAGGAGATCAAAAACATCCAACAGGGATTAGGCAGAGACGAGGTCAGGCAGAACAGGATTCAAAAAAAACAAACCAGGAGATCAAAAACATCCAACAGGGATTAGGCAGAGACGAGGTCAGGCAGAACAGGATTCAAAAAAAACAAACCAGGAGATCAAAAACATCCAACAGGGATTAGGCAGAGACGAGGTCAGGCAGAACAGGATTCAAAAAAAACAAACCAGGAGATCAAAAACATCCAACAGGGATTAGGCAGAGACGAGGTCAGGCAGAACAGGATTCAAAAAAAACAAACCAGGAGATCAAAAACATCCAACAGGGATTAGGCAGAGACGAGGTCAGGCAGAACAGGATTCAAAAAAAACAAACCAGGAGATCAAAAACATCCAACAGGGATTAGGCAGAGACGAGGTCAGGCAGAACAGGATTCAAAAAAAACAAACCAGGAGATCAAAAACATCCAACAGGGATTAGGCAGAGACGAGGTCAGGCAGAACAGGATTCAAAAAAAACAAACCAGGAGATCAAAAACATCCAACAGGGATTAGGCAGAGACGAGGTCAGGCAGAACAGGATTCAAAAAAAACAAACCAGGAGATCAAAAACATCCAACAGGGATTAGGCAGAGACGAGGTCAGGCAGAACAGGATTCAAAAAAAACAAACCAGGAGATCAAAAACATCCAACAGGGATTAGGCAGAGACGAGGTCAGGCAGAACAGGATTCAAAAAAAACAAACCAGGAGATCAAAAACATCCAACAGGGATTAGGCAGAGACGAGGTCAGGCAGAACAGGATTCAAAAAAAACAAACCAGGAGATCAAAAACATCCAACAGGGATTAGGCAGAGACGAGGTCAGGCAGAACAGGATTCAAAAAAAACAAACCAGGAGATCAAAAACATCCAACAGGGATTAGGCAGAGACGAGGTCAGGCAGAACAGGATTCAAAACAAACCAGGAGATCAAAAACATCCAACAGGGATTAGGCAGAGACGAGGTCAGGCAGAACAGGATTCAAAACAAACCAGGAGATCAAAAACATCCAACAGGGATTAGGCAGAGACGAGGTCAGGCAGAACAGGATTCAAAAAAAACCAGGAGATCAAAAACATCCAACAGGGATTAGGCAGAGACGAGGTCAGGCAGAACAGGATTCAAAAAAAACCAGGAGATCAAAAACATCCAACAGGGATTAGGCAGAGACGAGGTCAGGCAGAACAGGATTCAAAAAAAAACCAGGAGATCAAAAACATCCAACAGGGATTAGGCAGAGACGAGGTCAGGCAGAACAGGATTCAAAAAAAACCAGGAGATCAAAAACATCCAACAGGGATTAGGCAGAGACGAGGTCAGGCAGAACAGGATTCAAAAAAAACCAGGAGATCAAAAACATCCAACAGGGATTAGGCAGAGACGAGGTCAGGCAGAACAGGATTCAAAAAAAAACCAGGAGATCAAAAACATCCAACAGGGATTAGGCAGAGACGAGGTCAGGCAGAACAGGATTCAAAAAAAACCAGGAGATCAAAAACATCCAACAGGGATTAGGCAGAGACGAGGTCAGGCAGAACAGGATTCAAAAAAAACCAGGAGATCAAAAACATCCAACAGGGATTAGGCAGAGACGAGGTCAGGCAGAACAGGATTCAAAAAAACCAGGAGATCAAAAACATCCAACAGGGATTAGGCAGAGACGAGGTCAGGCAGAACAGGATTCAAAAAACCAGGAACTATGACACAAGAGAACAAGGGCTGGAAGCGAACAGTGTAGAAACAAAGACGATCTGGCAGAGGTGAGTGTCAGCAGAATAAATGCAGGAGGAACCAGGTGCGGGTGATCTTAATCAGGTGGTGTGTTTACTGGCGGCTGGGACCTTGGAGTTCCGATCTGTGACAGAACCCCCCCCACAAGGGTCGGCTCTTGACGACCCACCAGGCTGAGCAGGGTGAGCTTGGTGAAAACGGGCCAACATACTCCGGTCCAGGAACCGATGGGCCGGCACCCAGGAACGCTCCTCGGGACCGTAACCCAACCAGTCCACCAGATACTGGACGGAACGTCCCACCCGACGAGAGCGCAGAATGCGTCGCACAGTGTACGCCGGACCGCCACCAACAAACCGGGCGGGTGGAGGGGGTCTGGAGGCGGGCATCAAGGAACAAGTTGAGGCAGGCTTGACCCTGGAGACATGGAAGGTTGGATGGACCCTGAGAGAAGGAGGTAACTGGAGGCGAACTGCCACTGGGTTTATAACCTTGGAAATGGGGAAGGGGCCCACAAAACGGGGTGCAAGCTTCCGGTTGTCCACCCGAAGGGGCAAGTCCTTCGCGGAGAGCCACACCTTGTCACCCACCGTGTATACAGGGGCCTCCGAACGATGGCGGTTAGCCGTCCGGGCATAACGTTGAGCTGTCTGCAGAAGCATGCACCGAGCCCGCCGCCACATTCGATGACAGCGACGTACTGACGCCCAAGCCGACGGAACTGCAGCAGCGCCCTCCTGAGGGGAAAACATCGGAGGCTGATAACCATAAACAACTTGAAAAGGGGACAGACCAGTGGCAGAGGAAGGTAAGGAGTTGTGGGCGTATTCAATCCAAGTCAGATGTCGAGCCCAGGAGGATGGGTTTCCAGAGCACAGGCAGCGCAGACCCGTCTCCAACACCTGGTTTAGCCGCTCAGTCTGACCATCCGACTGGGGATGAAACCCGGAGGATAGGCTGATCTGAATCCCCAGGAGCCTACAAAACTCAGACCAGCAGCGGGACGTGAATTGGGGTCCACGGTCAGACACAATGTCCTGAGGCAATCCATGCAGTCGAAAAACATTTTTACTCACAATATCTCCCATCTCCTTGGCCGTGGGCAGCTTTTTTAATGCCACAAAATGAGCCATCTTTGAGAACCTGTCCACGATAGTCAGTACCACCCTCTTTCCATCTGAGGGCGGAAGACCTGTAACGAAGTCCATAGAGACGTGGGACCAAGGGCGACGGGGAATGGACAATGGGTGAAGGAGACCAGCGGGGCGACGGCAGGAAGTCTTGGCACTGGAGCACACTGGGCACGCCGCAACAAACTGGCGGACGTCCTTCTGGAACAAGGGCCACCAAAAACGCTGAGCCACTAGATGGACAGTACGGGACACCCCTGGGTGAAACGCAAACTTGGAGGAATGACACAGAACTAAAACTTTGGACCGCAGGTGTGGAGGCACGTAGAGTCTCCCTGTAGGACAATTGCTTGGCGCAGCAACGGGTTGAGCACGTAACACCTCCTCCTCCACCACCTTGATATTGGCAGCACACAACCTGACCGAAGGAGGCAGAATATAGTCCTCTGACTCAGTCTCACCTGGCACCGGAGAATCCCTTTGCCTGGACAGGGCATCCGGCTTGACGTTCTTGGTGCCTGGTCGATACGCCAAAGAGAAGTTAAACAGATTAAAAAACAAGGCCCACCTGGCTTGGCGAGGGTTGAGTCTTTTGGCAGACTTCAAATATTCCAGGTTCCTGTGGTCAGTCCAAACAAGGAAAGGTTGTGATGCGCCCTCCAGCCAGTGTCGCCACTCCTCTAAGGCTACTTTAACCGCCAGGAGCTCCCTGTCCCCTATGGTGTAGTTCCTCTCTGCTGGGGACAGTAGCCTAGAATAAAAGGCACAGGGGTGAACACGAGAATCATCAGAATACCGTTGCGACAGAATGGCCCCCACCCCTGATGCAGAGGCATCCACCTCCACAATGAACTGTAGCTGAGGATCCGCCATGCGAAGAACGGGGGCAGAGACAAAACGGTGTTTGAGGGTAGAGAACGCCTCTTCCGCTGCAGGGGACCACCGAAAAAGAGACTTGACAGATGTCAAGGCATGGAGTGGTGCCGTGATGGTACTGTAACCGCCGATAAACCTGCGGTAAAAATTGGCAAAACCCAGGAAGCGTTGCAATTGTTTGCGGTTTTCCGGTCGTGGCCAGTCCTTGACTGCTGAGATCTTTGCCGGATCCATCTCATAACCACCTGATGTGATGATGAAACCCAGAGAGGAGACCTTGGAACTGTGGAACTCGCACTTCTCTGCCTTGACAAATAACTGGTGTTGTAATAAACGTCGGAGGACTGACATGAAGCTCATGCTCTGCCAAAGTCCGAGAAAAAAATAAGGATATCGTCCAGATAGACGAAAACAAAAGTGTTGAGCATGTCCCGAAGAACCTCGTTCACCATCCCCTGGAAAACAGCTGGAGCATTGGTTAAACCGAAAGGCATGACCAGATATTCATAATGACCTGTAGGTGTGTTAAACGCAGTCTTCCACTCATCTCCTTCTCTGATCCGAACCAGATGATAGGCATTGCGGAGATCCAACTTAGTGAAAACAGTAGCCTGCTGCAGTTGATCCAAGGCAGTGGATATCTATTTCGGACTGTGATGTCATTGAGCCCTCTATAATCAATGCAAGGGCGTAGAGAACCATCCTTCTTCCCAACAAAAAAAACCCCCGCCCCAGCAGGTGAAGACGACGGACGAATAATTCCAGCAGCTAGAGAGTTCTTGATGTATGTGTCCATAGCCGCTCGTTCAGGGTCCGAAAGGGAATACAATCGCCCCCGGGGTGGTGTGGTACCTGGGAGCAGGTCAATAGCACAGTCAAATGACCGATGAGGAGGAAGCGAACTGGCGCGATCCCGATTAAACACTTCCTTGAGGTCATGGTACTGAGGAGTGACTGCTGAGAGGTTGGGATAAGTCTCAGCTGTGCCGGAGGAAGGAGAAGAGGGAGCTCCATGAGGGGCCCGTAAACAAGTGGTTAGACAGTTGACGCTCCACTCAAGTATCTTGCCCTCTCGCCAGCTGATGTATGGATCTGAAGCCAAGTGTGCCCTAGAATGAGCGGAAGTTGCGGTGAGGAGATAACAAAACTGAATATTTTCCTGGTGACCCCCCCCTCCATAGTCATCAGCACTGGTTCGGTTCTCTGCCTGACGTTATGTATTACATGGTCATCGAGAGCGCGCACCGATACGGGATTGTCCAATTGAAATAGGCCTAGACCCAATTGCTGGGATAACTGTAAGTCCATGAAATTAGAATCTGCCCCGGAGTCAATAAATACTGGAACCCTATGGTCTGAGTTTCCTATAGAGGCATAGATGGTTGGTCATGAAGGAGATGAATCGGTGAGGGATCGGCTCAGTAGTCACCTTCCACTCCCTACTGAGCCTGGCCTTTTTACGGGACAGGTGCATACCCTGTGACCTGCCTTACCGCAGTAGAAGCACAGGTGATTCCGCCTTCTCTCCTCACGCTCGTCTGGCGTGAGTCGGGACCTTCCAATCTGCATGGGTTCGGGTGCCTCCAGAGGAACAGGAACTGCGCTGCCCGTTGTGGTTCTGGGATACCCCCAGGAGCCTCTCTCCTGTAGTCGTTCCCTGAAACGGGAGTCAATACGGCTGGCGAGGTCTATGAGCCCATTAAGGTCTCTTGGTGTCTCTCGTGCTGCTAGTTCGTTCTTAATATGGTTGGACAGTCCCTGATAAAAGGCATCCCATAAGGCGGCCGCGTTCCATCGGCTATCTGCTGCCAGTGTGTGAAACTGGATAACATAGTCCGTAATCCTGCGATTACCTTGTTTAAGGTGGAACAAGGTTCGGGCTGCCTCCCTCTCTGGCCGGACCGGGTCGAAAACGCGACGCAACTCCGCCGAAAAGCCCTCAAAGGTCTGACAGACTGGGGAGGAACGTTCCCATTCAGCGGTTCCCCACAGTCTCGCTCTCCCCTTCAGCAGGGAGATGACATAAGCTACCTTGGCCCTCTCTGATGAGAAAGAGGACGGCTGTAGCTCGAAAAGCAAGGAGCATTGGACCAAAAAGGCCCTGCACTGACCCGGTTCACCTCCATACCTCTCCGGAGCGTCGACCCGAGGCTCTCGAGACGTTTGTGGATAGTCCGCGGTGGTTACAGGTGGAGGCTGCTGGACGGGTGGATGAGGAGTTGGATCTGCGAGCCTCTGCATGATCTGCTGTATTCCATCGGCGAGAGTGGTCATCTGCGCTCTCTGCTGGGTAAGCGCCGACTCTACTCCAGATCTCCACTCCTGATCCTTTGCTGGATCCATTTGGCCAGATCGTTCTGTCACGATCCACAGACGACTCAGAACCAAGGACAGTCTTAAAGATATTTATTTCGAGGTCAGTCTTCGGGGTAATCCCCCGAGGGATCAGAACAGCTGACGTTATCTGTGACACGTCCTGGATCCGAAACCCAAAGTCCTCTGTCAGGATCCAAGCGGAAGATCTAATGAGGGCACTGGCAGAGTCGAGGTCAGACAGAACAGGATTCAAAAAACCAGGAGATCAAAAACATCCAACAGGGATTAGGCAGAGACGAGGTCAGGCAGAACAGGATTAAAAAAACCAGGAGATCAAAAACATCCAACAGGGATTAGGCAGAGACGAGGTCAGGCAGAACAGGACTCAAAAAACCAGGAGATCAAAAACATCCAACAGGGATTAGGCAGAGACGAGGTCAGGCAGAACAGGATTCAAAAACCAGGAACTATGACACAAGAGAACAAGGGCTGGAAGCAAACAGTGTAGAAACAAAGACGATCTGGCAGAGGTGAGGTGAGTGTCAGCAGAATAAATGCAGGAGGGACCAGGTGCGGGTGATCTTAATCAGGTGGTGTGTTTACTGGCGGCTGGGACCTTGGAGTTCCGATCTGTGACAGTTTAATGTGTTTGAATCAGTCTCCTCATCGTTCCTCTTTGAAGTGGTCCAGCGGTTGAGACCAACCAACTGTCCTCTGGACACTTTTCCATCTCAACTGCTTAAAAAGTTTTGTCACACAGTAAACTTTTGTCTGTTGTCAGGGAAAACTTCCGGAATCTTTGACTCCTTTCAAAAGTCAAGACGTTCCTGAGCAGTGGTGACCTTGTTGAAGCCATTCATGATGTCGTTAGTTCCCGCCTCAATTATTGTAATGCTCCTTTTTCTGGTATCAACCAAACTTCACTGCATCATTTGCAGCTTGTTCAGAATGCTGCTGCTCACCTGCTGACAAGTACCTGGAAACACGACCGCTTCATTCCTGTCCTGTGTTCTTTACACTGGCTCCCAGTTCAATGTAGAATCCAATTTAAGCTCCTGTGTGTGTTTTCGGTGCTAAAAACAGCTCTGCTCCTTCAAATCTACATGATGTTTTAAGTTTCTGTGGCAGGACTTTGGATTCAGCAGACCAACACTTGTTATAGGTTCACAGAGAAGAGTGAAAAAGTGGGGGGATCGTTGTTTTGCAGTCACTGGTCACAAACTCTGGATCACACTGCCCCGAGTTACGGACCCTCACTGACCTTCCTCTGTTCAAATCCAAACTAAAGACTCACCTGTTCAGAACGGCATTTGGCACATAATAGATGATTTGGAGTGTAAAGTGCTTTGGTCAACTATGGTTGTTTCTAACGTGACATATAAATAAAGATTGATTAATTAATACAAAGCAAGTCAAAGAGTCGATCTGTTGGATGATGAGAGGACAGAGACACCAACATAATTGTAATGGCATAAATAATGGATATAACTATTGAAAAATAATAAGAAAAATATTATATATTAATAAAAATAATGGTAAAAACATATATGAACAGTAAAAAAAAAGGAAAACAACTTAATGCATCATGGGAGATCTGTTAAAAGTCCAGACCTGCAGGATGAATTTGACATTAATCTGAATTTTTTCATAAAAGGAAGTTTTAAGCCTAATATTGGTAGTTATAGAGCAAGTCTGAATCCTGAATCCAAACTGGGAATTGGATGAGAAACGAATAAATGAAGACTGTTGCTCACGTTATCATTTTGGAAACTCTGGAATTACAAGTAAACCTGAAACCTGAGAGAAAAATTCCTGTGTTTGATAAAATGTGGAAACATTTCAGGAGAAAAACTTACAAGTTCTAATCCTGATTTAAGAAGAACTCACAGAAGAGAAGTTCAATATGAAATAATATGATATAAAATTATCAAAAACAAAATCCAAATAAAAATAATGTTTTAATAGAAGCTTCCTAATAGTACATTTGGTGGCGATCATAAACTGCATCATCAGAGTGACTGAAGTCTGTTGGAGTGGGTGAGAACATTTCCATAGAAACACTTTGCATCAGCAGCACCATGCTCCAGTGATCTGGGAGACTTTATAGTCCTGACACTTGAACTCTGGATGACTGACAGCTGTCCTTCAAGACAACAGAAGACACAGAAATCCTCCTGATGAAAAACATGACTTTGACCTGCGTCCTCATCTGGACTCTCCTCTGCTGCTGCTTCACAGGTAAAGTCCAGAGAATCCAACTCCTCTCCTCTATGAACATCTGTCCCTCTGAAATGAAGCTGACAAAACCATCAAGCTGTTTTCTGTTTTTGTCTCTGTATCCTCAGAGTCCAGAGGTCAGTTCACAGTGATTCAGCCTGGATCAGTGACTTCTGCTCCAGGAGGCTCCATCACCATCAAATGTAAAACCAGTCAGGATGTTAATGTTTATAATGGGAACCATGAATTATCCTGGTACCAACAGAGAGATGGAGCAACTCTTAAACTGCTCATTTATGCTGCTAGCAGCAGAACATCAGATACACCAAGTCGTTTTACAGGCAGTGGATCAAACTCTGACTTCACTCTGACCATCAGTGGAGTTCAGGATGAAGATGCAGCAGTTTATTACTGTTGTGGTGAATTCTACTACAACAGTCAGTATTCGTTCACACAGTGAAAAACAGTCGTACAAAAACCTCCCTCAGTCAGACTGAACAGAAACTGAGACTCACACGCTTCACTGAACACACACACACACACACACACACACACACACACACACACACACACACACACACACACACATACACACACACACACACACACACACACACACACACACACACACACACACACACATAATTTTCTATAAAAATGTTGTGGTTTTTACATTCAAATATTATTACAAATTTAGAATGATTTCAATAATTAATTTAATTAATTGACTATTTTCTCACATATGGTTATAATTCTATCTCATTATATAATCATATCATTGAATAACTCTGTACACTAATTGTAATTTTAAAATGAAAAAACATTTCAGTGTCAGACTCCTTCTTAATTGCAACAAAAAAAAACACTTTCAGATGTGTAAAACAAACATTGAAGTAAAACACAAACCTCATAAGAACACAGGATTAACAAAACTACAACATTTTGTCTCAATAACATGTGACTAAAAACCTCAAAACAACATTTTATTCAGATTTCATTATTAACATCCAAAACACCAGTTGATCAAACAATCTCTCCACAAGATTTACAGGTTTTTAACAAACTGTAAACTTTTGTGTAAACTTTTCAACAAAAATCAAACTGATGACAAAGACAATTTATGATGAAGAAACAATTGATTTGTCACTGAATACATGACGTTGTTCACTCACAGAAACATAAATGATAAAAAAAAATAAGAGATTTCATCTGAAAAAGATTTTGTCGTTAGAAGTAAACCTGATTGATTGACATGTCTGTTGGAGTCAGTGATTTGGTCAATAAACTTCTGAAAACTCTCAGAAACAGAGGTAATTCTGCAGCCTGATGGAAAGACCTCTATTTAAATAGTATTGTGTTGGAAATTTACTGGAATCCAATGAGAGCAAACAGTTTCAAGTTTAACACAAAAGTTTATTTACAAGATACACGTTGATCAGACGTGCAGAGAAGTCTTGCTAGGAGAGTTCTGCCATGGAGAAGAGGAGAGAAGTATTTATATGTTCTGAACCAGGAAACATCACATGGGTCACAACTATATGGCCCCCTAAAAGACAGAGCATATTGTCTCACAGGGAACACTCCTGCAAGACCCCTTTACTGCTTATCAGACTTAAAGAGCAGGAAGGCAGATGCCTTATCAAGGTGTTAAATCTAAGAGCATGGGAAACAGAAAAGTCTGTTGTCTCTGTCATAAATGGGAAACAGAGGACTCTGGGGGGGGGATCCAGTCCGGTGTTAGGGGGGCTGCAAACAGAATTTCAAATGGACTTAAACCTGTCCTTCCTCTTTTGTGCATGTTAATGTGCATTAACACAAGAGGAAGAGCTTTAGGCCAAGAAAGGCCAGTTTCTGCACAGCACTTGGTTAGTTTGTTCTTCAAAGTTCCATTTTCCCGCTCCACAGCTCCGCCACTGGCCGGATGGGAAGCGCAGTGTTTTCTCACATTAATGCCTAAATGGAGGGAGATTTGTAAAACAGCTTCATTAGCAAAATGAGCACCATTATCGCTAGATAGACGACGTGGTATGCCCCATCTAGGAATGATTTCACTTAGTAGAGCTCGTGCCACGGCTGAAGCATCTGCCTTGGAAGTCAGGAAAGCCTCAACCCATTTAGACCACATGTCTACCATGACTAGACAATATTTTTTTACCTTCTGATGGACAGAGCTCAATAAAGTCCATCATTACATGTTCAAATGGACCAGTTGGAGGTGGATGGGCGGCGTGTTGGCCTGGATTGTGGCAGGCACAAACCATGCATGCTTGACAACATTTTTGTGCATAAACATTAAATCCTTTAGTGAACCAATGCTGTGTAATGGCTTCAATCATCCCGCCTTTTGAGACATGGTCTCAAAATCAACCAATGTGTCAACTTTGCGTAATGAGGAAAAAGGGCAGAAGGCAAACAAGGTTTACCGTTAGGTCCCATCCACCCATCAGGCATGTGTTTCGCATCAGCCTGTTTCCAAAGGCGAATATCGGACTGGGAGGCCAATGTCTGTAGTGCAGAAAGAGAAGATGGAACTTCAAGCAAAAAAGTAGATGAAACACAAAGAGACAGAGGAGGGGGGTAGGAGCTGCAGCCTTTGCAGATGCGTTTGCGCGTTTCCTGTGGATATAAAATCAAAAGAGTTAGTGTGAGCTGCACATTTGCACACAGCAATCTGTTTTGGAAGAAGAAGAGCCTCTAATAAATCAGAGACCAAATGATGATGAAGGATGGGTTTCCCATCAGATTTCAGGACACCACGGTGGCGCCAAAGGGCACCGAAATCATGTACTACACCTGAACGCATGCACACAGCATATGCAACTCTACAGGTCCGCTGTCAGGGTCACGTGAGGCAGACCCATAAACAAAAAAATCAAAGTCAGGGTTCTGCAAAGGTTGGTCAGTCATGTCAGGTCGTGGTGAACATGTCAGAGAGAGTTCAGCAACACAGTCATGTGGGGTTCCGTCTTCTGGAGTAGGAAGTACTGTGGCAGGATTTAAAACCGAACACCTTTTAACAGTGACATTCGGCAGCTCGAGCAGGCAGGGTGTGATACCTGAGGAATCTAGGAAGTGAAAAGTGTGAAGACCTGTGTTCCGCCAGGATGAGGGAAACTTCATGGGGGACCATCAGGGTCAGAGGAGATTGGAAAGCAAGTTTTAGGGCTGCACAAGAACATTCAGTGTCATCTGACCATTGTATTTTGGAGTGCATAGGTTTGGATCGAGTTAACTCGCATAATGGTTTAGTTAATTCTGAAAAATTTGGAACAAACATTCTGCAGTAGGAGCAAAATCCGATGAAAGACAGGAGTTTTTTTGACAGTGTCCGGTCTCGGCGCCTGTTGGATTGCTGTTAAATGTTTGGAGGAGAGGCCTTTACCTTGTGCGCTTACAACATGGCCCAGGAAAGTAACTTCTTCCTTTGCAAACAGTGTCATGCACACACTGTCCTCTAAATGGAGCACAAATCATCAAATAATCAACGTACTGAAGGCTGAGCAGCATTAACTGGAGTTAGATCTTGAACAAAGCGCCATTCCTCAGCTGCAGGAGGAGGTCAGTATTTCTTTACAGGCCAAATGGAGTGTTAACAGGGGAATCATCACAGGGGACAATTATACCTGCTTCCAGGAAGGAGTTAAAAACAGGAGTGATGCCTGCAATGGCTTCAGGCTTCAGGGGGTATTGGGCTCTCCGAGGTCTGAAATGAGATTTGGGTGTTACAACAAGAGGCTCACAGCTTTTTATGAGTCCTAAATCATACTTGTGAGAGGCCCAGATTGAGTCTGGAACACCACTAAGTTCAGGGATGTCAGCTGAAGCTGAGAGAAGGGAGGGTGAGGGACAAAGATTTGAGCACCCTGAAAAGGTGTCAACTGTTCTCAGGGTGTGAATCATACTGGGGACATGCAGTTTATGAGCCTTTAGGGAGGGTGAAAAACAAACTACACTTTCAGGAGGCTTATACCAGTCCTCAGCTTGGGTACAGGCCATGAACCACAAGCCCAGATCTCTCCACTGGTCAGAGGGTGATCTGGCCAGAGATGTGTGGGAAACTATTTTGAACTAGAAAAAAAAACTCAGACTGAGCGGGAGTTAGTAGAACAGACATTGCGCAGCGCGTGTCAGACCAAAACAGGGTACCCGTTGGCATTTGATCATTCAACATAGCAAAAAACTTTTCTTCATAAGTGTGATCTTTGGTATGTGTTACATTTGCAGTACAATGCAAGTTTTCTGGTTTCATCATGTGAACATCAGAGGGAAACATTCTCTGCTTTGCCAGGTCACACAGTTCTAGAGAAGACTCATAGATGATCCACCATTGATAAGCCTGAAGGGGGAGAGGTCTGGTGGCATCCTTAACCAGCTGATGGATATGATTGGAATTTTGACTGACCATCATCCCTTCGGGAGTTGAACGTAGTTCAATGCCCAAGGTGAGCATGAGGTCACGCCCAAGCTCTGTTGGTGATTTTCCATGTCATTATTTCCTTATATTAATCACTTTCAATGCAGTCACAGCTTCACACACCTGTTGCCTTTCTCTGCTTCCCACTTGCTCAAACATTCTCATTTTTCCCATACTTTTTTCATACATTGAACATCACTTACTTTTACCTTCTTTTTGACATGTTTTTCATACATTGAACATCACTTACTTTTACCTTCTTTTTTACATGCTTTATCTTTCTTCAATCAACTAACCTCTTACTTGTTGAAGTTGGTTCTTGCTCAGAGAACCACCTTCAAGAAAACCATAATATTTACACCAATAATTCACAAAGTCACAACATTCTGTACAATATGTTTCTTTCATAAGTTTCATTAAAAGGAGAATATCCACTGGTATTCACTTCTTATGCATTACATTTCCCATTGTGTGCACAATTATCACTGGTCTTCCTCAAATAAACTCACGGTTATTTAATCTGGTGAATCTGTGAAGACATCCGTGAGTTCTCCTGCACAGTCTCTCAGTACACGACCAGGTATGTTGTCAGGACCCGGAGCTTTGCGAGCATTGATCCTGCTGAGGGATCTCCTCACAGTGTAAATCACTGTTTCTGACATGTGTCCCATTATCAGATCTTACCTTTTCTGGAAACCCATGTCGGGGAATGTACGGATTTACCACAAACATCACTGACTTACCATCCTCCTTTCTGGTGGGACATGCCTCTGGCCATCCGGTGAAACTGTCCACACATCAATACGTACCTGTATCCTTTCACTGGAGTAATCATATCTGTGTAATCAATGATTATTTCATGTCCCGCTCTTGTCTGGATGGGAAAAATTCCCTTTTACTGGTTTTACAGTGGGTCTTGTAATATACTGAGTACAGATCCTACACATTTTCACATAGTTCTTTGTGATGTCATCCAGGAAAAGATGCCACCAGTGATAAAAGTTTCTATCCATCTGTGCAGCTCCTACATGACAACAGAAAACACAGAAATCCTCCTGATGAAAAACACTTTATTCAGATTTCATTATTAACATCCAAAACACCAGTTGATCCAACAATCTCTCCACAAGATCCATTTATCAGTTGCCGTGGAGCTTCAGTCACGTCAACTGATCTTCTCAGCAGATGGAGGTGAATTTTATGCTTTTTTGGAAAATATTATTTAAAATTTAAGTTTATTTATTTATTTATTTATTTTACTTTTGATAAATAGATGTGAATAAAATGGTGGCCTAGTGGTTACTGTGGTGAGCTTGGGCGTAGAGGAAGTGGAGGACCCAGGTTCAAGCCCAGGGCTTCCCACAATGGTAAATCACTGGGGGCCCCTGAGCAAGGCCCTTAACTCCCAATTTCTCCCCGGGCTGGTGCTGGCAGCCGACTCCTCACTAGTGAAACTAGTTGATGGGTTAAAAGCAGAGGTCCAATTTCGGTTTGCATCGTACATACGTGGTGTGCACGATGTCCATACTGACAAGAATGGTAAAGAAAAATGTATCAAATGTGCATTTTCATGTATGTTGGTGAAACGTTTACGATGGATCTGAATGAATCAAGTAATTTACCTGAGATCATTAACTGTGTTCCTTTATGACTCATAACAGCTTCACCTGCTGACATCTCCACATTTCAAATGATCCAGAACTATAAATCTGGATTTATATTTACATGATTGTCAGTTTTTATATTCCAGACTTTGACAAAAACATGAATAATTAATAATTAAATATATAAAACTCTCAATAGCGAGGATTAAACAGTGTGATATGATGACAACAGTTTCAACTGACTGACTGTATTTTAAGGATTTGTTTTACAACTGAAGAACATCAATGCAAACCAACAGGCACTTGTATTGTTGCTTCATTTTTATTAAAGATCCAGAAATCCATGAAGGCTTGATCTTACACACACAAAAATAACAACTAATCTTAAAACATGTAGAGAAACAAAGTCAGATAAATTTGTATTAAAGCACAAGTATGACTTTATTGTTTGAAATGATTAAATCCATGAACAAAACAACAAGTATGAAACATGATTGTTGAAACATTTAATGAGAAACAGAAAAGAGCAGATTGACTGAAACAGAAGACTAAAACCAGTCTGAGAGTCCCAGTGAGTCAGGTCAGAACTGGGAGCACTGGTCTCTCCTCAGAGTCTCTGAGACTGGGGTCTGGGAGCCCTGGGTGGCCTCACAGGTCACAGAGACCGCCTTGGTCCACTGGTCTGCAGGGAGTCTGAGGGTGCTGCTCCAGCTGTAGTGGCCGTCCTCCTGCAGCAGCCCGGGGCTCCTGCTCTCCTCCCAGCTGCTGCTGCTGCTGCTGCCCACCACCTTCCAGGACAGACTCCAGTCTGAGGGGAAGCCCTTGTTGGCCAGACACATGAGTGTGGCCTTCCCCTGCTGCAGCTCCCCACTGGACAGTACTGTCAGGGAGGGGGGGACTCGACCCACTGCAGAGAGAGAAGACATGATACAGTCAAGCTGAAAAGTCCACCTCAGTGTTTCACTTCCCTTTCTTATGTCAGTAACCATGACAACAGACAGGCATCGCTGCTGAACCGCAGCAACAGACAGGTTTCAGAACTGAAGATAAAACTGTCAGAACATTTCATTCTTTACATGTTTTTCTGCTTTCTTTTTAGTACAAATCTAAAAAAGTACTTAAAATCTCAACATTCTTCTAAAACCTCCATTGAAGTAAATAGTGACATACAAAATATAACAATATCTCATTCATTTTATCAAACATTTTTCTACACTGGAAGGAATAATTAAACAAAAAAAAACCTCTTTGTATGTTAATGCATTAATATTCATTATATATTTCAGAAAATGTGTAATGTTTTAAAGTGATTGCTTGATGTTTTAATTAATATAATATTTCAAATTAAATTGAATCAAACAGGGTTACACAAAATGATACCTCTATATAAAGTACTGTGTAACCTTGTTGTTGTGAAAATGATGTTTTTTCATTAAAGGTTTTTAAATGTTTATTTTCAATCATTGTCATCAAAACCTCTGTCAGACTTCACTTCAGAAAAGTCCTACAATGTTTCTATTGAAACTGACAACATGACGCACTATTTTAAATGTGTGTTTTATTAACAGTAACACCAAAACCTGTCATTCAGATAGCTAATTAACTTAATAATAATTATTAAAAGTGTATTAAGGGCTTTTCCTCCTTAAATAAAAATACTGTTCACCACTAAACTACATTTAAAACTACATATGAAACTCATCAAATGAATGAAAGTCCGAAACCTCATGTTCAGATTAAACACTGACGTTTAGATAGATTTAACACGACTAAGTTAAATTAAAATTTTGTCATAGAAAAACATTTTCTTAATTGGATTGTGAAAGTAATGCATATATTTCCTAAAAATAACATGATGAATTTAAAATTTATTTCAATAGTCTGAAAATGTAAACATCTCCTCATAACAAATTACTGCAATATTGTCAAATTACAAGTGTATCATTGAATGTTTTAGTAATGTCTACTGTTATGAAATAAGAAAATAGATACAAATTTGAGGTCCTAAATGAATCAGAAATACTTACAGTTAACTTCCAGTCTGGTTCCTCCACCAAAAGTCCACCACAGTGATACAAACTGATTAAACAGTCGTACAAAAACCTCTGACTGCAGAGACACGCTCTCTGACCCTGAAACAAACATGTCATATTTGTCTACATTCATTGGATAAAATCACAAAATGAAAATATAAATGTCACACATTTCTAAGCTCATTTGTTTTCTAGGCAAGATTTTTTTTAAATTAACTCTTTCTTTACTTTTGACAGAAATAACCACTTATATTGGAAATACGTGCAACAGTTTACGACTTATAAAATCTTCATATTCTTATGTGTAACAAAGTAAAACTCAAATAACAGCTGGATTTCATTCATTCGACTAATATATAAAGTTTAAAGTAAACGTCAGGAAACTTTAGAGACAAAGTAAACAAACTGACAAGTCTAAATACATAATAAATGTGTCTAGTTGTAATGATGTTCACGTGGATTTAAATATGAGGAGAGGAAATCTATTTTTTGTGAAACCCAAAGTTGATGAAAATAATCATAAATACAAAAAGTGAGATTTGTTTTGTTAACTGGTGACACATCCAGGGTGTTTGACCTTTAACCTGAACAGAACTGTGACACTGGAGACTTCAGCCGACCCCCGTGACCTTTGATGGAAATAAGTGGAGATGGATGGATGGATGGATGGATGGATGGATGGATGGATGGATGGATGGATGGATGGATGGATGGATGGATGGTTTATGACAATGGATGGATGGATAGATGATGGATGGATGGATGGATGGATGGATGGATGGATGGATGGATGGATGGATGGTTTATGACAATGGATGGATGGATGGATGGATGGATGGATGGATGGATGGATGGATGGATGGATGGATGGATGGATGGATCTGTACTGACAATCTTTTCTTCTCCCAATAAATTGACAAATATTATAAAAAACATGTCCTGAAGAGTTTCTCTGATTTAAATTTGTTCAAAATTCTGTTTTCAAACTTAATAACTTCTTGATAGTGCAGAAAAAATATTGATCTATTGATAAAAACATCATCAGGTTATTTTGAAAAGTCTGTTGGAGTGGGTGAGAACATTTCCATAGAAACACTTTGCATCAGCAGCACCATGCTCCAGTGATCTGGGAGACTTTATAGTCCTGACACTTGAACTCTGGATGACTGACAGCTGTCCTTCATGACAACAGAAGACACAGAAATCCTCCTGATGAAAAACATGACTTTGACCTGCGTCCTCATCTGGACTCTCCTATGCTGCTGCTTCACAGGTAAAGTCCAGAGAATCCAACTCCTCTCCTCTATGAACATCTGTCCCTCTGAAATGAAGCTGACAAAACCATCAAGCTGTTTTCTGTTTTTGTCTCTGTATCCTCAGAGTCCAGAGGTCAGGTCACAGTGATTCAGCCTAAATCAGTGACTTCTGCTCTGGGAGGCTCCGTCACCATCACATGTAAAACCAGTCAGGATGTTTATGTTTGGAGCGGGAACCACGAATTATCCTGGTACCAACAGAGAGATGGAGGAACTCCTAAACTACTCATTTATCTTGCTAACAGCAGAGCATCAGATACACCAAGTCGTTTTACAGGCAGTGGATCAAACTCTGACTTCACTCTGACCATCAGTGGAGTTCAGACTGAAGATGCAGCAGTTTATTACTGTCAGAGTTTTCACTACATCAACAGTCAGCATGTGTTCACACAGTGAAAAACAGTCGTACAAAAACCTCCCTCAACTGAACTGACTGATACACTTCACTAGCCACACACACACACACACACACCTGCTGTTGCTGAATCATGTCAAATTACAACTGTATCATTAAACATTTTATTATAAAATAAGAAAATAACAGATGAAGACTTGATTTTGTTAAATGAATCAGAAATACTTACAGTTAACTTGTAGTCTGGTTCCTCCACCAAAAGTCCACCACAGTGATACAAACTGATTAAAAAGTCGTACAAAAACCTCTGACTGCAGAGACACGCTCTCTGACCCCGAAACAACCATGTCATATTTGTCTAAATCCACTGGATAAAATCACAAAATGAAAAAATACGTGTAACTGATATAATAGCTTTTTTTTCTATGTCACATATTTTTCATTAAATATTCTTTTACTTTTAAAACAAGTAACCACTATTGGGAAATAACGTCGTAAGATGTATGACTTCAAGATACTCCATATTTTTATATATAACAAAATGAATTATGATTTCAGTTAAATTTCATTCACTTGATTTATATAATAGATGTCATGCAGGACAGTTACGAGAGAAAATAGTCCAGGTACATCATTAAAGTCATTAGCTGCAATAATATCCACATGGATTTATATATGAGGAGAAGAAATGTATTTACAGTGAAACACAGTGGTGATGAAAAGAATCAGAACTGTGATACTGGAGACGTCTGGATGGATGGATGGACGGATGGATGGATGGACGGATGGATGGATGGATGGATGGATGGATGGATGCATCACTCCTGCTCTCAACAACGTAAAAAAAATATTTTCAAAAAATTATGTCTTGACAATTTTCAAACTTACTAATAGCAAAATAAAAAGATTCATCTACTGATAAACTGTCTCACAAAAAAAAAATTTCCATAGAAACACTTTGCATCAGCAGCACCATGCTCCAGTGATCTGGGAGACTTTATAGTCCTGAGTCCAACATGACTCAGTCAGAAAGTAACAGTCAGAAGAATTTGTATTGAAGCACAAGTATGATTTTATTGTTTCAAACGATTAAATCCATAAACAAAACAACAAGTATGAAACAAGGTTGTTTCATACTTGTTGCCAACTCTGCGAGAGGATGCTCCTAATCTTTGCGATATTACGGAGGTGGAAAAACGCAGTTTTACAAACCTGATTAATATGCTGTTTAAATGACAAATCCTGATCGAATATAACGCCAAGGTTTCGCACAGTTTTACTGGAGGCCATCGCAAGACCATCTAATCCCTTCCTAAGCTGTTTGGGACCACAAACAACAACTTCTGTTTTATCAGAATTTAGTAGCAAAAAATTTCTGGACATCCAGTCCTTGATGTCCTTAATACACATCTGAAGTTTGTCTAATGGTTCTGTTTCATCTGGCTTCATAGACAGATACAGCTGCGTATCATCAGCATAACAATGAAAATTAATGCCGTGGTTCCGGATAATACTTCCCAAGGGCTGCATGTATAAACTGAACAGGATTGGCCCTAGCACTGAACCCTGCGGGACACCATAGCAGACCCTTGTCTGTACGGAAGAAACCTCATGAACATGAACAAACTGGAATCTATCAGACAGATATGATTTAAACCAATCTAGAGCTGTCCCTTTAATCCCAACAACATACTCTAGCCTCTGCAGTAAAATGCTGTGATCTATAGTATCAAAAGCAGAACTGAGGTCCAGCAGAACCAGTATGGACACTAACCCATAATCTGAGGCCATAAGAAGGTCATTCGAGACTCGAACCAGTGCTGTTTCTGTGCTATGATGCATTCTGAACCCTGACTAAAATACTTCAAATAGATCATTTCTATACAAATGGTCACATAGCTGGCTTGCAACTACCCTTTCCAGAATTTTAGAGATAAATGGAAGGTTGGAAATCGGTCTATAGTTAGCTAAAATGTCTGGGTCAAGAGAGGGTTTTTTAAGTAATGGTTTGATTACTGCGACTTTAAAAGCCTGTGGCACATATCCCAAGACTAGGGACAAGTTGATCTGTTCCAGTATTGTCGCACCAATAAGAGAGAAAACATTTTTAAGCAGTGGAGTTGGGATGGGGTCTAACAGACACGTGGATGATTCAGGTCTATAGATGACTGAGGTCAGCTCAGAGAGGTCAACAGGAACAAAACAGTCTAGAGTCAGGTCAGAGCATAAGGGAGTCGCCGAAGTTGAAGAAATGTCCACAGCCACTGCCGGGAGGGACTGGCCGATTTCCTCTCTAATTCTGACAATTTTATTGCTAAAGAAGCTTATAAAGTCTTTACTATTTAGAGCTGAAGGTATGCACGGCTCAACAGAGTTGTGGCTCTTTGCTAGCCTGGCTACAGTGCTGAACAGAAAACGTGAGTTATTTTTATTATCCTCTATTAACACTGAATAATAGGCTGTTCTAGCTTTGCAAAGCGCTTTTTTATACACTATTAGACTATCTTCCCATGCATAATAAATATCTACAGACCTACTAGAGTACCACTTTCTTTCCATTTTACGCACTTTCTGTTTTAACATACGAATATGTGAGTTAAACCAGGGAGTTAAGCTCCTACGGTTAGAGACCCTCTTTCTCAAAAGAGCAACTACATCTAAAGCTGAGTGCAACACATCTGCAGTGCTACCGACAAGGAAATCAACATCTGCAGAGGTAGAACTGAGGTCACAGCCCTCAACTGCTTCACTATGTTCCTCTGTACGAAGATGAAGAGCAATGGTCTCCCTAAATTTAGTAATAGCTTTATCAGATAGACATCTGCTAAAGTAACTCCTCCTATTATGCGTAACGTTGACAACGTTTAATTCAAACATTAATTAAATAGTGGTCAGATAGGAGGGAGTGTACATGCTACACTAACAGATTATCAAGTTACACCGTAGACGAGGACCAGATCAAGTATATGATTAGGACAATGCGTCAGTTCATTAACTTTTTGTAAAATCCCCATCGATTCTAGAAGAGAAACAAAAGCCAACTTAAGACTATCGTTGTCAACATCCATATGAATGTTAAAGTCGCCCACTATGATGACTTCATCTGTACTGATCAATAAACTAGATAAGACATCTGAGAACTCAGAACTCTGATTTCCAGCTCAGCAGTTTTACACTAAGCGTGAGGCTTTCAAAAGTATTATAACCGCATTCCATGGAATCGTTCATCCACCTGCCTAATGATCCCGTTTATAGGTTCTGCATTCGCGCGATGCCGTCATGTACACGCTTCATATTTGGGCTCAGAATGTTTCCAACATGTCACATGACCCATTGGTTTCTGTCAATCACAGCTGCTCCCACCAAAATATCTTCAGAGCTGCCATCAGACCTTTACAGTGGGATATACCGTTTAACGTCTTGACCCCACCGTGAAATAATACATTACCATTGCGTTCACCCAGTGTGTGAGTGATGCAGCGACAACAATCTCTCCCTGAATCTGGAGAAGACCAAGGAGATTGTTGCTGACTTCAGGAGACAACACACCCAGCATGCTCCTCTGACCATCAACGGTGCTGCTGTGGAGAGGGTGAGCAGCACCAAGTTCCTGGGTGTCCACATCTCAGAGGACCTCTCCTGGAGTGTTAACACTGCATCACTCGCCAAGAAGGCACAGCAGCGCCTCTACTTCCTCCGCAAACTGCGAAGAGCCAGAGCCCCGGCCCCCATCAGGTACACCTTCTACAGAGGCACCATCGAGAGCATCCTGACCAGCTGCATCACCGTGTGGTATGGAGCTGCACCGCATCCTGACCAGCTGCATCACCGTGTGGTACGGAGCTGCACCGCAACCTGCCGCAAGTCTTTCCAACGTGTCGTGAGAGCAGCTGAGAAGATCGTTGGTGTCTCTCTCCCCTCACTTCAGGACATTTACAGCAGCCGTCTGACTCGCAAAGCCCTCAGCATTGTGAGAGACCCCACCCACCCGTCACACAGCCTCTTCAGTCTGCTGCCATCAGGGAGGAGGCTGCGGACCCTCCGGGCCAGAACCAGCCAACTGAGGGACAGTTTCATCCACCAGGCCGTCAGGACACTGAACACTCTCCCTGCTCTCCCACCGTTTCCCTCCCTGCCCCCCCCCTCACTCACTCTGACCTCTGTATCTGCATCAGGCACTTTTGGCAGAACTGGACCGCCTACTTTGCATCAGGTCACTTTAATCAGACCAAAAAACTGTCATGTCACAACTTGTTTCTTGTCTCTTTTTAATATGCACTTTGTGTTTAAAAATGTATTTATTGTGTAGCACCGAGGGTTTGAGAGTAACATAATTTTGATTCTCTGTATGTATCTCACATGTAGTAGAATTGACAATAAACTTGACTCTGACTCTGACAACGCTGGGTTCGTACAAATAGATGGTTGCTCTAAACTCTCCTGACGTGGTGCAAAGAAATTCACCCATGTCAGAGTTGTCATGGATGTGAAATCAACCAGGGTGAACCAGGCTGTAAATAGGTTTATTTCTGCTCTAAAGTTGGACATTTTAATACGGAGGTCAATAGAGTTTGGAGCCAGCCTCTATCTGTCAGTCGAGGAACTGCGGCTGAACTTAGTTCTGCATAAGCTTCAATGCAGAAGAGAGATGGTTGGCTCTTGGTTGCAACACGTGCAGAGGTTTGATCACATCAAGTTGGGAAATACCTCCAACACACCAAGATATTTTCTGCACAAAATCTGTTAGTGTGCAAAAGTTTATCATTGAGATTGCATTTTATGTCACAGTGTTTCTATTTTTTCAGCTTAAGCCAGATTTGATTTAGTTGAAGTTGAGTGAAAATTGTTGGTGCATACTTAAATTTAAAGTGTTAATGCAACCAAAGTCATTTGTACTATTTAACTGAATGAAAATCAATAAAAGAACCAATTAGGAACCGAATTGATGAGCAGCATAGATAAAAGAACCAGTATTGGTAAATTCTTAACAAGTCCCATTCCTAGTCACTGTATGACTTTACTACCAGAACATACATTATCTTCTACTTACATGTTTTTAAGCTTGAAGAGTAAAGATCTCAGCAATGAGGAGGAAACATCATGACATGTTGGAGGCAGCTGCAGACTGACTGAGTGTTTGCATATGTGTCCTGCCTCTCTGCTTCCAGCTGTTAAGAGGTCAGTGTTGATCAGCGACTGTCCACAACTGTAACATCCACTGACACACCAGCAGCACAATGACGATGTCACTGACTCTGATGATGACCGTCCTCGGACTCCTCGTTCAAGGTGAGAAAAACTCAATTCTTCTCAGCACTTCAGGATGCATCCAGGTTCACTATGATTGAGATTTGTTGTGGATTTGTTCATCTTTCTTCAAACAACATCAGTCTCAATGACTCTTCTCATCTTTTTCATATTTTCAGGTTCATCAGGAGAAATCATCCTGACTCAGGCTCTTGGATCTCAGTCTGCTGTTGCAGGACAGACTGTCTCCATCACATGTAAATCCAGCACACATATTGGTGATGACATTAACTGGTATCTCCAGAAACCTGGAGAAGCTCCAAAACTTCTGATAGCTGATACGACATATCGACAGTCTGGAGTTTCTGACCGTTTTAGTGCAAACGCACATCAGACTGACTTCACTCTGACAATAAGAGAAGTTCAGGCTGCAGATGCAGGAGTTTATTACTGTCAGCAGCATAACAGCTTCCCGTTCACACTGTGATACAACGTTGCACAAAAACCTCAAACCTGAAGAGGAACTGGTCTGAGCCAACAGCTGCAGGAAAAATAAAAATCATAGAGTTGAAAACCAACATTTGTCACAAACTACTGTAACATAGAAAGAGAATAAAATACTGAAGTTAATAATAGATTCTTAGATTCTGTTTGATTTATTTAAGCTTTAGTAGATGAGATTTTAGGGAAATTTAATCCTGTTTAACACGTCTGAAGAAGAAGTAAAAAGTATTTAATCGTACATTTTACTTACACTTTACATTCAGCTGGTTTTAAGAATCTTATGAAATTATGAAGAAAAACACACTCACACACACACATACACACATTCAAAGTAATGAATATCAAAGCAGGTGTCTCAATATTTTCATCTAACTATGTTTCTGTTAAGATACGTCAAGTTTTTGCCCAGTAATGAAATCATTGATTAAAGAAGTGTTTTTCCTGACAGAGATCTGATGTTCAACAGAACCAGTTCAAGTGACTTATGAACTGGTTTTGGGGAAAGTTGTGACTGACAAGGAATAAGTGTTAATGCTTGTATTTGTTTTCATTTACAAACTCACAGTCACAAACTGTATTAAATAAGATTTAATTTGATTTAATACATTTTTAAATATTATTTGATAGACAGAAACTTTGTGTGTCTAATTTTATTCATCTCTAGAAATAGTTATTCAATTTAAACACTTACTTAAACAGCTTTTTAAAATATTATTTTTACAGATTTTAAATATGCATTGCCATCAGTATTATTAATTTTAAGTATATATAGTGCAATATGAATATAGTGTGACATATTTTTATGACATGTATAACATTTCACATTCACATCAGCAACCTCAAAATTATTTATTTCAATAAAACCATCATCAGTTTAATCTAAGCAACATTTCTGTGGTTCTGTTCATCACAACAGAAGGCTTCTACCCAAGAAAAAATCTTTTTTTTAGATAACAGCACTTTGACGTTACTTATAATATTTATTCTTTCTTTGTGATTGTCTGAGAACTGGAAAGAAATATTTTATGACGATGCTTCATTCTGGGTTTTTAAATGATATGTTTAGTCTTGCTTCTGTAACATTTCTGCAGAACTGTGAATATAGATTTTCATATATTTTATTGAATCTTGATTTTCATGTATTAATTTCATACGATACAGAAGAAATGTTCATTAAAACTGAACTGAACCATCATGACATGTTGAGGCAGCTGCAGACTGACTGTGTGTTTGCATATGTGTCCTGCCTCTCTGCTTCCAGCTGTTAAGAGGTCAGTGTTGATCAGCGACTGTCCACAACTGTAACATCCACTGACACACCAGCAGCACAATGACGATGTCGTTCACTCTGATGATGACCGTCCTGGGACTCCTCGTTCAAGGTGAGTCTGTCTTCTGAACCCTGAAGGATTCATCCAAATCACGATAATAGTGATCCGCTGTAATAGAAAGTGCAGGGAACTTCCTCAACATTAAAGAAATCATCATCTTTTGTTTAAATGTTGATCATCGTTACATTTGAACAGCTACATTCACTTCAATAACTGTTTTTCTTGTTTTCTCTCGTCTTAAGGTTCAGCAGGACAAGTTATCCTGACTCAGACTCCTGGATCCCAGTCTGTTGTTGTAGGACAGACTGGTTATGAGTTCAGGCTGAAGATGCAGCAGTTTATTACTGTCAGAGTGCTCACTACATCAACAGTCAGTATGTGTTCACACAGTGAAAAACAGTCGTACAAAAACCTCCCTCAGTCAAACTGAACAGAAACTGAACTGACTGATACACTTCACTGAACACACATACACACACACACACACACACACACAAACACACACACACACACACACACACACACACACACACACACACACACACACACACACACACACACACACACACACACACACACACACACACACACACACACACACACACACATCAAACTCTTTAACGAGGATTAAAGTCAACATCTAACATGTATGTGAACCATCATGGATGGATATTATTTTATTACATTCTCTGTTTGTTGGTATCAGATTTTCCAAGATGATTAAGGTTTTTCCTACTGGGACAGTTAGATCAGGAAAACTTAGTAATGACCTTTGACCTCAGCTTAACAAAAGTCTTGATAATGACACGACTCCCTAAATAGTTGTTTGATGTTTACAACAGACGTTTTACAATACGTTTCTGTTCATGCTTCACTCTCTTTCAATCTTGTCTTTTAATCTTCTGCAGTCAAACTGTGTCCATCTCTGCCTTGTTAACATGACACAACCAGCAGAGTTGTTGCTTTAAAAGATAATAGTGCTAAAAAATAAAAATAACAATAATAAAACTGCTGAGACAGAATCCGTCCTCACACAGTATGTGAGCAACTCCCACCAGAGAAACGTTAATGCTCATGTCTAAAAACAATGAAGTTATTGTTGATTAACAGCTGCTGCTGCTTCTAAGTTTAATGTTTAATTCACTTTTACACCCAGATGACAACAAACATGCAGATTTGAGACTTTCCAACAAACACCAGAAAACGTTGACAGTTTTCTCTGTAGTTTCAGTCAAATGTTGGACAGTCTCCAGACCTCCTTTTGCCACAGTGTCATTCAAACACCTCGTCTCCGGTGGACCCACTCCTAACATCACCCATGATCCCACTGCACATCTCTCACATCTCTGTTCAGGTTCTGTCACAGTTTATTTTATTTTAATTTGGAGAAGTGAACTGTTCCAGTTGTTGCTGGTTTCCTTGTCTCTCCTCACTGGACGGGTTGGACACAGACGGGTCTGTGACATCAGGGGGAAGAAACAGTGAGAGTGTATTTTCCATGTAGGTGGACGACGTCTGCAGAGAAAGTAAACTATGAGCAGTTTATGCAGGACATGTAACAAGAGGTTGATGTCAGTGTTAATGTCCAAATATGTGTCCAGTTGACTGCGATTCAAACATCTAATTTCACCTTATGTCTTTTATTTTTAGCAGCAGCGTTCTTTGAGGAACATTTGATGGGTTCCAACCATCAAAAAATACTCAACAGTTTCAGTCATACGTTGTTTTATTCTCAAATACTCTTTTCAGAGAGAACAGGAAGTCCTTGTCTCCTGGTCATCAGCCGCCCCTCCACTTCCAGGTGTTACTGTCTAAATACAGGAGATGTTGCTGGTCTGAGTGACAGCTGGTCCTCTCTCTGCCCTGTGATGAACTGAACCACTGCTACACAGCTTCCCCCACCACCAGAACCAAAACCACACCAAAATAAATTGAATCAAAAAGAAAGGATTAACCTTAGTCCTAAAGGTAAAGAGGGATTGTTTCTTTTGAATGAAAATTGGGAATTGTTTCTTCAAGAAACGACCCTGAAAACTAAATACTTTATCAGGTCATTATATTTCTGAAACCTTTTGGAAACAGAGGTAAGTCTGCAGACTTCTGTTTAAATAGTATCAAACTCTTAGTTTACATTAAAAAAAAGATATTTATAGACTTTATAGTCCTGACACTTGAACTCTGGATGACTGACAGCTGTCCTTCATGACGACAGAAGACACAGAAATCCTCCTGATGACAAACATGACTTTGACCTGCGTCCTCATCTGGACTCTCCTCTGCTGCTGCTTCACAGGTAAAGTCCAGAGAATCCAACTCCTCTCCTCTATGAACATCTGTCCCTCTGAAATGAAGCTGACAAAACCATCAAGCTGTTTTCTGTTTTTGTCTCTGTATCCTCAGAGTCCAGAGGTCAGGTCACAGTGAATCAGCCTGGACCAGTGACTTCTGCTCCGGGAGGCTCCGTCACCATCACATGTAAAACCAGTCAGAATGTTTATAGCTCCAACTATTTATCCTGGTACCAACAGAGAGATGGAGGAACTCCTAAACTGCTCATTTATTCTGCTAGCAGCAGAGCATCAGCTACACCAAGTCGTTTTACAGGCAGTGGATCAAACTCTGACTTCACTCTGACCATCAGTGGAGTTCAGGCTGAAGATGCAGCAGTTTATTACTGTCAGAGTTATCACAGCGGTGGTGTGTTCACACAGTGAAAAACAGTCGTACAAAAACCTCTCTCATGATACACTTCACTGAACACACACACACACACACACACACACACACACACACACACACACACACACACACACATACACACACACATTATCTTCTCATAAATGTAATGCTTTTACCTTAATATATTATCAAAACAAGTTTATATTTATTTACATATACAAAATTACAGATACAAATTTGGTGCAGAAACTAATGGATTTCACTACAGATACACACACGCCCACTGTGTCCAAATTTTGTCAAATTACAACTGTATTATTAAATATTTTATTATAAAATAAGAAACAAACAGATGAAGACTTGATTTTGTTAAATGAATCAGAAATACTTACAGTTAACTTCCAGTCTGGTTCCTCCACCAAAAGTCAACCACAGTGATACAAACTGATTAAACAGTCGTACAAAAACCTCTGACTGCAGAGACACGCTCTCTGACCCTGAAACAAACATCTCATATTTGTCTAAATTCACTGGATAAAATCACAAAATGAAAATATAAGGGTAACTTACATATAAAAAAATTACTTATGATTTCAGTTAAATTTCATTCACTTGATTTATATAATAGATGTCATGCAGGACAGTTACGAGAGAAAATAGTCCAGGTACATCATTAAAGTCATCAGCTGCAATAATATCCACATGGATTTATATATGAGGAGAAGAAATGTATTTACAGTGAAACACAGTGGTGATGAAGGCAGCACGGTGGCTTAGTGGTTAGCACTGTTGCCTCACAGCAAGAAGGTTCCCGGTTCAATTCCCGGCCCGGTGGGTCTTTCTGTGTGGAGTTTGCATGTTCTCCCCGTGCTTGCGTGGGTTCCCTCCGGGTACTCCGGCTTCCTCCCACAGTCCAAAAACATGCAGGGTAGGTTAATTGATCTTTCTAAATTCTCCCTAGGTGTGAATGTGAGTGTGATTGGTTGTTTGTATGTGGCCCTGGATAGACTGGCGACCTGTCCGGGGTGTACCCCTGCCTTTCGCCTGATATGTGTCGGGATAGGCTCCGACAGACCCCCGTGACCCGGAAACGGGGGGGTAAGCAGGTTTTCAGTTCGGCCTTGCATTCGTGTGTTCAGTTCAGGGTTATCTGAGGGACCATAGCTTTTTCTTTAACCGCTTCGGGTCCGAGCATCTTATTTACAATAGCTTTGCAGACGGGAAGTTTTAATTGGGACATTTTTGATTTAGCCACGAGTTCAGCGACGTGGTAACTAGCTTTGAGAGCTCTCTGGTTTACCTTTGCAGTTTTTCTCATGAAAGTTGCTTGTTTCTTCGTGTGTTCACGTAGGTGAACAAAATACTCCACATTTTTGTTTTGAAGTGAAGGGTGTTTCGTTTGGAGATGGTGTTTAAGCTTACTTGGGACCACAGCACTGTTGGAGAGCTTTTCTCCACAAACCAAGCACAACGGATTAGGCGCCGTTGCATCTCCGGTAGAAGCAAATCCAAATGCAAGATAGCTTTTGTTGTGTTGCCTCGCGCCAGAATCTTTGCTGGACATCTTTGCTTGTTGATCCACTGAGTGGTGCCCTTCACCTCCTCTGTTTCTCTTTGCCTTCTCTGTCCCTACTTCACCTCAATCCTCAGTTATTAATAAGAAGTATCTCATAATTATAATTGTGGTCCATTGTTCTTGTAGTTTGTTGTGCTGGTCTGACCCCTCTTTTTCTCTTCTGTACAGGTTTGCAGACCAGATCCTCAGGAGCTGCTTGCTGACCTGCAGTTCCACCTCTGACATCCCAGTGTTTACCTCCACCTGTCTGAATGGATGTCTGTTGGATATTTGCTGACATCCTGACCTGCAGTCCTCTGTGTCTCTATTCTCTCTTTACTTCCTGTTCTACCTGGCTGTCCTTCAGCAGGAGGGTCCCCCCTTATGAGCCAGATCCTGATCCAGGTTTCTTCCCTCTTAAAGGGGAGTTTTTACCTGCTGTTGTTTATGTAATAATTGCTCGGGGGTCATGTTCTGGGTCTCTGGAAAGATCCTGGAGACAACTTGTGTTGTAATAGACGCTATATAAATAAAATTGAATTGAAATTGATAATTGAATGTATGTTGGTGCAAAGTTTACGACGATTAACTGATGGATCTGAATGAATCAAGTAATTTACCTGAGATCATTAACTGTGTTCCTTTATGACTCATAACAGCTTCACCTGCTGACATCTCCACATTTCAAATGATCCAGAACTTTAAATCTGGATTTATATTTACATGATTGTCAGTTTTTATATTCCAGACTTTGACAAACATGAACAATAAATAATTAAATATATAAAACTCTCAACAGCGAGGATTAAACAGTGTGATATGATGACAACAGTTTCAACTGACTGACTGTATTTTAAGGATATTTGTTTTACAACTGAAGAACATCAATGCAAACCAACAGGCACTTGTATTGTTGCTTCATTTTTATTAAAGATCCAGAAATCCATAAAGGTTTGATCTTACACACAGAAAAATAACAACTAATCTTAAAACATGTAGAGAAAAACAGTCAGATGAGTTTGTATTGAAGCACAAGTATGACTTTATTGTTTGAAATGATTAAATCCATGAACAAAACAACAAGTATGAAACATGATTGTTGAAACATTTCATGAGAAACAGAAAAGAGCAGATTGACAGAAACAGAAGACTAAAACCAGTCTGAGAGTCCCAGTGAGTCAGGTCAGGACTGGGAGCACTGGTCTCTCCTCAGAGTCTCTGAGACTGGGGTCTGGGAGCCCTGGGTGGCCTCACAGGTCACAGAGACCGCCTTGGTCCACTGGTCTGCAGGGAGTCTGAGGGTGCTGCTCCAGCTGTAGTGGCCGTCCTCCTGCAGCAGCCCGGGGCTCCTGCTCTCCTCCCAGCTGCTGCTGCTGCTGCTGCCCACCACCTTCCAGGACAGACTCCAGTCTGAGGGGAAGCCCTTGTTGGCCAGACACATGAGTGTGGCCTTCCCCTGCTGCAGCTCCCCACTGGACAGTACTGTCAGGGAGGGGGGGACTCGACCCACTGCAGAGAGAGAAGACATGATACAGTCGAGATGAAAAGTCCACGTCAGTGTTTCACTTCCCTTTCTTATGTCAGTAACCATGACAACAGACAGGCATCGCTGCTGAACCGCAGCAACAGACAGGTTTCAGAACTGAAGATAAAACTGTCAGAACATTTCATTCTTTACATGTTTTTCTGCTTTCTTTTTAGTACAAATCTCAAAAAGTACTTAAAATCTCAACATACTTCTAAAACCTGTATTAGAAAAATACTTATGTACAAAATGTAACAATATCCTTTAATTTTATCAAATGTTTTTCTACATTGGCAGGAATAATTAAACAAAAAAACCTCTTTGTTTTTCAATGCATTAATATTGATTACATATTTCATAAAATGTGTAATGTTTTAAAGAGAATGCTTGATGTTTCAATTAATAAAGTATTTTAAGTTGAATAAAACAGGGAGACATGAAATCAAACATCTATATGAAGCACTGTGTAACCTCGTTGTTGTAAATATGATGGTTGTTGACTCACTCACATGTCTCAGTATTTTAAATGTGTGTTTTATTAACAGTAACACCAAAACCTTTCATTATGATAGCTAAATAACTTTTATAATTATTAAAATCTATTACGAACATTTTCTCCTTAAATAAAAATACTGTTAACCACAGAACTACATTTAAACTACTTATTAAACTCATCAAAACAATGAAAGTCAAAAACCTCATGTTCAGATTTAACACTGAGGTTTAGACTGAGTTAAATTAAAACTTTGTCTTTGAAAAAAACATTTTAATTGTGAAAGTAATGCAAATATTTCCTAAAAACAACATGATGAACTTTAAGTCTTTCAAGTGTCTGAAAATGTAAATGTCTCTTCATAAAGAATTACCGCAATTTTTGTAAAATTACAAGTGTATCATTGAATGTTTTATTAATATCTACTGTTATGAAATAAGAAAATCGATAAAAACTTGAGGTCGTTAAATGAATCAGAAATACTTACAGTTAACTTCCAGTCTGGTTCCTCCACCAAAAGTCCACCACAGTGACACAAACTGATTAAACAGTCGTACAAAAACCTCTGACTGCAGAGACACGCTCTCTGACCCTGAAACAAAGATGTCATATTTGTCTACATTCACTGGATAAAATCACAAAATTAAAATATAAATGTCACACTTTTCAAAGCTCTTTTTTTTTCTAGACAAAATATTTTTAAGTTAAATATTTCTTTACTTTTGTGGGAAATAACCCCTTATATTGGAAAAACATGCAAAAGTTTACGACTTATAAAATCTTCATATTGTTATGTGTAACAAAGTAAAACTGAAATAGCAGCTGGATTTCATTCATTCGACTTATATATAAATTTAAAAGTAAACGTCAGGAAACTTTAGAGACAAAGTAAACAAACTGACAAGTCTAAATACAAAATAAAAGTGTCTAGTTGTAATGATGTTCACATGGATTTAAATGTGAGGAGAGGAAATCTATTTTCTGTGAAAAGAATCATAAATACAAAAAGTGAAATTTTTTTTGTTAACTGGTGACACATCCAGGGTGTTTGACCTTTAACCTGAACAGAACTGTGATACTGGAGACTTCAGCCGACCCCCGTGACCTTTGATGGAAATAAGTGGAGATGGATGGATGGATGGATGGATGGATGGATGGATGGATGGATGGATGGACGGACGGATGGACGGACGGACGGACGGATGGATCTGTACTGACAATCTTTCCTTCTCCCAACAAATTACAAATATTATCAGAAACATGTTTTGAAGAGTTTCTCTGATTCAAATTTGTTCAGATTTCTGTTTTCAAACTTGATAACTTCTTGTTAGTGCAGAAAACATATTGATCTATTGATAAAAACATCATCAGGTTATTTTGAAATGTCTGTTGGAGTGGGTGAGAACATTTCCATAGAAACACTTTGCATCAGCAGCACCATGCTCCAGTGATCTGGGAGACTTTATAGTCCTGACACTTGAACTCTGGATGACTGACAGCTGTCCTTCATGACAACAGAAGACACAGAAATCCTCCTGATGACAAACATGACTTTGACCTGCGTCCTCATCTGGACTCTCCTCTGCTGCTGCTTCACAGGTAAAGTCCAGAGAATCCAACTCCTCTCCTCTATGAACATCTGTCCCTCTGAAATGAAGCTGACAAAACCATCAAGCTGTTTTCTGTTTTTGTCTCTGTATCCTCAGAGTCCAGAGGTCAGGTCACAGTGATTCAGCCTAAATCAGTGACTTCTGCTCCGGGAGGCTCCGTCACCATCACATGTAAAACCAGTCAGGATGTTTATAATAGCAACTATTTATCCTGGTACCAACAGAGCGATGGAGGAACTCCTAAACTACTCTTTTATTATGTTGGCAACCGAGTATCAGGGACACCAAATCGCTTTACAGATGGTGGATTAAACTCTGACTTCAGTCTGACCATCAGTGGAGTTCAGGCTGAAGATGCAGCAGTTTATTACTGTCAGAGTTATCACAGCGGTGGTGTGTTACACAATGAAAAACAGTCGTACAAAAACCTCCCTCAGTCAGACTGAACAGAAACTGAACTGACTGATACACTTCACTGAACACACACACACACACACACACACACACACACACACACACACACACACACACACACACACACACACACACACACACACACACACACACACACACACACACACACACACACACACACATTATTTTGTATAAAAATGTTGTGGTTTTTACATTCAAATATCAACAACACAAATCACATTTAACATTTTTCTGCTCATAAAATACATGAAGAATCAGAGTAACTACCAAAACATCTCACTGGCATTTGACTAAAACCCCAAAGTGATCCTGAAGTCTGAGTTCATCCTCCACAACAAAAACACCAGTTCACCAAAAAAGTCTTTAAAGATAATAAATCTTATCAAATAATTACAAAGTCCATTCATCAGCTGCTGTGGAACCTCAATAAAATCACCTGATTTTCTTCAGCAGATAAAGGTGCATAAAAAAAAGTTCAATGTTCATATATTCAAATTCCTGTCCCTCAGTGCACATCTGACTTATGATTTATGTTTAAATAAAAGTGAAAAATATGTCGATAAAAGTTAGGAGACGTTTTCTAATTTTAAAAGTCGTGTATTTTTAGGCACAAATTAGGATTCATTCATCCATTGATCCGAATGAATTTAATAAGTTTTTAAATCATCGAATTTTACACTTTTTTACTCTTCATACTTTTACCTGCTAACATCTCTAAATATCAAATATCTACACATTTTAACTCTTAAAAAACAGAAATATTGATTGACCTCAAAACAACACTTTATTCAGATTTCATTATTAACATCCAAAACACCAGTTGATCCAACAATCTCTCCACAAGATCCATTTATCAGCTGCCGTGGAGATTCAGTCACGTCACCTGATCTTCTCAGCAGATGGAGGTGAATTTTATGCTTTTTAGAAAAAAATATTTAAAATTTCAGTTTACTTATTATTTTTTTTAACTTTTGATACATAGAGGCAAAAAAACTTCATCAAATGTGGATGCATGTTGGTTCAAAGTTTACAACGATTAACTGATGGATCTGAATGAATCAAGTAATTTACCTGAGATCATTAACTGTGTTCCTTTATGACTCATAACAGCTTCACCTGCTGACATCTCCACATTTCAAATGATCCAGAATTTACATGATTGTCATTTTTATATTCCAACCTTGGACAAATATTAATAATAAATAATTAAATATATAAAACTCTCAACAGCGAGGATTAAACAGTGTGAAATGATGACAACAGTTTCAACTGACTGACTGTATTTTAAGAATATTTGTTTTACAACTGAAGAATATCAATGCAAACCAACAGGCACTTGTATTGTTGCTTCATTTTTATTAAAGATCCAGAAATCCATGAAGGGTTGATCTTACACACAGAAAAATAACAACTAGTCTTAAAACATGTAGAGAAAAACAGTCAGATGAATTTGTATTGAAGCACAAGTATGACTTTATTGTTTGAAATGATTAAATTTATGAACAAAACAACAAGTATGAAACATGATTGTTGAAACATTTAATGAGAAACAGAAAAGAGCAGATTGACAGAAACAGAAGACTAAAACCAGTCTAAGAGTCCCAGTGAGTCAGGTCAGGACTGGGAGCACTGGTCTCTCCTCAGAGTCTCTGAGACTGGGGTCTGGGAGCCCTGGGTGGCCTCACAGGTCACAGAGACCGCCTTGGTCCACTGGTCTGCAGGGAGTCTGAGGGTGCTGCTCCAGCTGTAGTGGCCGTCCTCCTGCAGCAGCCCGGGGCTCCTGCTCTCCTCCCAGCTGCTGCTGCTGCTGCTGCCCACCACCTTCCAGGACAGACTCCAGTCTGAGGGGAAGCCCTTGTTGGCCAGACACATGAGTGTGGCCTTCCCCTGCTGCAGCTCCCCACTGGACAGTACTGTCAGGGAGGGACGGACATCACCTAGGAGACACCAATCAGTTTAGAGGACAGGAACCACACAGCTGTCAATCAAACAACTAGACACTAGGACATCATAAGTGGGAGAAAGATGACTTTTTTTTCTCCCTTCGAGAAGTTTCTGTCAGATGTTTTTCTGCTCCATCAGTCACTCATTCACACATTGTTTCACTTCCTTTCAGAAACTTTTCATGCAGATCAACACGGAGAATCATGATATTGTTTCAACTGATATATGTCAAGTTAGAAAGTGCCAAAACCTCAATCTACAAACTCCAATTTACTTTTAAAGTATTTCACAGAAAACTAAGCAATGTTCAAATGAAATGAAACGAAAGTGAACAAAAAACAGAGATTCAAGGTTTGGAAAATCTTTATCGGTTCATTTTATCTTTAATCTAATTGTATTTGAAGACTGAATTTCATTTTATCACTGAACTATTTTTATTTGACATCTGATAACTTTGTGAAACTTTAAACTTTAAACTTCACCTTGTCTTTACATTAAATGCTTAAAATATATATATTTCCACATGATATTTTTACTGAATATTTTAAATTGAGTTCTGACTTACACTACGAGACATTAAATAAACACTAGTTATCTGAAAACACTACAATTACTGTCTAAAATTGTAATAATTTTTGAAAAGTACTAAAGAAGAAATGTTGAAGGTCAATAACAATATTCCTTTGTATTTAAATACAATTTGAACTTACTTCCAACATCCAGTCTGGTTCCTCCACCAAAAGTCAACCACAGTGAAACAAACGTATTGAACCGCTGTACAAAAACCTCCGACTGCAGAGAGACTCGCTCTCTGACTCTGCTACACTCAACTAAAGCTAGAAACTTTAAAAACTGAACAAATTATAACAAATAAAACATACTTTTCTCCATTTAGTCCATCATCATATGTGATATTCCCTTCTAAAGAAATAGAAAACAAAACTTTGTATCTACAATCAGAAGAAAAAATCTCCATAAACAACAAACAAGCAAAAAAACACATAATGGATCCTTGAGAGAAGAGGTAAAAGGAGAAAATACAATGTTGTAAAATAAAGTATTTTTAAATATAA
This sequence comes from Xenentodon cancila, assembly GCA_014839995.1. NCBI lineage: Eukaryota > Metazoa > Chordata > Actinopteri > Beloniformes > Belonidae > Xenentodon > Xenentodon cancila. Next base: position 5,561,363 of record CM026217.1, read on the forward strand.
ACTTACTTCCAAACTCCAGTCTGGTTCCTCCACCAAAAGTCCACCACAGTGATTGAAACTGATTAAAGCGTCGTACAAAAACCTCTGACTGCAGAGACACGCTCTCTGACCCTGACACAAACAAACTCTACAAAACATTTTTGTCTACTTTTATAAACTGATATAAAAATGTCAAAACAAAAGTGTAATTCATAAAAAAAACTTAAATGTTCAATTTGCTTTGTAAGATTATTTCAGTTTTGAAATGATTATGAAGTTTAGATCTGCCGACTATGATCATTTGATTTTAACTTTAAAGTTTCAGATTAGTTAATAAAATAGTATTTTCCTGGACTTTAGTCTCAACATTTTTATCAACAATAATGATGAGCTCTTAATCTGCAGCATTGAGGACTTAAAAAAAAAATCATTTTTCCAAATAATAGTTACTACATAAACGTTAGAGAAATGTATGAAATATTGTATTTAATAATAACTAGTAATATTATTTGCTTCTAATGACACAAACCAAAAATCTGGATTGAATTGATTTAGAAATAAATCTTAGAGTTGCACCAAATACAGCAAACATGTGAATCTGTGAACATAATAGTATTCATCTAAAACAATGTTGCATCACTAAAACAGAAAATCAGAAGCAAACTATTGATCAGTCGCTGTTACGGATGGGAATCGAGTAGCCACCGGTAGGTCAATTCCATGGAATCGTTCATCCACCTGCCAAATGATCCCGTTTATAGGTTCTGCATTCGCGCGATGTCGTCATGTACACGCTTCATATTTGGGCTCAGAATGTTTCCAACATGTCACATGACCCATTGGTTTCTGTCAATCACAGCTGCTCCCACCAAAATATCTTCAGAGCTGCCGTCGGACCTTTACAGCGGGATATACCGTTTAACGTCTTGACCCCAATAGAATAATAGAATACCATTGTGTTTACCCAACGCTGGGTTCATACAAATAGATGGTTGCCATAAACTCTCCTGACGTGGTGCAAAAAATTCACCCATGTCAGAGTTGTCTTGGATGTGAAATCAACCAGGGTGAACCAGGCTGTAAATAGGTTTATTTCTGCTCTAAAGTTGGACATTTTAATACGGAGGTCAATAGAGTTTGGAGCCAGCCCCTATCTGTCAGTCGAGGAACTGCAGCTGAACTTAGTTCTGCATAAGCTTCAATGCAGAAGAGAGATGGTTGGCTCTTGGTTGCAACACGTGCAGAGGTTTGATCACATCAAGTGGGGAAATACCTCCAACACACCAAGATATTTTCTGCACAAAATCTGTTAGTGTGCTAAAGTTGATCATTGCGATTGTATTTTATGTCACAGTGTTCCTATTTTTCAGCTTAAGCCAGATTTGATTTAGTTGAAGTTGAGTGAAAATTGTTGGTGCATAATTAAATTTAAAGTGTTAATACTAACAAAGTCATTTGTACTATATAACTGAATGAAAATCAATAAAAGAACCGATTAGGAACTGAATTGATGAGCAGCATAGAAAAAAGAACCGGAATTGGTCCCATTCCTAGTCACTGTATGACTTTACTACCAGAACATACATTATCTTCTACTTACATGTTTTTAAGCTTGAAGAGTAAAGATCTCAGCAATGAGGAGGAAACATCATGACATGTTGGAGGCAGCTGCAGACTGACTGAGTGTTTGCATATGTGTCCTGCCTCTCTGCTTCCAGATGTTAAGAGGTCAGTGTTGATCAGCGACTGTCCACAACTGTAACATCCACTGACACACCAGCAGTACAATGACGATGTCACTGACTCTGATGATGACCGTCCTGGGACTCCTCGTTCAAGGTGAGAAAAACTAAATTGTTCTCAGCACTTCAGGATGCATCCAGGTTCACTATGATGGAGAAACACTGAAACAAAAAGAGTTGAGCTTATTCCAATTGTTCTCCTAATAAAAAAGTCCTTTTCTGTCTGGATTTGTTCATCTTTCTTCAAACAACATCAGTCTCAATGACTCTTCTCATCTTTTTCATATTTTCAGGTTCATCAGGAGAAATCATCCTGACTCAGGCTCTTGGATCTCAGTCTGCTGTTGCAGGACAGACTGTCTCCATCACATGTAAATCCAGCACACATATTGGTGATGACATTAACTGGTATCTCCAGAAACCTGGAGAAGCTCCAAAACTTCTGATAGCTGATACGACAATTCGACAGTCTGGAGTTTCTGACCGTTTTAGTGCAAACGCACATCAGACTGACTTCACTCTGACAATAAGAGAAGTTCAGGCTGCAGATGCAGGAGTTTATTACTGTCAGCAGCATAACAGCTTCCCGTTCACACTGTGATACAACGTTGCACAAAAACCTCAAACCTGAAGAGGAACTGGTCTGAGCCAACAGCTGCAGGAAAAATAAAAATCAAAGAGTTAGAAACCAACATTTGTCACAAACTACTGTAACATAGAAAAAGAATGAAATACTGAAGTTAATAATAGATTTTTAGATTCTGTTTGATTTATTTTAGCTTCAGTAGATGAGATTTTAGGGAAAATTAATCCTGTTTAACATGTCTGAAGAAGAAGTAAAAAGTATTTAATCCTACATTTTACTTACACTTTAAATTCAGCTGGTTTTAAGAATCTTATGAAATTATGAAGAAAAACACACTCACACACACACACATTCAAAGTAATGAATATCAAAGCAGGTGTCTCAATATTTTCATCTAACTATGTTTCTGTTAAGAAACGTCAAGTTTTTGCCCAGTAATGAAATCATTGATTAAAGAAGTGTTTTTCCTGACAGAGATCTGATGTTCAACAGAACCAGTTCAAGTGACTTATGAACTGGTTTTGGGGAAAGTTGTGACTGACAAGGAATAAGTGTTAATGCTTGTATTTGTTTTCATTTACAAACTCACAGTCACAAACTGTATTAAATAAGATTTAATTTGATTTAATACATGTTTAAATATTATTTGATAGACAGAAACTTTGTTTGTCTAATTTTATTCATCTCTAGAAATAGTTATTCAATTTAAACACTCACTTAAACAGCTTTTTAAAATATTGTTTTTACAGATTTTAAATATGCATTGCCATCAGTATATTAGTTTTAAGTATATATAGTGCAATATGAATATAGTGTGACATATTTTTATGACATGTATAACATTTCACATTCACATCAGCAACCTCAAAATTATTTATTTCAATAAAACCATCATCAGTTTAATCTAAGCAACATTTCTGTGGTTCTGTTCATCACAACAGAAGGCTTCTACCCAAGAAAAAATCTTTTTTTTAGATAACAGCACTTTGACGTTACTTATAATATTTATTCTTTCTTTGTGATTGTCTGAGAACTGGAAAGAAATATTTTATGACGATGCTTCATTCTGGGTTTTTAAATGATATGTTTAGTCTTGCTTCTGTAACATTTCTGCAGAACTGTGAATATAGATTTTCATATATTTTATTGAATCTTGATTTTCATGTATTAATTTCATACGATACAGAAGAAATGTTCATTAAAACTGAACTGAACCATCATGACATGTCGGAGGCAGCTGCAGACTGACTGAGTGTTTGCATATGTGTCCTGCCTCTCTGCTTCCAGTTGTTAAGAGGTCAGTGTTGATCAGCGACTGTCCACAACTGTAACATCCACTGACACACCAGCAGCACAATGACGATGTCGTTGACTCTGATGATGACCGTCCTGGGACTCCTCGTTCAAGGTGAGTCTGTCTTCTGAACCCTGAAGGATTCATCCAAATCACGATGATAGTGATCCGCTGTAATAGAAAGTGCAGGGAACTTCCTCAACATTAAAGAAATCATCATCTTTTGTTTAGATGTTGATCATCGTTACATTCGAACAGCTACATTCACTTCAATAACTGTTTTTCTTGTTTTCTCTCGTCTTAAGGTTCAGCAGGACAAGTTATCCTGACTCAGACTCCTGGATCCCAGTCTGTTGGTGTAGGACAGACTGTCTCCATCAAATGTAAAGTTAATCCAAGTACTGGTTATTGTTTCAACTGGTACATCCAGAAACCCTGAGAAGTTCCTAAACTCCTCATTTATTGTACTAACAGCCGTCACTCGGGAGTTTCTGATCGTTTTAGTGGAACGAACTCTGGAAATACTGACTGTAAATCTGTACCTCATAATTTTAAAATTAACACACACACACACACACACACACACACACACACACACACACACACACACACACACACACACACACACACACACATCAAACTATTTAACCAGGATTTAAGTCGACATCTAACATGTATGTGAACCATCATGGATGGATTTTATTTTATTACATTCTCTGTTTGTTGATATCAGATTTTCCAAGATGATTAAGGTTTTTCCTACTGGGACAGTTAGATCAGGAAAACTTAGTAATGACCTTTGACCTCAGCATTACAAAATTCTTGATAATGACATGACTCCCTAAATAGTTGTTTGATGTTTACAACAGACGTGTTTTACAATACGTTTCTGTTCATGCTTCACTCTCTTTCAATCTTGTCTTTTAATCTTCTGCAGTCAAACTGTGTCCATCTCTGCCTTGTTAACATGACACAACCTGCAGAGTTGTTGCTTGAAAGGATAATAGTGCTAAAAAATAAAAATAACAATAATAAAACTGCTGAGACAGAATCCGTCCTCACACAGTATGTGAGCAACTCCCACCAGAGAAACGTTAATGCTCATGTCTAAAAACAATGAAGTTATTGTTGATTAACAGCTGCTGCTGCTTCCAAGTTTAATGTTTAATTCACTTTTACACCCAGATGACAAGAAACATGCAGATTTGAGACTTTCCAACAAACACCAGTAAACATTGACACAGTTTTCTCTGTAGTTTCAGTCAAATGTTGGACAGTCTCCAGACCTCCTTTTGCCACAGTGTCATTCAAACACCTCGTCTCCGGTGGACCCACTCCTAACATCACCCATGATCCCACTGCACATCTCTCACATCTCTGTTCAGGTTCTGTCACAGTTTATTTTATTTTATTTTGGAGAAGTGAACTGTTCCAGTTGTTGCTGGTTTCCTCGTCTCTCCTCACTGGACGGGTTGGACACAGACGGGTCTGTGACATCAGGGGGAAGAAACAGTGAGAGTTTATTTTCCATGTAGGTGGACGACGTCTGCAGAGAAAGTAAACTATGAGCAGTTTATGCAGGACATGTAACTAGAGGTTGATGTCAGTGTTAATGTCCAAATATGTGTCCAGTTGACTGCGATTCAAACATCTTATTTCATTTAATTTCTTTTATGTTTAACAGCAGCGTTCTTTGAGGAACATTTGATGGGTTCCAACCATCAAAAAATACTCAACAGTTTCAGTCATACGTTGTTTTATTCTCAAATACTCTTTTCAGAGAGAACAGGTAGTCCTTGTCTCCTGGTCATCAGCCGCCCCTCCACTTCCAGGTGTTACTGTCTAAATACAGGAGATGTTGCTGGTCTGAGTGACAGCTGGTCCTCTCTCTGCCCTGTGATGAACTGAACCACTGCTACACAGCTTCCCCACCACCTGAACCAAAACCACACCGCACCAAAATTGAATGAATCAAAAAGAAATGATTAACCTTAGTCCTAAAGGTAAAGAGGGATTGTTTCTTTTGAATGCAAATTGGGAATTGTTTCTTCAAGAAAAGACCCTGAAAACTAAATACTTTATCAGGTCATTATATTTCTGAAACCTTTTGGAAACAGAGGTAAGTCTGCAGACTTCTATTTAAATAGTATCAAACTCTAAGTTTACACCAGAAAAGATGAAGATATTATGTACAGTGTACGATATTATGAATGAAATATTTTACAAGGTTCCTTTATAACAATTAACAAATGTATCTACTGATAAACTGCATCATCAGAGTGACTGAAGTCTGTTGGAGTGGGTGAGAACATTTCCATAGAAACACTTTGCATCAGCAGCACCATGCTCCAGTGATCTGGGAGACTTTATAGTCCTGACACTTGAACTCTGGATGACTGACAGCTGTCCTTCATGACAACAGAAGACACAGAAATCCTCCTGATGAAAAACATGACTTTGACCTGCGTCCTCATCTGGACTCTCCTCTGCTGCTGCTTCACAGGTAAAGTCCAGAGAATCCAACTCCTCTCCTCTATGAACATCTGTCCCTCTGAAATGAAGCTGACAAAACCATCAAGCTGTTTTCTGTTTTTGTCTCTGTATCTTCAGAGTCCAGAGGTCAGGTCACAGTGATTCAGCCTGAATCAGTGACTTCTGCTCCGGGAGGCTCCGTCACCATCACATGTAAAACCAGTCAGGATGTTTATGTTCATAGCGGGTACCACTATTTATCCTGGTACCAACACAGAGATGGAGGAACTCCTAAACTACTCATTTATGCTGCTAGCAGCAGAGCATCAGGGACACCAAGTCGTTTTACAGGCAGTGGATCAAACTCTGACTTCACTCTGACCATCAGTGGAGTTCAGGCTGAAGATGCAGCAGTTTATTACTGTCAGAGTTTTCACTACATCAACAGTCAGCATGTGTTCACACAGTGAAAAACAGTCGTACAAAAACCTCCCTCAGTCAGACTGAACAGAAACTGAGACTCACACGCTTCACTGAACACACACACACACACACACACACACACACACACACACACACACACACACACACACACACACACACACACACACACACACACACACACACACACATTATTTTCTATAAAAATGTTGTGGTTTTTACATTCAAATATTATTACAAATTTAGAATGATTTTAATAATTAATTTAATTAATTGACTATTTTCTCACATATGGTTATAATTCTATCTCATTATATAATCATATCATTGAATAAATCTGTACACTAATTGTAATTTTAAAATGAAAAAACATTTCAGTGTCAGACTCCTTCTTAATTGCAACAAAAAAAAAACACTTTCAGATGTGTAAAACAAACATTGAAGTAAAACACAAACCTCATAAGAACACAGGATTTAATAAACTACAACATTTTGTCTTACTAATGTTTGACTAAAAACCTCAAAACAACATTTTATTCAGATTTCATTATTAACATCCAAAAAACCAGTTGATCCAACAATCTCTCCACAAGATCCATTTATCAGCTGCCGTGGAGCTTCAGTCACGTCACCTGATCTTCTCAGCGGATGGAGGTAAATTTTATGCTTTTGGAAATTATTATTCAAATTCTATTTATTTATTTTTACTTTTGATACATAGAGGTGAATAAAAGTTTTCAAATGTGGATATTTTTGGATGTTGGTGCAAAGTTTATGACAATTAACTGATGGATCTGAATGAATCAAGTAATTTACCTGAGATCATTAACTGTGTTCCTTTATGACTCACAACAGCTTCACCTGCTGACATCTCCACATTTCAAATGATCCAAAACTATAAATCTGGATTTATATATACATGATTGTCAGTTTTTATATTCCAGACTTTGACAAACATGAATAATAAATAAATAAATCTATAAAACTCTCAACAGCGAGGATTAAACAGTGTGATATGATGACAACAGTTTCAACTGACTGACTGTATTTTAAGGATATTTGTTTTACAACTGAAGAACATCAATTCAAACCAACAGGCACTTGTATTGTTGCTTCATTTTTATTAAATATCCAGAAATCCATGAAGGTTTGATCTTACACACAAAAAAATAACAACTAGTCTTAAAACATGTAGAGAAAAACAATCAGATGAATTTGTATTGAAGCACAAGTATGACTTTATTGTTTGAAATGATTAAATCCATGAACAAAACAACAAGTATGAAACATGATTGTTGAAACATTTAATGAGAAACAGAAAAGAGCAGATTGACAGAAACAGAAGACTAAAACCAGTCTGAGAGTCCCAGTGAGTCAGGTCAGGACTGGGAGCACTGGTCTCTCCTCAGAGTCTCTGAGACTGGGGTCTGGGAGCCCTGGGTGGCCTCACAGGTCACAGAGACCGCCTTGGTCCACTGGTCTGCAGGGAGTCTGAGGGTGCTGCTCCAACTGTAGTGGCCGTCCTCCTGCAGCAGCCCGGGGCTCCTGCTCTCCTCCCAGCTGCTGCTGCTGCTGCTGCCCACCACCTTCCAGGACAGACTCCAGTCTGAGGGGAAGCCCTTGTTGGCCAGACACATGAGTGTGGCCTTCCCCTGCTGCAGCTCCCCACTGGACAGTACTGTCAGGGAGGGACGGACATCACCTAGGAGACACCAATCAGTTTAGAGGACAGGAACCACACAGCTGTCAATCAAACAACTAGACACTAGGACATCATAAGTGGGAGAAAGATGACTTTTTCATCTCCCTTCGAGAAGTTTCTGTCAGATGTTTTTCTGCTCCATCAGTCACTCATTCACACATTGTTTCACTTCCTTTAAGAAACCTTTCATGCAGATCAACACGGAGAATCATGATATTGTTTCAACTGATATATGTCAAGTTAGAAAGTGCCAAAACCTCAATCTACAAACTCCAATTTACTTTTAAAGTATTTCACAGAAAACTAAGCAATGTTAAAATGAGGTGAAACAAAAGTGAACAAAAAATAAAGATTCAAGGTTTCGAAAATCTTTATCGGTTCATTTTATCTTTAATCTAATTGTATATGAAGACTGAATTTCATTTTATCACTGAACTATTTTATTTTACATCTGATAACTTTGTGAAACTTTAAACTTCACCTTGTCTTTACATTAAATGCTTAAAAAAAATATTTCCACATGATATTTTTACTGAATATTTTAAATTGAGTTCTGACTTACACTACGAGACATAAAATAAACACTAGTTATCTGAAAACACGACAATTACTGTTAAAATTGATAACAAAAGACTAGAGAATCAATGTTGAAGGTCAATAACAATATTCCTTTGTATTTAAATACAATTTGAACTTACTTCCAACATCCAGTCTGGTTCCTCCACCAAAAGTCAACCACAGTGAAACAAACGTATTTAACCGCCGTACAAAAACCTCTGACTGCAGAGAGACTCGCTCTCTGACTCTGCTACACTCAACTAAAGCTAGAAACTTTAAAAACTGAACAAATTATAACAAATAAAACATACTTTTTAATTCCATTTAGTCCATCATCATATGTGATATTTCCTTCTAACGAAATAGAAAACAAAAATTTGTATCTACATTCAGAAGAAAAAATCTCCATAAACAACAAACAAGCAAAAAAACACATAATGGATCCTTGAGAGAAGAGGTAAAAGGTGAAAATAAAATGTTCTAAAATAAAGTATTTTTAAATATAAACTTACTTCCAAACTCCAGTCTGGTTCCTCCACCAAACGTGTACCACAGTGATTGAAACTGATTAAAGCGTCGTACAAAAACCTCTGACTGCAGAGACACGCTCTCTGACCCTGACACAAACAACTCTACAAAACATTTTTGTCTACTTTTATAAACTGATATAAAAATGTCAAAACAAAAGTGTAATTCATAAAAAAAACTTAAATGTTCAATTTGCTTTGTAAGATTATTTCAGTTTTAAAATGATTATGAAGTTTAGATCTGCCGACTATGATCATTGGATTTTAACTTTAAAGTTTCAGATTAGTTAATAAAATAATCTTTTACTGGACTTTAGTCTCAACGTTTTTATCAACAATACTGATGAGCTCTTAAACTGCAGCATAGAGGACTTAAAAAAAAAATCACTTTTCCAAACAATGGTTACTACATAAAAGTTAGAGAAATGTATGAAATGTTGTATTTAATAATAACTAGTAATATTATTTGCTTCTAATGACACAAACCAAAAATCTGGATTGAATTGATTTAGAAATAAATCTTAGAGTTGCACCAAATACAGCAAACATGTGAAAGTGTGAACATAATAGTATTCATCTAAAATGTTGCATTACTGAAACAGAAAATCAGAAGCAAACTATTGATCAGTCGCTGTTACGGATGGGAATCGAGTAGCCACCGGTAGGTCAATTCATGGAATCGTTCATCCACCTGCCAAATGATCCCGTTTATAGGTTCTGCATTCGCGCGATGTCGTCATGTACACGCTTCATATTTGGGCTCAGAATGTTTCCAACATGTCACATGACCCATTGGTTTCTGTCAATCACAGCTGCTCCCACCAAAATATCTTCAGAGCTGCCGTCAGACCTTTACAGCGGATATACCGTTTAACGTCTTGATCCCACCGTGAAATAATAAAATACCATTGTGTTTACCCAACGCTGGGTTCATACAAATAGATGGTTGCCATAAACTCTCCTGACGTGGTGCAAAAAATTCACCCATGTCAGAGTTGTCATGGATGTGAAATCAACCAGGGTGAACCAGGCTGTAAATAGGTTTATTTCTGCTCTAAAGTTGGACATTTTAATACGGAGGTCAATAGAGTTTGGAGCCAGCCCCTATCTGTCAGTCGAGGAACTGCAGCTGAACTTAGTTCTGCATAAGCTTCAATGCAGAAGAGAGATGGTTGGCTCTTGGTTGCAACACGTGCAGAGGTTTGATCACATCAAGTGGGGAAATACCTCCAACACACCAAAATATTTTCTGCACAAAATCTGTTAGTGTGCTAAAGTTGATCATTGCGATTGTATTTTATGTCACAGTGTTCCTATTTTTCAGCTTAAGCCAGATTTGATTTAGTTGAAGTTGAGTGAAAATTGTTGGTGCATAATTAAATTTAAAGTGTTAATGCAACCAAAGTCATTTGTACTATTTAACTGAATGAAAATCAATAAAAGAACCAATTAGGAACCGAATTAATGAGAATATGGATAAAAGAACCAGAATTGGTAAATTCTTAACAAGTCCCATTCCTAGTCACTGTATGACTTTACTACCAGAACATACATTATCTTCTACTTACATGTTTTTAAGCTTGAAGAGTAAAGATCTCAGCAATGAGGAGGAAACATCATGACATGTTGAGGCAGCTGCAGACTGACTGAGTGTTTGCATATGTGTCCTGCCTCTCTGCTTCCAGCTGTTAAGAGGTCAGTGTTGATCAGCGACTGTCCACAACTGTAACATCCACTGACACACCAGCAGCACAATGACGATGTCACTGACTCTGATGATGACCGTCCTCGGACTCCTCCTTCAAGGTGAGAAAAACTAAATTCTTCTCAGCACTTCAGGATGCATCCAGGTTCACTATGATGGAGAAACATTGAAACAAAAAGAGTTGAGCTTATTCTGTTCTCCTAATAAAATAATCATTTTCTGTTTGGATTTGTTCATCTTTCTTCAAATAACATCAGTCTCAATGACTCTTCTCATCTTTTTCATATTTTCAGGTTCATCAGCAGAAATCCTCCTGACTCAGGCTCTTGGATCTCAGTCTGCTGTTGCAGGACAGACTGTCTCCATCACATGTAAATCCAGCACACATATTGGTGATGACATTAACTGGTATCTCCAGAAACCTGGAGAAGCTCCAAAACTTCTGATAGCTGATACGACATATCGACAGTCTGGAGTTTCTGACCGTTTTAGTGCAAACGCACATCAGACTGACTTCACTCTGACAATAAGAGAAGTTCAGGCTGCAGATGCAGGAGTTTATTACTGTCAGCAGCATAACAGCTTCCCGTTCACACTGTGATACAACGTTGCACAAAAACCTCAAACCTGAAAAGGAACTGGTCTGAGCCAACAGCTGCAGGAAAAATAAAAATCAAAGAGTTAGAAACCAACATTTGTCACAAACTACTGTAACATAGAAAGAGAATAAAATACTGAAGTTAATAATAGATTCTTAGATTCTGTTTGATTTATTTTAGCTTCAGTAGATGAGATTTTAGGGAAAATTAATCCTGTTTAACATGTCTGAAGAAGAAGTAAAAAGTATTTAATCCTACATTTTACTTACACTTTACATTCAGCTGGTTTTAAGAATCTTATGAAATTATGAAGAAAAACACACTCACACACACACATACACACATTCAAAGTAATGAATATCAAAGCAGGTGTCTCAATATTTTCATCTAACTATGTTTCTGTTAAGAAACGTCAAGTTTTTGCCCAGTAATGAAATCATTGATTAAAGAAGTGTTTTTCCTGACAGAGATCTGATGTTCAACAGAACCAGTTCAAGTGACTTATGAACTGGTTTTGGGGAAAGTTGTGACTGACAAGGAATAAGTGTTAATGCTTGTATTTGTTTTCATTTACAAACTCACAGTCACAAACTGTATTAAATAAGATTTAATTTGATTTAATACATTTTTAAATATTATTTGATAGACAGAAACTTTGTGTGTCTAATTTTATTCATCTCTAGAAATAGTTATTCAATTTAAACACTCACCTAAACAGCTTTTTAAAATATTATTTTTACAGATTTTAAATATGCATTGCCATCAGTATATTAATTTTAAGTATATATAGTGCAATATGAATATAGTGTGACATATTTTTATGACATGTATAACATTTCACATTCACATCAGCAACCTCAAAATTATTTATTTCAATAAAACCATCATCAGTTTAATCTAAGCAACATTTCTGTGGTTCTGTTCATCATAACAGAAGGCTTCTACCCAAGAAAAAATCTTTTTTTTAGATAACAGCACTTTGACGTTACTTATAATATTTATTCTTTCTTTGTGATTGTCTGAGAACTGGAAAGAAATATTTTATGACGATGCTTCATTCTGGGTTTTTAAATGATATGTTTAGTCTTGCTTCTGTAACATTTCTGCAGAACTGTGAATATAGATTTTCATATATTTTATTGAATCTTGATTTTCATGTATTAATTTCATACGATACAGAAGAAATGTTCATTAAAACTGAACTGAACCATCATGACATGTCGGAGGCAGCTGCAGACTGACTGAGTGTTGGCATATGTGTCCTGCCTCTCTGCTTCCAGCTGTTAAGAGGTCAGTGTTGATCAGCGACTGTCCACAACTGTAACATCCACTGACACACCAGCAGCACAATGACGATGTCGTTGACTCTGATGATGACCGTCCTGGGACTCCTCGTTCAAGGTGAGTCTGTCTTCTGAACCCTGAAGGATTCATCCAAATCACGATGATAGTGATCCGCTGTAATAGAAAGTGCAGGGAACTTCCTCAACATTAAAGAAATCATCATCTTTTGTTTAGATGTTGATCATCGTTACATTTGAACAACTACATTTGCTTCAATAACTGTTTTTCTTTTTTTTCTCTCGTCTTAAGGTTCAGCAGGACAAGTTATCCTGACTCAGACTCCTGGATCCCAGTCTGTTGTTGTAGGACAGACTGTCTCCATCAAATGTAAAGTTAATCCAAGTACTGGTTATTGTTTCAACTGGTACATCCAGAAACCCGGAGAAGTTCCTAAACTCCTCATTTATTGTACTAACAGCCGTCACTCGGGAGTTTCTGATCGTTTTAGTGGAACGAACTCTGGAAATACTGACTGTAAATCTGTACACTCATAATTTTAAAATTAACACACACACACACACACACACACACACACACACACACACACACACACACACACACACACACACACACATCAAACTATTTAACGAGGATTAAAGTCGACATCTAACCATGCAGAACCATGTGAACCATCATGGATGGATTTTATTTTATTACATTCTGTTTGTTGGTATCAGATTTTCCAAGATGATGAAGGTTTTTCCTACTGGGACAGTTAGATCAGGAAAACTTAGTAATGACCTTTGACCTCAGCTTCACGAAAGTCTTGATAATGACACGACTCCCTAAATGGTTGTTTGATGTTTACAACATACGTGTTTTACAAAACGTTTCTGTTCATGCTTCACTCTCTTTCAATCTTGTCTTTTAATCTTCTGCAGTCAAACTGTGTCCATCTCTGCCTTGTTAACATGACACAACCTGCAGAGTTGTTGCTTGAAAGGATAATAGTGCTAAAAAATAAAAATAACAATAATAAAACTGCTGAGACAGAATCCGTCCTCACACAGTATGTGAGCAACTCCCACCAGAGAAACGTTAATGCTCATGTCTAAAAACAATGAAGTTATTGTTGATTAACAGCTGCTGCTGCTTCCAAGTTTAATGTTTAATTCACTTTTACACCCAGATGACAACAAACATGCAGATTTGAGACTTTCCAACAAACACCAGTAAACATTGACACAGTTTTCTCTGTAGTTTCAGTCAAATGTTGGACAGTCTCCAGACCTCCTTTTGCCACAGTGTCATTCAAACACCTCGTCTCCGGTGGACCCACTCCTAACATCACCCATGATCCCACTGCACATCTCTCACATCTCTGTTCAGGTTCTGTCACAGTTTATTTTATTTTATTTTGGAGAAGTGAACTGTTCCAGTTGTTGCTGGTTTCCTCGTCTCTCCTCACTGGACGGGTTGGACACAGACGGGTCTGTGACATCAGGGGGAAGAAACAGTGAGAGTGTATTTTCCATGTAGGTGGATGACGTCTGCAGAGAAAGTAAACTATGAGCAGTTTATGTAGGACATGTAACTAGAGGTTGATGTCAGTGTTAATGTCCAAATATGTGTCCAGTTGACTGCGATTCAAACATCTTATTTCATTTAATTTCTTTTATGTTTAACAGCAGCGTTCTTTGAGGAACATTTGATGGGTTCCAACCATCAAAAAATACTCAACAGTTTCAGTCATATGTTGTTTTATTCTCAAATACTCTTTTCAGAGAGAACAGGTAGTCCTTGTCTCCTGGTCATCAGCCGCCCCTCCACTTCCAGGTGTTACTGTCTAAATACAGGAGATGTTGCTGGTCTGAGTGACAGCTGGTCCTCTCTCTGCCCTGTGATGAAGTGAACCACTGCTACACAGCTTCCCGCACCACCTGAACCAAAACCACACCGCACCAAAATAGAATGAATCAAAAAGAAAGGATTAACCTTAGTCCTAAAGGTAAAGAGGGATTGTTTCTTTTGAATGCAAATTGGGAATTGTTTCTTCAAGAAAAGACCCTGAAAACTAGAATCCCTGAATACTTTATCAGGTCATTATATTTCTGAAAAATATATATAAAATGTATAAATGTATACATGTATAAAATGTTATAAAGGTTCCTTTATAACAATTAACAAATGTATCTACTGATAAACTGCATCATCAGAGTGACTGAAGTCTGTTGGAGTGGGTGAGAACATTTCCATAGAAACACTTTGCATCAGCAGCACCATGCTCCAGTGATCTGGGAGACTTTATAGTCCTGACACTTGAACTCTGGATGACTGACAGCTGTCCTTCATGACAA
This sequence comes from Xenentodon cancila, assembly GCA_014839995.1. Lineage (NCBI taxonomy): Eukaryota > Metazoa > Chordata > Actinopteri > Beloniformes > Belonidae > Xenentodon > Xenentodon cancila. Next base: position 5,576,609 of record CM026217.1, read on the forward strand.
CAGAAGACACAGAAATCCTCCTGATGAAAAACATGACTTTGACCTGCGTCCTCATCTGGACTCTCCTCTGCTGCTGCTTCACAGGTAAAGTCCAGAGAATCCAACTCCTCTCCTCTATGAACATCTGTCCCTCTGAAATGAAGCTGACAAAACCATCAAGCTGTTTTCTGTTTTTGTCTCTGTATCCTCAGAGTCCAGAGGTCAGTTCACAGTGAATCAGCCTAAATCAGTGACTTCTGCTCTGGGAGGCTCCGTCACCATCACATGTAAAACCAGTCAGAACGTTTATAGCTCCAACTATTTATCCTGGTACCAACAGAGAGATGGAGGAACACCTAAACTACTCATTTATTCTGCTAGCAGCAGAGCATCAGATACACCGAGTCGTTTTACAGGCAGTGGATCAAACTCTGACTTCAGTCTGACCATCAGGGGAGTTCAGGCTGAAGATGCAGCAGTTTATTACTGTCAGAGTTATCACTACATCAACAGCAAAGATGTGTTCACACAGTGAAAAACAGTCGTACAAAAACCTCCCTCAGTCAAACAGAACAGAAACTGAACTGACTGATACACTTCACTGAACACACACACACACACACACACACACACACACACACACACACACACACACACACACACACACACACACACACACACACATACATGCACGCACGCACGCACGCACACATTATTTTCTATAAAAATTTTGTGGTTTTTACATTCATATATTATTTAAAAACAAATTTAGAGTGATTTTAATAATTATAACTACTTGCTCACATATGGTTTAAATTCTTTTTCATTATATAATCATTTCATTGAATAAATCTGTACAGTCATAATTTTAAGATTAATAAAAAAAACATTTCAGTGTCAGACTCCTTCTTTATTGCAACAAAAACAAACACTTTCAGATGTGTAAAACAAACATTGAAGTAAAACACAAACCTCATAAGAACACAGGATTAAATAAACTACAACATTTTGTCTTACTAACGTTTGACAAAAAACCTCAAAACAACATTTTATTCAGATTTCATTATTAACATCTAAAACACCAGTTGATCCAACAATCTCTCCACAAGATCCATTTATCAGCTGCCGTGGAGCTTCAGTCACGTCACCTGATCTTCTCAGCAGATGGAGGTGAATTTTATGCTTTTGGAAATTACTTAAAATTAATTTTTTTATTTAACTTTTGAATTGTGTTAAGTTGAAAGTGTGATAAGTTTGATAGAGGTGGATAAACTTCATCAAGTTTATGACGATTAACTGATGGATCTGAATGAATCAGTAATTTACCTGAGATCATTAACTGTGATCCTTTATGACTCATAACAGCTTCACCTGCTGACATCTCCACATTTCAAATGATCCAAAACTATAAATCTGGATTTATATTTACATGACTGTTGGTTTTTATATTCCAGACTTTGACAAACATGACTAATAAATAATTAAATGTATAAAACTCTCAACAGCGAGGATTAAACAGTTTGAAATGATGACAACAGTTTCAACTGACTGACTGTATTTTAAGGATATTTGTTTTACAACTGAAGAACATCAATTCAAACCAACAGGCACTTGTATTGTTGCTTCATTTTTATTAAAGATCCAGAAATCCATGAAGGCTTGATCTTACACACAGAAAAATAACAACTAATCTTAAAACATGTAGAGAAACACAGTCAGATGAGTTTGTATTGAAGCACAAGTATGACTTTATTGCTTGAAATGATTAAATCCATGAACAAAACAACAAGTATGAAACATGATTGTTGAAACATTTAATGAGAAACAGAAAAGAGCAGATTGACAGAAACAGAAGACTGAAACCAGTCTGAGAGTCCCAGTGAGTCAGGTCAGGACTGGGAGCACTGGTCTCTCCTCAGAGTCTCTGAGACTGGGGTCTGGGAGCCCTGGGTGGCCTCACAGGTCACAGAGACCGCCTTGGTCCACTGGTCTGCAGGGAGTCTGAGGGTGCTGCTCCAGCTGTAGTGGCCGTCCTCCTGCAGCAGCCCGGGGCTCCTGCTCTCCTCCCAGCTGCTGCTGCTGCTGCTGCCCACCACCTTCCAGGACAGACTCCAGTCTGAGGGGAAGCCCTTGTTGGCCAGACACATGAGTGTGGCCTTCCCCTGCTGCAGCTCCCCACTGGACAGTACTGTCAGGGAGGGGGGGACTCGACCCACCGCAGAGGGAGAAGACATGATACAGTCAAGATGAAAAGTCCACCTCAGTGTTTCACTTCCCTTTTCTTATGTCAGTAACCATGACAACAGACAGGCATCGCTGCTGAACCGCAGCAACAGACAGTTTCAGAACTGAAGATAAAACTGTCAGAACATTTCATTCTTTAGATGTTTTTCTGCTTTCTTTTTAGTACAAATCTCAAAAAGTACTTAAAATCTCAACGTACTTCTAAAACCTCCATTAAAAAAATAAAAACTTAAATACAAAATGTAACAATATCGCTTTACTTTTTTCAATTGTTTGATAAAACTACATACTAAACTTATCAAATGAATGAAAGTCAGAAACATCATGTTCAGATTAAACACGACTATGTTAAATTAATACTTTTCTTAGAAAAACACATTTTAAACTGGATTGTGAAAGTAATGCAAATATTTCCTAAAACAACATGATGAACTTTAAGTCTTTCAAGAGTCTGAAAATGTAAACGTCTCTTCATAAAAGAATACTGCAATTTTTGTCAAATTACAAGTGTATCATTGAATGTTTTATTAATATCTACTGTTATGAAATAAGAAAATCGATAAAAACTTGAGGTCGTTAAATGAATCAGAAATACTTACAGTTAACTTCCAGTCTGGTTCCTCCACCAAAAGTCCACCACAGTGATACAAACTGATTAAACAGTCGTACAAAAACCTCTGACTGCAGAGACACGCTCTCTGACCCTGAAACAAACATGTCATATTTGTCTACAGTCACTGGATAAAATCACAAAATATAAATACAAATGTCACACATTTCCAAACTCATTTCTTTTGTAGGCAAGATTTTTTTAAATTAATTATTTCTTTACTTTTGACAGAAATAACCACTTATATTGGAAAAACATGCCAAAGTTTACGACTTATAAAAACTTCATATTCTTATGTGTAACAAAGTAAATTTCAAATAGCAGCTGGATTTCATTCATTCGACTTATATATAAAGTTTAAAGTAAACGTCAGGAAACTTTAGAGACAAAGTAAACAAAATGACAAGTCTAAATACATAATAAAAGTGTCTAGTTGTAATGATGTTCACATGGATTTAAATATGAGGAGAGGAAATCTATTTTCTGTGAAAAACAAAGTTGATGAAAAGAATCATAAATACAAAAAGTGTGATTTCTTTTGTTAACTGGTGACACATCCAGGGTGTTTGACCTTTAACCTGAACAGAACTGTGATACTGGAGACTTCAGCCGACCCCCGTGACCTTTGGTGGAAATAAGTGGAGATGGATGGATGGATGGATGGATGGATGGATGGATGGATGGATGGATGGATGGATGGATGGATGGATGGATCTGTAGTGACAATATTTCCTTTTCCCAACAAATTAACAACAAATTAATCAACATTATAAAAACATGTCCTAAAGAGTTTCTCTGATTTAAATTTGTTCAAAATTCTGTTTTCAAACTTGATAACTTCTTGATAGTGCAGAAAACATATTGATCTATTGATAAAAACATCATCAGATTATTTTGAAATGTCTGTTGAAGTGGGTGAGAACATTTCCATAGAAACACTTTGCATCAGCAGCACCATGCTCCAGTGATCTGGGAGACTTTATAGTCCTGACACTTGAACTCTGGATGACTGACAGCTGTCCTTCATGACAACAGAAGACACAGAAATCCTCCTGATGAAAAACATGACTTTGACCTGCGTCCTCATCTGGACTCTCCTCTGCTGCTGCTTCACAGGTAAAGTCCAGAGAATCCAACTTCTCTCCTCTATGAACATCTGTCCCTCTGAAATGAAGCTGACAAAACCATCAAGCTGTTTTCTGTTTTTGTCTCTGTATCCTCAGAGTCCAGAGGTCAGGTCACAGTGATTCAGCCTAAATCAGTGACTTCTGCTCTGGGAGGCTCCGTCACTATCACATGTAAAACCAGTCAGGATGTTTATGTTTATAGCGGGAACAGCTATTTATCCTGGTACCAACAGAAAGATGGAGGAACTCCTAAACTACTCATTTATGCTGCTAGCAGCAGAACATCAGGGACACCAAGTCGTTTTACAGGCAGTGGATCAAACTCTGACTTCACTCTGACCATCAGTGGAGTTCAGGCTGAAGATGCAGCAGTTTATTACTGTCAGAGTGCTCACTACATCAACAGTCAGTGGTTGTTCACACAGTGAAAAACAGTCGTACAAAAACCTCCCTCAGTCAGACTGAACAGAAACTGAACTGACTGATACACTTCACTGAACACACACACACACACACACACACACACACACACACACACACACACACACACACACACACACACACACACAACAGAGGGATAATTAAATATGATGATGAAGGAGCAAGAGACAAAAGGAAAAGTAGTGACTGTTGAAGTAATCTGCTGCAGAATGTGAACAGAGGACATTACAGAAGACACTACATGTTAACTCCCATTTAAAATGCTTCTGGTAATAAATAATCAATCTTATTTATAATTTCAGATCCTTCTAAAATTATTCTGATTAAATTGATTGCAGTCTTCAGAAATCACATTTCTGTCCACTCAAGTTCATACTGATCACCAAGCAGCTCCACTCTCTTATTCCAGGACGGACACTTCAGTCTCCAGAAGGACCAACATGGTAAAAGCTGAACATCAAACACAAAGTTTTAAAACGTTTGTTCATAAACTACTGACTAACATCATGGAGGGTTTTACTATGCAGTTTTATAAAGTCAATGAAAACACACATCTGTCTACAAATCCTATTGAAAGAATGACTGGATGATGTTCCAGAGAAAACTCCAACAACCCCCAGTTCAATAATGTTGAATAAAATCCAGAATTATGTTCAACCTACTTAAATAACAAGTGCTGTTATAAATAATTGGAAATACAGATGCACTTAGTCTAAAACCAAAGACAGTTAATGACTGAAACTATCAGAGATCCTCAAACGTGTTTGAGCCTTCAAGACTCAGAGCTTCTGTCGTTGAAAGGTCCATGTTACAAACTTCAAATTTAACTGTACATTATGAACAATGATCTATTTGTGTTACCCACTTGTTACCCATTCGTCTTCATGAAAATGTTAGAATTGATTCAGTTTTTCCTCATTGTTGTTCTGATGTAACAGCAAAATACTAAAAACAAAGATCACTGAGCTTCTTCCCCGTCCAAATAATGATCGTTCGTATGGATGTTGATCAGTTTTCATCATCAGACTCCTGGATCTCAGTCTGCAGGACAGACTGTTTCCATCACATGTATCACAAGTTCCAGTGTCGGCACATGCCTCACCTGCACATGCCTCACCTGCACATGCCTCACCTGCACATGCCTCACCTGCACATGCTTCACCTGCACATGCCTCACCTGCACATGCCTCACCTGCACATGCCTCACCTGCACATGCCTCACCTGCACATGCCTCAACTGCACATAATTCACCTGCACATGCCTCAACTGCACATGCCTCACCTGCACATGCCTCAACTGCACATGCCTCACCTGCACATGCCTCAACTGCACATAATTCACCTGCACATGCCTCAACTGCACATGCCTCACCTGCACATGCCTCACCTGCACATGCCTCAACTGCACATAATTCACCTGCACATGCCTCACCTGCACATGCCTCACCTGCACATGCCTCACCTGCACATGCCTCAACTGCACATGCCTCAACTGCACATGCCTCACCTGCACATGCTTCACCTGCACATGCCTCACCTGCACATGCTTCACCTGCACATGCCTCACCTGCACATGCCTCACCTGCACATGCTTCACCTGCACATACTTCACCTGCACATGCCTCACCTGCACATGCCTCACCTGCACATGCCTCACCTGCACATGCCTCAACTGCACATGCCTCAACTGCACATGCCTCACCTGCACATGCTTCACCTGCACATGCCTCACCTGCACATGCCTCACCTGCACATGCTTCACCTGCACATACTTCACCTGCACATGCCTCACCTGCACATGCCTCACCTGCACATGCCTCACCTGCACATGCCTCACCTGCACATATTTTAAATAAGTTATGTGAAAAAAACATACATATGTTACTCTAGATGTTCTCAATCTAAAGTTTGATGTATGTCTTATATAATGGACATCTCATGTTGTTTTATAATTATCAACAACAGTCACCATCTCCTGCTGTAAGAGTTTTAAATAAATAAACAATAACACACTTTTAGACTTGTTGATTCCAAGATTCCCAGAGTTTGTTGATAGGAAAGATTCACATTTATTTCCGTACAGATGCATCTGGAAATCCCATTAACATGCACAAATGCCGGCATACAGATGAGATCTAAACACTTTTGCGTGCACCCCCTTCATGTGTCCATCTTTGTGGATGAGACCACAGTCTCCAAACACCACCACTTTTCTACTCACACAACAACACTCTCACAGCCAAAGGAGATACGTAATAAAACAATAAACCTAATACTCTACCATTTCCCTTTAGTATGTTACTCATTGCTGAGATGAAATATAAATGAAGCTAATAATTTATCATTTTCCTTCAACTCCCCCTTTTGATCTCCTATAAGAGATCGTCTCTTCGTCCACTGCTGAGGTCATCCTCATCCTTGTTAACTCGAACTTCCAGCAGTTACTCCTGACCTACTTAGGATTTCCCTGAAAAAGGCACCATTTCTAACACAGTATAAACAAACCTATTAACCAAAAATCACACATTAAACATTAATACAATGATGAATGTAAAAGAATATCTCTTTCTTCTTTTGATGTCTTGTTTTTTTTCTTTCTTACAGACACAGGGGTAGACTACCCTGTGCCTCTACCTGGACCAGGACATTATTCTGCAGTTTTCTCGAGGTCAAGGTTTTATTCCTTCCATACTGTCCAGTCTGAATCTCATTCCAGGTCCGGCTGGGCTCTGCAGTTGCTGCACACTGTGACCGATGAAAACAGGTGTCGCTCTGCCGTCAACCTGAAGTGCATGTGAGGTCCTTTCCGTCACCTGGACTGGACCTGTCCACCTGGGCTCTGACCACTTTCGTTTGATGACTTTAGGAAGCATCCACTCCGTATCAGGAGGTCCTGCTCCCTCCCGCCTCCTCTGGTTATCCTGCATCTGTTTTGAGAAACTTGTGACCACAGTTTTCAATTCCTTGAACACAACATCAAAGTCCAAGTCAAGTTTATTGTCAATTCTACTACATGTGAGATACATCTAGAGAATCAAAATTGCGTTACTTTCAAACCCTCGGTGCTACACAATAAATTAATTTTAAACACAAAGTGCAAATTAAAAAGAAACAAGTTATGGCATGATGTTGGGTTTAAGTGTACAACAGTTTTTAAAGTGTGTGATGGTCCTGCAGGTGTTCATCTTATCGGTCTGGTTAAAGTGACCTGGTGCAAAGAAGGCGGTCCAGTTCTGCCAAAAGTTCCTGGTGCAGATACTGAGGTCAGAGTGAGTGAGGGGGGTGCAGGGAGGGAAACGGTGGAAGAGCAGGGAGAGTGTTCAGCGTCCTGACGGCCTGGTGGATGAAACTGTCCCTCAGTTAGCTGGTTCTGGCCCGGAGGGTCCGCAGCCTCCTCCCTGATGGCAGCAGACTGAAGAGGCTGTGTGACGGGTGGGTGGGGTCTCTCACAATGCTGAGGGCTTTGCGAGTCAGACGGCTGCTGTAAATGTCCTGAAGTGAGGGGAGGGAGACATCAACGATCTTCTCAGCTGCTCTCGCGACACGTTGGAGAATCTTGCGGCAGGTTGCGGTGCAGCTCCGTACCACGCGGTGATGCAGCTGGTCAGGATGCGGTGCAGATCCGTACCACACGGTGATGCAGCTGGTCAGGATGCTCTCGATGGTGCCTCTGTAGAAGGTGTACCTGATAGGGGGCCGGGGCTCTGGCTCTTCGCAGTTTACGGAGGAAGTAGAGATGCTGTGCCTTCTTGGTGAGTGATGCGGTGTTAACGGTCCAGGAGAGGTCCTCTGAGATGTGGACACCCAGGAACTTGGTGCTGCTCACCCTCTCCACAGCAGCACCATTGATGTTCAGAGGAGCATGCTGGGTGTGTTGTCTCCTGAAATTGGCAACAATCTCCTTGGTCTTCTTCACGTTCAGGGAGAGATTGTTGTCGCTGCACAACTCAGCCAGGCGGCTCACTTCGCTCCTGTAGTTTGACTCATCGTTGTTGTTGAGGAGACCCACCACAGTCGTGTCGTCCGCAAACTTTATGAAGAGGTTGGAGCTGTGCATCGGTGTGCAGTCGTGGGTCAGCAGGGTGAAGAGGAGGGGGCTCAGCACACATCCCTGGGGGGCCCCTGTGCTCAGTGTGATGGTGCTGGATGTGTTGCCGCCGACCCGTACTGCCTGTGGTCTCCCAGTCAGGAAGTCCAACAGCCAGTTGCACAGCGAGGTGTTGATCCCCAGCTGGTCCAGTTTGTGAACGAGCTGCTGGGGGATGATGGTGTTGAATGCTGAACTGAAGTCGATGAAAAGCATTCTCACATAAGCATTTCTAGTGTCCATATGTGTGATGGCTGTATGGATGGCAGTGAAGATGGCGTCGTCAGTGGACCGGTTGGAGCGAAATGCGAAATGGTAGGGGTCCAGAGAGGGGGGGAGGGCAGCCTTGATATGATGCATGACTAGCCGTTCAAGGCACTTCATGATGATGGGAGTCAGTGCAACTGGACGGTAGTCGTTGGAGCAGGAGGGAGATGACTGTTTTGGGACCGGACGGATGTTGGTGGCTTTGAAGCACGTGGGAACCACCGCCTGACTCAGTGACATGTTAAAGATGTCTGTGAAGACATCCGTGAGTTCTCCTGCACAGTCTCTCAGTACACGACCAGGTATGGTGTCAGGACCTGGAGCTTTGCGAGCGTTGATCCTGCTGAGGGATCTCCTCACACTGTAAATCACTGTTTTTGACATGTGTCCCATTATCAGATCTTACCTTTACTGGAAACCCATGTCGGGGATGTACGGATTTACCACAAATATTATCACTGACTTACCATCCTCCTTTCTGGTGGGACATGCCTCTGGCCATCCGGTGAAACTGTCCACACATCAATACATACCTGTATCCTTTCACTGGAGTAATCATATCTGTGTAATCAATGATTATTTCCTGTCCCGCTCTTGTCTGGATGGGAAAAATTCCCTTTTACTGGTTTTACAGTGGGTCTTGTAATATACTGAGTACAGATCTTACACATTTTCACATAGTTCTTTGTGATGTCTTCCAGGAAAAGATGCCACCAGTGATAAAAGTTTCTATCCATCTGTGCTGCTCCTACATGACAACAGAAAACACAGAAATCCTCCTGATGACAAACACTTAATTCAGATTTCATTATTAACATCCAAAACACCAGTTGATCAAACAATCTCCACACAAGATCCATTTATCAACTGCCGTGGAGCTTCAGTCACGTCACCTGATCTTCTCAGCAGATGGAGGTGAATTTTATGCTTTTTTGGAAAATATTATTTAAAATTTCAGTTTATTTATTTATTTATTTTACTTTTGATAAATAGGCGTGAATAAAATGGTGGCCTAGTGGTTACAGTGATGAGCTTGGGCGTGGAGGAAGTGGAGGACCCAGGTTCAAGCCCAGGGCTTCCCACAATGGTAAATCACTGGGGGCCCCTGAGCAAGGCCCTTAACTCCCAATTTCTCCCCGGGCTGGTGCTGGTAGCCCACTGCTCACTAGTGAAACTAGTTGATGGGTTAAAAGCAGAGGTCCAATTTCGGTGTGCATTGTACATACGTGGTGTGCACAGGGCCATACTGACAAGAATGGTAAAGAAAAATGTATCAAATGTGGATTTTCATGTATGTTGGTGAAATGTTTACGATGGATCTGAATGAATCAATAATTTACCTGAGATAATTAACTGTGTTCCTTTATGACTCATAACAGCTTCACCTGCTGACATCTCCACATTTCAAATGATCCAAAACTATAAATCTGGATTTATATTTACATGATTGTCAGTTTTTACATTCAACAATAAATAATTAAATCTATAAAACTCTCAACAGTGAAGATTAAACAGTGTGATATGATGACAACAGTTTCAACTGACTGACTGTATTTTAAGGATATTTGTTTTACAACTGAAGAACATCAATTCAAACCAACAGGCACTTGTATTGTTGCTTCATTTTTATTAAAGATCCAGGAATCCATGAAGGTTTGATCTTACACACACAAAAATAACAACTAATCTTAAAACATGTAGAGAAACACAGTCAGATGAGTTTGTATTGAAGCACAAGTATGACTTTATTGTTTGAAATGATTAAATCCATGAACAAAACAACAAGTATGAAACATGATTGTTGAAACATTTAATGGGAAACACAAAAGAGCAGATTGACAGAAACAGAAGACTAAAACCAGTCTGAGAGTCCCAGTGAGTCAGGTCAGGACTGGGAGCACTGGTCTCTCCTCAGAGTCTCTGAGACTGGGGTCTGGGAGCCCTGGGTGGCCTCACAGGTCACAGAGACCGCCTTGGTCCACTGGTCTGCAGGGAGTCTGAGGGTGCTGCTCCAGCTGTAGTGGCCGTCCTCCTGCAGCAGCCCGGGGCTCCTGCTCTCCTCCCAGCTGCTGCTGCTGCTGCTGCCCACCACCTTCCAGGACAGACTCCAGTCTGAGGGGAAGCCCTTGTTGGCCAGACACATGAGTGTGGCCTTCCCCTGCTGCAGCTCCCCACTGGACAGTACTGTCAGGGAGGGGGGGACTCGACCCACTGCAGAGAGAGAAGACATGATACAGTCGAGATGAAAAGTCCACCTCAGTGTTTCACTTCCCTTTCTTATGTCAGTAACCATGACAACAGACAGGCATCGCTGCTGAACCGCAGCAACAGACAGGTTCCAGAACTGAAGATAAAACTGTCAGAACATTTCATTCTTTAGATGTTTTTCTGCTTTCTTTTTAGTACAAATCTAAAAAAGTACTTAAAATCTTAACATACTTCTAAAACCTGTATAAAAAAAAAAACTTAAATTCAAAATGTAACAATATCTCATTCATGGCTTGATGTGATGGTATGATGGTTGTTGACTCACTCAGGTGTCTCACTATTTTAAATGTGTGTTTTAATAACAGTAACACCAAAACCTGTCATTCTGATAGCTAAATAACTTTTATAATTATTAAATGTATTACGAACATTTTCTCCTTAAATAAAAATACTGTTCACCACTGAACTACTTTTAAAACTACATATTAAACTCATCAAAACAATGAAAGTCAGAAACCTCATATTCATATTTAACACTGACATTTAGATATATTTAACAGGACTAAGTTAAATTAAAACTTTGTTTTAAAAAAACACATTTTAAACTGGATTGTGAAAGTAACGCAAATATTTCCTAAAAACAACATGATGAACTTTAAGTTATTCAACAGTTTGAAATGTAAACTTCTCCTGATAACAAATTACTGCATTTTTTGCTAAATTACAAGTGTATCATTGAATGTTTTAGTAATGTCTACTCTTATGAAATAAGAAAATAGATAAAAACTTGAGGTCGTTAAATGAATCAGAAATACTTACAGTTAACTTCCAGTCTGGTTCCTCCACCAAAAGTCCACCACAGTGATACAAACTGATTAAACAGTCGTACAAAAACCTCTGACTGCAGAGACACGCTCTCTGACCCTGAAACAAACATGTCATATTTGTCTACATCCACTGGATAAAATCACAAAATGAAAATATAAATGTCACACATTTCCAAACTCATTTCTTTTGTAGGCAAGATTTTTTTTAATTAAATCTTTCTTTACTTTTGACAGAAATAACCAGTTATATTGGAAAAACGTGCCAAAGTTTACGACTTCATATTCTTATGTGTAACAAAGTAAAACTCAAATACCAGCTGGATTTCATTCATTAGTATTACATATATAGTTTAAAGTAAACGTCAGGAAACTTTAGTGACAAATGGAAATAAGTGGAGATGGATGGACGGACGGACGGACGGACGGACGGACGGAAGGACGGACAGATGGATAGATGGATGGATCTGTACTGACAATCTTTCCTTCTTCCAACAAATTGACAACAAATTAATCAACATTATAAAAAACATGTCCTGAAGAGTTTCTCTGATTTAAATTAGTTCAGAATTCTGTTTTCAAACTTGAAAACTTCTGGATAGTGCAGAAAACATATTGATCTATTGATAAAAACATCATCAGGTTATTTTGAAATGCCTGTTGGAGTGGGTGAGAACATTTCCATAGAAACACTTTGCATCAGCAGCACCATGCTCCAGTGATCTGGGAGACTTTATAGTCCTGACACTTGAACTCTGGATGACTGACAGCTGTCCTTCATGACAACAGAAGACACAGAAATCCTCCTGATGAAAAACATGACTTTGAGCTGCGTCCTCATCTGGACTCTCCTCTGCTGCTGCTTCACAGGTAAAGTCCAGAGAATCCAACTCCTCTCCTCTATGAACATCTGTCCCTCTGAAATGAAGCTGACAAAACCATCAAGCTGTTTTCTGTTTTTGTCTCTGTATCCTCAGAGTCCAGAGGTCAGGTCACAGTGATTCAGCCTAAATCAGTGACTTCTGCTCCGGGAGGCTCCGTCACCATCACATGTAAAACCAGTCAGGATGTTTATGTTTGGAGCTGGAACCACTATTTATCCTGGTACCAACAGAAAGATGGAGGAACTCCTAAACCACTCATTTATTCTGCTAGCACCAGAGTATCAGATACACCAAGTCGTTTTACAGGCAGTGGATCAAACTCTGACTTCAGTCTGACCATCAGTGGAGTTCAGGCTGAAGATGCAGCAGTTTATTACTGTCTGAGTCAACATCACATCAATAGTCAGTATGTGTTCACACAGTGAAAAACAGTCGTACAAAAACCTCCCTCAGTCAGACTGAACAGAAACTGAACTGACTGATACACTTCACTGAACAGATACTTGAAGAAAGTTATAAAACACAAAAAAAAACTATTTTATTAATTCTTCACTGAAAAATTTGGTTTCTAAAACGTCTTCAAATTAAATGGAAGTGACTGTTTTTTTTTTTTTTTTAATACATTAAGACAGTGTTTAAATGGGTCAGGCCCAACTAAATACAGAAAATCATTCTTCACCTGACTATCTAGGAGGAAGGACAGTTTTGTTGGAGAAGTTCCAATATATAATATTAGGGGTCCTCAACCTGGCTGGAGTTAAAGGATAAATCAGCAGCAACTAGAAGGGATGCAGAGACAGAGTATACTTCGTTCACAATGTCTCGGAAGTTGTTTTAAATTCTCTCCAAAATTTTTCAGATGGGAGGAAGACAAGCTGGCAGCTATTGGGACAGTGTGGGAGAAGATAGAGCATTCCCCACTACTCTATAATCCAGGTTACGATCCTAATGTAATTATGTAAAACCAATATTGTTGCCTCTGAACTTGTGTCTCAGAGCTGCTTTGGAAAACTGCTTGAATAAATTATTTTTCATATTTAATTCTTCTTTCGTGTGCTTTCTTTGTGGGCATTGTGTTGTTGTATGTAATGAGCAGCGTGCTGGCTTGGCGGTTGGTGTTGTTGCCTCACAGTGGGAATGTTCCTGGTTTGACTCCCAGCAGGGTTTTTCTGCATGAGATTTGCATGTTCTCAGAGCCCTGTAACACATCAGATGGATCAGTCAAAGCACAGAGCACATGTCGGTTGTCAGGGTCACCAGCACACTTCAGGGGTTTCTGGTGGTAACAATTAAAGATGTTGGATGGATGGATTTTATTATTTGAGATTGGTGCAGCTAGAACTTTCTACTGAGCAAATTTGACCCTATAATAGTTTTAACACACCTCCCACCCATTAACAAATGTTATAAGAATATTTAAAAGGATTGGGACTTTATCCTATGATTGACAGAAGGACGGAAAGTGGGACCAAATCAACCAGATTATTAATTGTAGTGTTCTTGCAGTGGACGATGTCCTCTGATCAAACAGCAACTCAGTCTCTTTACCCTGAAAAACACATGCAGTCAATAACTGCTTCTCTAACATCATTACTCATGTCTTTCTCTTTGTATTATTTCATATATTAGACATTTAATGGTTATTTAGAGGCAGTAAGTTTGTACTATTTTACAAACACTTCCTCTGCGTTTTGAATTAGTTTATGTAAATTAATGATGTTGTGGTGTAACAAACGTTTTACCACGCATTGATTTGTAGTTCTAGTAATGATCAAATGAGTAAAAGTGAATAGCTTTTTCTTCCATAAAAACAGACCGCAGGACGTATTACTTGCCAGATTTTGTCATGCCCAGACCCATGAATGATATCACCACACAGCTCTCCTTGGGCTCTTTATTATCAGGCTGGTTATTGGTGCAGCTCTTGTATTTATCATTATTGAAGTCTGTATCACCCAGCGTCCACTTCCACCTGATGAAGTCATCATGACGCCCAATCCACACAAATTTTCCATGACTCTGGTTTGCACATAGTGACTTATAGTTTTCATGATGGTTGTCAACAGTGGCGAGATCAGCATACGCCTCTCTGCAGTATCTCTGATCTTCAGCCCATGTTGTTAGGGGTCGTTGGGTGTCTTTGGTTGTTGTTGGGTGTCATTGGGGGTCGTTGGGGGTCGTTGGTGGTTGTTGGGGATTGTTGGAGGTTGTTGGGGGTCATTGGGTCTCGTTGGGGGTCGTTGGTGGTTGTTGGGTGTTGTTGGGTTTCGTTGGGGGTCATTGGGTATCGTTGGTGGTTGTTGGGGGTCGTTGGGGGTCATTGGGTATCGTTGGGGGTCGTTGGGTGTCGTTGGTGGTTGTTGGGTGTCGTTGGGTGTCGTTGGGTATCGTTGGGGGTCATTGGGTATTGTTGGGGGTAGTTGGTGTTTGTTGGGTGTCGTTGGGGGGTCGTTGGGGGTCATTGGGTATCGTTGGGGGTCGTTGGGGGTCGTCGGCGGTTGTTGGGGGTCGTTGGGGGTCGTTGGGGTCGTTGGGGGTTGTTGGAGGTCGTTGGGGGTTTTCTTCCCATGGTGTTACTCTCTAAACTTGGTCATCAACGGCACTGAAAGCCCTGATGGACAAAGGAGTACTTGTCCTTATAATAAAATGGGAGTGGATTCCTCTGCAATATGGTAACTGTGCAAAATGAAAAAAAAAAAGTAAGTAAAGAAAAGAAAGTACGAGAATTAAGAGAAACGTAAGTATTCAATTATTAGCCCCATTTCATTTAAACTATGATGTGCCAGGACGTGATTATTGTCAGCTCCCAAAAGAAACATTAATTTTAGTCACGTAAAAAATGTGACACCCCATTTTTTGTGAAATATTTAATCTGCAAGTTATAGTTTTTAGATGTGAGAGGGTGTCACATGTTAGTTCTTTAAAGCTCTTTCAAAAACTTTTGCAAAGTTGGTTCTGATTTTTTCCACTCAAATCAGGTACTGTAATAAATTAAATCTAGATTGTCCTAATATCTCTGTGGAACAATGTTAGATTTTGACATTTTGCTTTAACATCCTCAGGTTTGGCATTAAGTTCAACCAAAGACGTTTGCACTTCACAGTACAGTTATCCATAAATGTTTCTGTCAAATTCAGTCAAACTGAAGTTATTTCCACCCTCTATAAGCATAGATTATGTTTATTGTCTGTTAAGTTTATTCTGCATGTGTATTATGTTATATTAATGGAGTAAATGTGCATAATTACTTCTTTATTATTTTTGTTTAGTGCAAATAAAACTGCATTCACATATCCAGTAATGTAAGTTTCTTTACTCCAGGAGTCTTTGGATCGTGGAAAGAAACAGAAGTACCTGCAAAAAAGAGATTGGAAACAAATCATATAATAAAACAGGTGACAACTTCTCCTGCTTTAGATCTGTGTTTACTTAATCAATACCTTGTTTCCAGGAGAACACTCATGTTTGGTTAATGTTGGTGATTTAAGAAAGCTTAAACTAATTATGTAAAACCAATATTGTTGCCTCACTGGCTGTGTGGAAAGAACTCAGACTCTTATTTTCATACATCCATAAGGTGGTGAAATGAGGCGCTTGACCTTCTGCTCCAGGGCTGTTAAAACGGTCAAGCAAGCCAACCAAAGGTGATCAACATTTCATAAACATCACTAACAGTATCAGTTGAAAAAGTCTTTGTCATGTAGTTAAGTGATAAAAGGCCTCCCTCAGTTCATTAAAAAGTGCAGCTCTTTTTCTCTATGCAGATTCAGTGCGTTGCTTCAGGGAAACTAATTCATTTGTTGTTACAGATATTTGTCACAAGGTGGGGTGAGTGCTGGGTGAGCACACGTGTCTAAGTGAGAAGGCAGCAGATACATGTCCTGTTTGGCTGAACAGGGCAGAGGTGAGTGAAAAATGTGGTTTTATTTCTGTTTGTAAAAAGATTGAGAATTAAATGACTAAAAGACACACTGGGTCCTTCCTTAAGTGTGCAGCATTTGCCAAATCAAAATGTTGGCTGTGTTGCTCTGCTGTGGTAACAACTCTGATAAAAGAGGCATATTTATTTATCAGGCAGAATGAGATGCGGTGCTGTCGCTCTGTAGCTGATCAATACAAAATCTACTGGAATAAGTAAGTGGGGACATAATGTTATGGCATTTAACAGGAAGGATATTTATCATGGGCAGCACGGTGGCTTAGTGGTTAGCACTGTTGCCGTACAGCAAGAAGATCCCGGTTCAATTCTCGGCCCGGTGGGTAGTTCTGTGTGGATTTTGAATGTTCTCCCCGTGCTTGCGTGGTTTCCTCCGGGTACTCAGGCTTCCTCCCACAGTCCAAAAAACATGCAGGGTAGGTTAATTGATCATCCTAAATTCTCCCTAGGTGTGAATGTGAGCGTGATTGGTTGTTTGTCTTCTATGTGGCCCTGGATAGACTGGCGACCTGTCCAGGGTGGACCCCTGCCTTTCGCCTGATATGCGTCGGGATAGGCTCCGACAGACCCCCGTGACCCGGAAACGGATGAAGCGGGTATAGATAATGGATGGTTGGATGGATATTTATCATTAAGATTGCTGCGGCCTAAACCTTTGTCAGAGCAAGTTATAAATTATTATATTCTGAACACACCTTCCACCTAGAAAATCTAAGATGTAAGGAAAGATTTTAAAATGCAGAATGAAGAAAAAAAAAGAGTTTTAAGCTGCAACTGATGAACATGAAAGTTTTAAAAATGTGACTAAAGTCAAATTCTGAGCAAACAAAAAACCCAGACCTTGAATTATTAACTACGGACACATTCAAAGTCATGAAATAAATGAAGAGATTCAGTCTCAAAATCAGAGATTCAGTCTCAAAATCAGAAAACATGTGAAACCTTGTACAAGGTTCCTTAATAACAATTAACAAATGTATGTACTGATAAACTGCATCATCAGAGTGACTGAAGTCTGTTGGAGTGGGTGAGAAGATTTCCATAGAAACACTTTGCATCAGC
Organism: Xenentodon cancila; assembly: GCA_014839995.1. Lineage (NCBI taxonomy): Eukaryota > Metazoa > Chordata > Actinopteri > Beloniformes > Belonidae > Xenentodon > Xenentodon cancila. The sequence continues at coordinate 5,594,279 of CM026217.1, forward strand.
AGCACCATGCTCCAGTGATCTGGGAGACTTTATAGTCCTGACACTTGAACTCTGGATGACTGACAGCTGTCCTTCATGACAACAGAAGACACAGAAATCCTCCTGATGAAAAACATGACTTTGACCTGCGTCCTCATCTGGACTCTCCTCTGCTGCTGCTTCACAGGTAAAGTCCAGAGAATCCAACTCCTCTCCTCTATGAACATCTGTCCCTCTGAAATGAAGCTGACAAAACCATCAAGCTGTTTTCTGTTTTTGTCTCTGTATCCTCAGAGTCCAGAGGTCAGGTCACAGTGATTCAGCCTGAATCAGTGACTTCTGCTCCGGGAGGCTCCGTCACCATCAAATGTAAAACCAGACAGAATGTTTATAGCTCCAATCTTTTATCCTGGTACCAACAGAGAGATGGAGGAACTCCTAAACTACTCATTTATTACGCTAGCAGCAGAGCATCAGACACACCAAGTCGTTTTACAGGCAGTGGATCAAACTCTGACTTCACTCTGACCATCAGTGGAGTTCAGGCTGAAGATGCAGCAGTTTATTACTGTCAGAGTTTTCACATCATCAACAGTCAGTGGTTGTTCACACAGTGAAAAACAGTCGTACAAAAACCTCCCTCAGTCAGACTGAACAGAAACTGAACTGACTGATACACTTCACTGAACACACACACACAGACACACACACACACACACACACACACACACACACACACACACACACACACACACACACACACAACCACACACACACACACACACACACACACACACACACGCACACACACGCACACACACACACATCAAACTCTTTAACGAGGATTAAAGTCAACATCTAACATGTATGTGAACCATCATGGATGGATTTTATTTTATTACATTCTCTGTTTGTTGGTATCAGATTTTCCAAGATGATGAAGGTTTTTCCTACTGGGACAGTTAGATCAGGAAAACTTATTAATGACCTTTGACCTCAGCTTAACAAAAGTCTTGATAATGACATGACTCCCTAAATAGTTGTTTGATGTTTACAACATACGTGTTTTACAATACGTTTCTGTTCATGCTTCACTCTCTTTCAATCTTGTCTTTTAATCTTCTGCAGTCAAACTGTGTCCATCTCTGCCTTGTTAACATGACACAACCTGCAGAGTTGTTGCTTGAAAGGATAATAGTGCTAAAAAATAAAAATAACAATAATTAAACTGCTGAGACAGAATCCGTCCTCACACAGTATGTGAGCAACTCCCACCAGAGAAACGTTAATGCTCATGTCTAAAAACAATGAAGTTATTGTTGATTAACAGCTGCTGCTGCTTCTAAGTTTAATGTTTAATTCACTTTTACACCCAGATGACAACAAACATGCAGATTTGAGACTTTCCAACAAACACCAGAAAACATTGACAGTTTTCTCTGTAGTTTCAGTCAAATGTTGGACAGTCTCCAGACCTCCTTTTGCCACAGTGTCATTCAAACACCTCGTCTCCGGTGGACCCACTCCTAACATCACCCATGATCCCACTGCACATCTCACACATCTCTGTTCAGGTTCTGTCACAGTTTATTTTATTTTATTTTGGAAAAGTGAACTGTTCCAGTTGTTGCTGGTTTCCTCGTCTCTCCTCACTGGACGGGTTGGACACAGACGGGTCTGTGACATCAGGGGGAAGAAACAGTGAGAGTGTATTTTCCATGTAGGTGGACGACGTCTGCAGAGAAAGTAAACTATGAGCAGTTTATGCAGGACATGTAACTAGAGGTTGATGTCAGTGTTAATGTCCAAATATGTGTCCAGTTGACTGTGATTCAAACATCTTATTTTATTTATTTTATGTTTAACAGCAGCGTTCTTTGAGGAACATTTGATGGGTTCCAACCATCAAAAATACTCAACAGTTTCAGTCATACGTTGTTTTATTCTCAAATACTCTTTTCAGAGAGAACAGGTAGTCCTTGTCTCCTGGTCATCAGCCGCCCCTCCACTTCCAGGTGTTACTGTCTAAATACAGGAGATGTTGCTGGTCTGAGTGACAGCTGGTCCTCTCTCTGCCCTGTGATGAACTGAACCACTGCTACACAGCTTCCCCCACCACCTGAACCAAAACCACACCGCACCAAAATAGAATGAATCAAAAAGAAATGATTAACCTTAGTCCTAAAGGTAAAGAGGGATTGTTTATTTTGAATGCAAATTGGGAATTGTTTCTTCAAGAAAAGACCTTGATAACTAAATACTTTATCAGGTCATTATATTTCTGAAACCTTTTGGAAACAGAGGTAAGTCTGCAGACTTCTATTTAAATAGTATCAAACTCTAAGTTTACACCAGAAAAGATGTAGATATTATGTACAATGTACGATATTATGAATGAAATATTTTACAAGGTTCCTTAATAACAATTAACAAATGTATCTACTGATGAACTGCATCATCAGAGTGACTGAAGTCTGTTGGAGTGGGTAAAAACATTTCCATAGAAACACTTTGCATCAGCAGCACCATGCTCCAGTGATCTGGGAGACTTTATAGTCCTGACACTTGAACTCTGGATGACTGACAGCTGTCCTTCATGACAACAGAAGACACAGAAATCTTCCTGATGAAAAACATGACTTTGAGCTGCGTCCTCATCTGGACTCTCCTCTGCTGCTGCTTCACAGGTAAAGTCCAGAGAATCCAACTCCTCTCCTCTATGAACATCTGTCCCTCTGAAATGAAGCTGACAAAACCATCAAGCTGTTTTCTGTTTTTGTCTCTGTATCCTCAGAGTCCAGAGGTCAGGTAACAGTGATTCAGCCTAAATCAGTGACTTCTGCTCTTGGAGGCTCCGTCACCATCACATGTAAAACCAGTCAGGATGTTTATAGCTCCAACTATTTATCCTGGTACCAACAGAGAGATGGAGGAACTCCTAAACTACTCTTTTATTACGCTAGCAGCAGAGCATCAGGGACACCAATTCGTTTTAAAGGCAGTGGATCAAACTCTGACTTCAGTCTGACCATCAGTGGAGTTCAGGCTGAAGATGCAGCAGTTTATTACTGTCAGAGTCTTCACTACATCAACAGTCAGTATGTGTTCGCACAGTGAAAAACAGTCGTACAAAAACCTCCCTCAGTCAGACTGAACAGAAACTGAACTGACTGATACACTTCACTGAACACACACACACAGACACACACACACACACACACACACACACACACACACACACACACACACACACACACACACACACACACACACACACACACACACACACAACAGAGGGATAATTAAATATGGTGATGAAGGATCAAGAGACAAAATGAAAAGTAGCAGGAAGCAGCATCACCTCTGAGCAGAAATGTAACAAATAATAAACTACGTAAAACACAGAATATATAATTTTCACCTTTTACTGCCCATTTAAGGAAAACAAATTGAAAGTAACTCCTAAAATACTTTTCACATTTAGTTTAAAACACAAAACACCACTGCAGTAAGAGTCCATTTAGGACAAGTTAACATTTTACTTTCAAATTCTTGTTTACCTGAAATCTTAGAATAAATAAATGATTGTTGAAGTAATCTGCTGCAGAATGTGAACAGAGGACATTACAGAAGACACTACATGTTAACACCCATTTAAAAAGGCTTCTGGTAATAAATAATCAATACATATTATAATCAATGCATTTCCGATCCTTCTAAAAATATTCTGATTAAATTGATTACAGTCTTCAGAAATCACTTTTCGTTCGTACTGATCACCAAGCAGCTCCACTCTCTTATTCCAGGACGGACACTTCAGTCTCCAGAAGGACCAACATGGTAAAAGCAGAACATCAAACACAAAGTTTTAAAACGTTTGTTCATAAACTACTGACTAACATCATGGAGGGTTTTACTATGCAGTTTTATAAAGTCAATGAAAACACACATCTGTCTACAAATCCTATTGAAAGAATGACTGGATGATGTTCCAGAGAAAACTCCAACAACCCCCAGTTCAATAGTGTTGAATAAAATCCAGAATTATGTTCAACCTACTTAAATAACAAGTGCTGTCATAAATAATTGGAAATACAGATGCACTTAGTCTAAAACCAAAGACAGTTAATGACTGAAACTATCAGAGATCCTCAAACGTGTTTGTGCCTTCAAGACTCAGAGCTTCTGTCGTTGAAAGGTCCATGTTACAAACTTCAAATTTAACTGTACATTATGAACAATGATCTATTCCTGTTACCCACTTGTTACCCATTCGTCTTCATAAAAATGTTAGAATTAAATCAGATTTACCTCATTGTTGCTCTGATGTAACAGCAAAATACTAAAAACAAAGATCACTGAGCTTCTTCCACGTCCAAATAATGATCGTTCGTATGGATGTTGATCAGTTTTCATCATCAGACTCCTGGATCTCAGTCTGCAGGACAGACTGTTTCCATCATATGTATCGCAAGTTGCAGTGTCGGCACATGCCTCACCTGCACATGCCTCAACTGCACATGCCTCACCTGCACATGCCTCACCTGGACATGCCTCAACTGCACATGCCTCACCTGCACATGCCTCAACTGCACATGCCTCACCTGCACATGCCTCACCTGCACATGCCTCACCTGCACATGCCTCAACTGCACATGCCTCAACTGCACATGCCTCAACTGCACATGCCTCAACTGCACATGCCTCACCTGCACATGCCTCAACTGCACGTGCCTCACCTGCACATGCCTCAACTGCACATAATTCACCTGCACATGCCTCAACTGCACATATTTTAAATAAGTTATATAAAAAAAATAGATATGTTACTCTAGATGTTCTCAATCTAAAGTTTGATGTCTGTCTTATATAATGGACATCTCATGTTGTTTTATAATTATCAACAACACTCACCATCTCCTGCTGTCAGAGTTTAAAATAAATAAACAATAAAAAACTTTTATACTTGTTGATTCAAAGATGGGCAACACGGTGGCTTGGTGGTCAGCACTGTTGCCTCACAGCAAGAAGGTTCCTGGTTCGATTCCCGGCCCGGTGGGTCTTGCTGTGTGGAGTTTGCATGTTCTCCCTGTGCTTGCGTGGGTTCCCTCCGGGTACTCCGGCTTCCTCCCACAGTCCAAAAATATGCATGTAAGTTAATTGATCATTCTAAAATTCTCCCTAGGTGTGAATGTGAGTGTGATTGGTTGTTTGTGTTCTATGTGGCCCTGGATGGACTGGCGACCTGTCCAGGGTGGACCCCTGCCTTTCGCCTGATATGCGTCGGGATAGGCTCCGACAGACCCCCGTGAAATGGATTAAGCGGGTATAGATAATGGATGGATGATTCCAAGATTCCCAGAGTCCGTTGATAGGAAGGATTCACGTTTATTTCCGTACAGATGCATCTGGAAATCCAAGCGACATGCACAAATGCCGGCATACAGATGAGATCTACACACTTTTGCGTGCACCCCCTTTTTATACAATCCTGAGTTAATGCAAGTCTGTTTCCTGCCCTTTTTACAACGGTTTGTAACGTATCTCCTTCAGACTAAAACCTTCTCCTTAAGGCTTCACCCTGTTCATTACTGCACACCATAAAGCCTTTGTCTCTGCTCGTACCACTAAGTGACCAGTCCTCCTAATCAAAGGTGTTCCTTAACCCCATGTCCTCTGGTCAGCATGTTTCTTATCATCTGCCCATCTTTGTGGATGAGACCACAGTCTCCAAACACCACCACTTTACTACTCACACAGCAACGCTCTCACAGCCAAAGGAGATACGTAATAAAACAATAAACCTAATACTCTACCATTTCCCTTTAGTATGTTACTCATTGCTGAGATGAAATATGAATAAAGCTAATAATTTATCATTTTCCTTCAATTCCCCCTTTTGATCTCCTATAAGAGATCGTCTCTTCGTCCACTGCTGAGGTCGTCCTCATCCTTGTTAACTCGTACTTCCAGCAGTTTCTCCTGACCTACTTAGGATTTCCCTAAAAAAGGCGCCATTTCTAACACAGTAAAAACAAACCTATTAACCAAAAATCACACATTAAACATTAATACAATGATGAATGGAAAAGAATATATCTTTCTTCTTTTGATGTCTTCTTTATTCTTTCTTACAGACACAGGGGTAGACTACCCTGCGCCTCTACCTGGACCAGGACATTATTCTGCAGCTTTCTTGAGGTCTAGGTTTTATTCCTTTCAGACTGTCCAGTCTTGTAAGGAGAATTATTGTTAGTTGTCCTGGTCAGACCAAACATTGGTTATGTAAGATGTTTTTCTAATTGTTCCCTTATATCTGAGAAAAGTCTTGTTATTTCGTTAGTTCCTGAGAAAAGTCTTGTTATTTCTTTTGTGTGCCTGAGAGTTTTGTGTGCCTGAGAGAAGTTTTTGTTATTTTGTGAGTAGAGCTGGGAAAAGTCTGTTGTTTTGATAGCATGTTCTGAGAACGGTTCCTGGTTTACAAAACATGTTTTGTAAACCAGGATCTGTTCCCAAGAGCAGGGTCTGTCTGTGGGGTGGGGTTGGCCCCCCCCATCTCACACACGGCCCTTGTACGAGAGAATATAGCGACGGAAAGTCTCTGTCCGGGTCAGAGTCAGCTGCGGGTCACGTACGGATGCCCAGCAAGGTTGGAAGCTGCTTTTACCGGGACTGTTTGGCTCTCCAGTCCGTGTGTCAACGGTAAGGATGGAATGCTTCTTCTATGGTTTTTTGGAGCTATGCTCTGCAGGGGGTGAACGACACTTTCATCCTAGCATCATAGTAAATGAGAATAATGCATTTATGATAAACTTAAGTTTGTGTGAGTAATGCATTTTTGATAAACTGAAGTGACTGACTTTGGCTGTGCGCTGCGGGGGACACAGGTTGGTCCTTGCATCACAGTAGATGTGGTTTATGTATATATGAAAACCAAAGTGATTGATCCTGCTAGAATCACAGTGAGTGTGATTTTGTGTGTGCGTGAAATGTAGTTAACCAAAGTGAGAGACACTTTGGTTAGTCAGTGTTCTTTTGTGTGTGAAAGTGTGTGAAATACCTGTATAATATTCTATATGCATGCTTCATTCATATAATCCAAGTTATATTCTTTGTGTATGTTTTGCCTATATAACCAAATAGATTGCTTATGCTATGCTTTGCGTAAAATAAATATATATATATTGTTCATCAGAGTCTGTGTGTGCTTTCTGTGTGCCTACCTCCAACGAACCTTAAGAAAATTTCACACAACAAGTCTCATTCCAGGTCCTGCTGGGCTCTTCAGTTGCTGCACACTGTGACCAGTGAAAACAGGTGTCGCTCTGCCGTCAACCTGAAGTGCATGTGAGGTCCTCTCCGTCACCTGGACTGGACCTGTCCACCTGGGCTCTGACCACTTTCGTTTGATGACTTTAGGAAGCATCCACTCCGTATCAGGAGGTCCTGCTCCCTCCCGCCTCCTCTGGTTATCCTGCATCTGTTTTGAGAAACTTGTGACCACAGTTTTTAATTCCTTGAACACAACATCAGGTTTTGGTTTTGTTTGGAGACTCTTCCCACACTAAGGGAGCACTTAGTCCTGGAAAACTGTCAACTCATATGGAGTAAATCCTGTTCCCTGATTTACCTAACACCTGATGGACATCAATGCTGAGGGAAGACCAGCCAACCAATCCATGCCACTCGTGGTACAAATCTCTGATCATATACATACAGATCCTACACATTTTCACATAGTTCTTTGTGTTGTCTTCCAGGAAAAGATGCCACCAGTGATAAAAGTTTCTATCCATCTGTGCAGCTCCTACATGTCCAACTCCATGTGCTTCTTCTAGAGTCCTTTTCCTTATTCCCGGACAAAACAATACTCCCATCTGGTTCTTTCTACAATCCTTGTGTCTCGACAGCTCTTCTTTGCTTCCATACAGTCTTCTCTTGAGGAGACGCCCCCCTTTGAGCTTCCCTACTCTCATCTAGGGTGAGGTGGAGCTGGATCTCCTCCACACTCGTCACCATCTACCATCTTAGAGAATATCCAGCTGCTACCTTTGCCTCTCTGTCAGCTTCCTCATTACATTTTGCAGTCCAGCTGTTTCCTTCTTCATGTCCTTTACACTTCACATTAGCCACTCTCCTCTGTAACATTAAAACTTCAGCTAATTCTCTCATCTCCTTCTCATGTTGACTCTCATGTAGCTCTCCTTTTCCCATCCTATCTTCCATATTGATTCCTTCATGAGTTAATGTCAGGTTAGGGGTGTCAAACACTTTGCACAGTCTTTGTTTTCTCCATGAAGTCATTATGAAAGTCTGAGAGTTCACATAAGCCATAATGCTATCTTTGTCAGTTCTGTCAGTCATTACACTCACATACATGATACCAGTCGGTCTCATCCCTTTTTCCTAAAACAGAACTCCATGCACCTCATTGTCTGCTTCAGAAACATCCCGACCACCCGTCCCATACCTGTATCCTTTCACTGGAGTAATCATATCTGTGTAATCAATGATTATTTCCTGTCCTGCTCCTGTCTGGATGGGAAAAATTCCCTTTTACTGGTTTTACAGTGGGTCTTGTATTATACTGAGTACAGATCTTACACATTTTCACATTCTGTCTTCCAGGAAAAGATGCCACCAGTGATAAAAGTTTCTATCCATCTGTGCAGCTCCTACATGACAACAGAAGACACAGAAATCCTCCTGATGAAAAACACTTTATTCAGATTTCATTATTAACATCCAAAACACCAGTTGATCCAACAATCTCTCCACAAGATCCATTTATCAGCTGCCGTGGAGCTTCAGTCACGTCACCTGATCTTCTCAGCAGATGAAGGTCAATTTTATGCTTTTGGAAAACATTATTTAACATTTCAGTTTATTTATTTTTTTTTTTTTACTTTTGATAAATAGAGGCGAATAAACTTGATCAATTGTGGATATTCATGTATGTTGGTGAAAAGTTTACAACAATTAACTGATGGATCTGAATGAATCTATTAATTAAAACAACTAATTCAGGCATTCGTATCTTCTAGACTAGATTACTGTAACGTGTTGTTGGCTGGATATCCAAGTAATTCTCTGAACAGCCTCCAGCTGATCCAAAATGCAGCAGCGCAAGTGCTGACAGGAATCAATAAGAGAGACCACGTCTCTCCAGTTTTAGCTTCCCTCCATTGGCTCCCCGTAAAATTTAGAATCCAATTAGAAATTTTATTACTTGCATATAAAGTCCAAAATGGCCTAACGCTGTGATATTTGCAAGACCTTATAGAACCGTACGTTCCTAATAGAGCTCTCCGTGGTGCAGGTTTACTTAAAGTTCCTAGAGTATCGAAATGTAGATTTGGAGGACGGGCTTTCTGTTATCAGGCACCATCACTCTGGAACCAACTTCCAGTTTGGGTTAAGGAGGCTGACACCACCTCCACCTTTAAAACTAAACTTAAAACATTTCTGTTTAATAAAGCATATAGTTAGTGTATATTTAGTACCTTAATGTGTCAGGGCCAGTAGTCAAAGCTGCAGCTGCAGGACCAGATTAGAGCAGCTCATCTTAAACAGCTTCGGTGTAGATATGCTGCTATAGGCCTCTGCTGCAGGGGGGCACCAACATGATCCACTGAGTGTTGCCTTTCACCTTCTCTGTTTCTCTTTGCCTTCCCCGTCTCTTCTTCACCTCAACCGTCAGTTATTACCAGTATCCCATAAGCATAATTGTGGTATATTGTTCTTGTAGTTTGTTGTGCTTGTCTGGCCCTTCTTTTCCTCTTCTTTGCATGTCCTGCAGACCAGAGCCTCAGGAGCTGCTTGCTGACCTGCTGTTCCACCTCTGACCATCCCAGTGTCAGCCTTCACCTGTCTGTGTGGATGTCTGTTGGATACTTGCTGACATCCCGACCTGCAGTCCTCATCCCCGTGGATCACCATCTATCCATATATCACCCATATACACAGAAGTCTAATTGGACTACTGCTGATAGTTGCTATTGTTTCCTGTGTTGTACCGTTGACAGTGTCTCTATGTCTCTATTCTTTCTTTACTTCTTGTTCTACTCGGCTGGTCTTCGGCAGGAAGGTCCCCCCTCATGAGCCAGGTCCTGCTCCCGGTTTCTTCCCTTTTTAGGGGGAGTTTTTTTCCTTGCCACTGTTTGGATTAAGGTTTTTCTTCCACTAGGGAGTTTTTACCTGCCGTTGTTTATGTAATAATTGCTCGAGGGTCATGTTCTGGGTCTCTGGAAAGATCCTGGAGACAACTTGTGTTGTAATAAATGCTATATAAATAAAATTGAATTTAATTGAAAATTGAATTTACCTGAGATCATTAACTGTGTTCCTTTATGACTCATAACAGCTTCACCTGCTGACATCTCCACATTTCAAATGATCAAAAACTATAAGTTTGGATTTATATTTACATGATTGTCAGCCTTTATATTCCAACCTTGGACAAATATTAATAACAAATAATTAAATCTATAAAACTCTCAACAGCGAGGATTAAACAGTTTGAAATGATGACAACAGTTTCAACTGACTGACTGTATTTTAAGGATATTTGTTGATTTTTGCTTCATTTTTATTAAAGATCCAGAAATCCATGAAGGTTTGATCTTACACACAGAAAAAAAAAACTAATCTTAAAACATGTAGAGAAACACAATCAGATGAGTTTGTATTGAAGCACAAGTATGACTTTATTGCTTGAAATGATTAAATCCATGAACAAAACAACAAGTATGAAACATGATTGTTGAAACATTTAATGAGAAACAGAATAGAGCAGATTGACAGAAACAGAAGACTAAAACCAGTCTGAGAGTCCCAGTGAGTCAGGTCAGGACTGGGAGCACTGGTCTCTCCTCAGAGTCTCTGAGACTGGGGTCTGGGAGCCCTGGGTGGCCTCACAGGTCACAGAGACCGCCTTGGTCCACTGGTCTGCAGGGAGTCTGAGGGTGCTGCTCCAGCTGTAGTGGCCGTCCTCCTGCAGCAGCCCGGGGCTCCTGCTCTCCTCCCAGCTGCTGCTGCTGCTGCTGCCCACCACCTTCCAGGACAGACTCCAGTCTGAGGGGAAGCCCTTGTTGGCCAGACACATGAGTGTGGCCTTCCCCTGCTGCAGCTCCCCACTGGACAGTACTGTCAGGGAGGGGGGGACTCGACCCACTGCAGAGAGAGAAGACATGATACAGTCAAGATGAAAAGTCCACCTCAGTGTTTCACTTCCCTTTCTTATGTCAGTAACCATGACAACAGACAGGCATCGCTGCTGAACCGCAGCAACAGACAGTTTCAGAACTGAAGATAAAACTGTCAGAACATTTCATTCTTTAGATGTTTTTCTGCTTTCTTTTTAGTACAAATCTCTAAAAGTACTTAAAATCTCAACGTACTTCTAAAACCTCCATTGAAAAAATAAAAACTTAAATACAAAATGTAACAATATCTCATTCATTTTATCAAATGCTTTTCTACATTGGCAGGAATAATTAAACAAAAAAACCTTCTTGTATTTTAATGCATTAATATTCAATTATATATTTCATAAAATGTGTAATGTTTTAAAGAGAATGCTTGATGTTTCAAATAATAAAGAATTTTAAGTTGAATAAAACAGGGTGACATGAAATCAAACATCTATATGAAGCACTGTGTAACCTTGTTGATGTAAATATGATGGTTGTTGACTCACTCACATGTCTCACTATTTTAAATGTGTTTTATTAACAGTAACACCAAAACCTGTCATTATGATAGCTAATTAACTTTTATAATTATTAAAAATGTATGACGAACATTTTCTCCTTAAATAAAAATACTGTTAACCAATGAACTACATTTAAAAATACATATCAAACTTATCAAACCAATATAAGTCAGAAAATTCATGTTCAGATTTAACACTGACGTTTAGACTGAGTTAAATTAAAACTTTGTCTTTGAAAAAAACATTTTAATTGTGAAAGTAATGCAAATATTTCCTAAAAACAACATGATGAACTTTAAGTCTTTCAAGTGTCTGAAAATGTAAATGTCTCTTCATAAAGAATTACTGCAATTTTTGTAAAATTACAAGTGTATCATTGAATGTTTTAGCAATGTCTACTGTTATGAAATAAGAAAATGGATAAAAACTTAAAGTCGTTACATGAATCAGAAATACTTACAGTTAACTTCCAGTCTGGTTCCTCCACCAAACGTGTGCCACAGTGATACAAACTGATTAAACAGTCGTACAAAAACCTCTGACTGCAGAGACACGCTCTCTGACCCTGAAACAAACATGTCATATTTGTCTAAAGTCACTGGATAAAATCACAAAATTAAAATATAAATGTCACACTTTTCCAAGCTCATTTTTTGTCTAGGCAAAATATTTTTAAGTTAAATATTTTTTTTACTTTTGTAGGAAATAACCACTTAAATTGGAAAAACATGCAAAAGTTTACGACTTATAAAAACTTCATATTCTTATGTGTAACAAAGTAAAACTCAAATAGCAGCTGGATTTCATTTATTGGACTTTTATATATTGTTTAAAGTAAACGTCAAGAAACTTTAGAGAGAAAGTAAACAAACTGACAAGTCTAAATACATAATAAAAGTGTCTAGTTGTAATGATGTTCACATGGATTTAAATATGAGGAGAGGAAATATGTTTTCTGTGAAACACAAAGTTGATGAAAAGAATCATAAATACAAAAAGTGAGATTTGTTTTATAAACTGGTGACACATCCAGGGTGTTTGACCTTTAACCTGAACAGAACTGTGATACTGGAGACTTCAGCCGACCCCCGTGACCTTTGATGGAAATAAGTGGAGATGGATGGATGGATGGATGGATGGATGGATGGATGGATGGATGGATGGATGGATGGATGGATGGATGGATGGATGGATGGATGGATGGATGGATGGATGGATGAATGGACGGACGGATGGACGGAGGGATGGACGGATGGATGGACGGACGGATGGATCTGTACTGACAGTCTTTCCTTCTCCCAACAAATTACAAATATTATAACAACATGTTTTGAAGAGTTACTCTGATTCAAATTTGTTCAGAATTCCTTTTTTCTAACTTGACAACTTCTTGTTAGTGCAGAAAACATATTGATCTATTGATAAAAACATCATCATCAGGTTATTTTGAAATGTCTGTGAGAACATTTCCATAGAAACACTTTGCATCAGCAGCACCATGCTCCAGTGATCTGGGAGACTTTATAGTCCTGACATTTGAACTCTGGATCACTGACAGCTGTCCTTCATGACAACAGAAGACGCAGAAATCCTCCTGATGAAAAACATGACTTTGAGCTGCGTCCTCATCTGGACTCTCCTCTGCTGCTGCTTCACAGGTAAAGTCCAGAGAATCCAACTCCTCTCCTCTATGAACATCTGTCCCTCTGAAATGAAGCTGAAAAAACCATCAAGCTGTTTTCTGTTTTTGTCTCTGTATCCTCAGAGTCCAGAGGTCAGTACACAGTGATTCAGCCTGAATCAGTGACTTCTGCTCCGGGAGGCTCCGTCACCATCACATGTAAAACCAGTCAGGATGTTAATGTTTATAATGGGAACCATCGTTTATCCTGGTACCAACAGAGAGATGGAGGAACTCCTAAACTACTCATTTATGAGACTAGCAGCAGAAAATCAGGGACACCAAGTCGTTTTACAGGCAGTGGATCAAACTCTGACTTCACTCTCACCATCAGTGGAGTTCAGGCTGAAGATGCAGCAGTTTATTACTGTCAGAGTTTTCACGCCATCAACAGCCAAGGTGTGTTCACACAGTGAAAAACAGTCGTACAAAAACCTCCCTCAGTCAGACTGAAAGAAACTGAACTGACTGATACACTTCACTGAACACACACACACACACACACACACACACACACACACACACACACACACACACACACACACACACACACACACAGACATATTATTTTCTATAAAGATTTTATGCATTTACATTCATATATTATTTAAAAACAAATTTAGAGTGATTTTAATAATTATAACTACTTGCTCACATATGGTTATAATTCTTTTTCATTATATAATCATATCATTGAATAAATCTGTACACTCATGATTTTAAAATTAATAAAAAAAAACATTTCAGTGTCAGACTCCTTCTTAATTGCAAAAAAACAAACACTTTCAGATGTGTAAAACAAACATTGAGGTAAAACACAAACCTCATAAGAACACAGGATTAAATAAACTACAACATTTTGTCTTACTAACATTTGACTTAAAACCTCAAAACAACACTTGATTCAGATTTCATTATTAACATCCAAAACACCAGTTGATCCAACAATCTCTCCACAAGATCCATTTATCAGCTGCCGTGGAGCTTCAGTCACATCACCTGATCTTCTCAGCAGATGAAGGTCAATTTTATGCTTTTGGAAAATATTATTTAAAATTTCAGTTTATTTAATTTTTTTTTTTTAAACTTTTGATACATAGAGGCGAAAAAACTTCATCAAATGTGGATGTATGTTGGTGAAAAGTTTACAACGATTAACTGATGGATCTGAATGAATCAAGTAATTTACCTGAGATCATTAACTGTGATCCTTTATGACTCATAACAGCTTCACCTGCTGACATCTCCACATTTCAAATGATCCAGATCTTTAAATCTGGATTTATATTTACATGATTGTCATTTTTATATTCCAGAATTTGACAAACATGAACAATAAATAATTAAATATATAAAACTCTCAACAGTGAGGATTAAACAGTGTGATATGATGACAACAGTTTCAACTGACTGACTGTATTTTAAGGATATTTGTTTTACAACTGAAGAACATCAATGCAAACCAACAGGCACTTGTATTGTTGCTTCATTTTTATTAAAGATCCAGAAATCCATGAAGGTTTGATCTTACACACAGAAAAATAACAACTAGTCTTAAAACATGTAGAGAAACACAGTCAGATGAATTTGTATTGAAGCACAAGTATGACTTTATTGTTTGAAATGATTAAATCCATGAACAAAACAACAAGTATGAAACATGATTGTTGAAACATTTAATGACAAACAGAAAAGAGCAGATTGACAGAAACAGAAGACTAAAACCAGTCTGAGAGTCCCAGTGAGTCAGGTCAGGACTGGGAGCACTGGTCTCTCCTCAGAGTCTCGGAGACTGGGGTCTGGGAGCCCTGGGTGGCCTCACAGGTCACAGAGACCGCCTTGGTCCACTGGTCTGCAGGGAGTCTGAGGGTGCTGCTCCAGCTGTAGTGGCCGTCCTCCTGCAGCAGCCCGGGGCTCCTGCTCTCCTCCCAGCTGCTGCTGCTGCTGCTGCCCACCACCTTCCAGGACAGACTCCAGTCTGAGGGGAAGCCCTTGTTGGCCAGACACATGAGTGTGGCCTTCCCCTGCTGCAGCTCCCCACTGGACAGTACTGTCAGGGAGGGACGGACATCACCTAGGAGACACCAATCAGTTTAGAGGACAGGAACCACACAGCTGTCAATCAAACAACTAGAAACTGGGACATCATAAGTTGGAGATGATTTTTTTAACTGTAAGAAGTTTCTGTCAGATGTTTTTCTGCTCCGTTAGTCAGTCACACACATGGTTTCACTTCCTTTCAGAAACATTTCATGCAGATCAACACGGAGAATCATGATAGTTAAACCAGAAACATGAAAAGTTGTCCTGGAATGAACTTAAAAACACATCTAAAATAATGACGCATAAGTCAAATATTTATCGAAACAACAACATATCTAAAAATGCTGGATATAAAATAAGAGTTACATTTAAATAAAAAAATTGTGTAAAATGAAAAAGATTAGATGTTTTCAACATTTTCAAAATAATATTTTTTTATGTCAAGTAGCAAATAAATACTAATTAATTTGTTATCTCATAACTATTCATAGAAAAAATGGCATTTTATCTCATCCAAATAACAAATAAAATCAGAATTTACAGAAGTGTTTTATTGATTATCTTTGACTGATGTCTGACTTAAACCTCATGACATTAAACGAGTTATAAATAGTTGAAATCTAAAATGTCTGTAATTTTAAAAATGTTTCTCATTCAGAGTCAAAGCAAAACATTGTGAAGATAATCAACAATATTCTCTTCAGTTTAAAAACATCATAAAACTTACTTCCAACATCCAGTCTGGTTCCTCCACCAAAAGTCCACCACAGTGATACAAACTGATTAAAGCGTCGTACAAAAACCTCTGACTGCAGAGACACGCTCTCTGACCCTGAAACAAACAACTCTACAAAACATGTCACTTTTGTCAACATTTATGACCTTAAATAAAACCTGAAAATATTATTAAGACATATAACCAGGATAAAAACAATCTGATTTTAAATTAAAAACTCTTTTATTTTTCAAGGACTTAAAATATTCATGAAATTGCAAGTAACTGAATTGCCAATATAAAATAAACACAAATACAGATTTAAGAAAAACTTAAAAAATACATGACTTTAAGGAACTTTATGGCTCCAGTATGTTTTAAAAATGCAGAAATAAGAAAGTATTTCAGGTCAATTCAACACAATAGCATATAAAAAACTGGTGTAACTTGGAAACCAACACGTAAAAGTGAATCTTGACTTAATCCACCATCCTGAGCATTTATGAGACAGGTGTCTTTGGAGAGAGAAATAAAAAATTCAATTCATTCATAATCATGGATTCGTACTAGACCTTCTAATCTCCCATGGAATATCACAGGAATATGTGATACATGTATTTCGGACCACTTCCCTGTCATATTTCAGTTTTCAGTTATTTTTCCTGCAGCCAAATCTTTCACTTCAGCCTGCCGGTGTCACATTTTCACATCCAAAGCAGCTGGAGAATTTTCTGCTGGTTTTATAAACACCAGATTTTTCTCACAGGATGAACTTGGATGAAGACTTGATCACTTCCTTCCATTTCACTTCCTGACAGATTTGGGACTGTAATGCTCCCTTTAAGTACAGACCTGCCGAAACAAAGCCTTTATCCTGGATCAATGACACATCTCTGGATAAATGACACATCCCTGGATCAATGACACCACCCTGGATCAATGACACATCTCTGGATCAATGACACATCTCTGGATAAATGACACATCTCTGGATCAATGACACATCTCTGGATCAATGACACATCTCTGGAGAAATGACACCATCCTGGATCAATGACACATCTCTGGATCAATGACACATCTCTGGATTAATGACACATCCCTGGATCAATGACACATCTCTGGATCAATGACACATCTCTGGATCAATGACACATCCCTGGATCAATGACACATCCCTGGATCAATGACATATCCCTGGATCAATGATACATCCCTGGATCAATGACACATCACTGGATCAATGACACCAGTCTGGATCAATGACACCAGTCTGGATCAATAGATTCTGTTAGGTTGTACATTAAAACCACTTCTTACAGTCTTCACTCGTGTTCTTCTTCTGTATGTTCTGTTGTGTTTAATGTGTGTGAATCAGTCTCCTCATCATTCCTCTGAAGTGGTCCAGCGGTTGAGACCAACCAACTGTCTTCTGGACACTTTTCCATCTCAACTGCTTAATAAGTTTTTTTCACAAAGTAAACTTTTGTCTGTTGTCAGGGAAAACTTCAGGGATCTTTGACTCCTTTCAACAGTCAAGACGTTCCTGAGCAGTGGTGACCTTGTTGAAGCCATTCATGATGTCGTTAGTTCCCGCCTCAATTATTGTAATGCTCCTTTTTCTGGTATCAACCAAACTTCACTGCATCATTTGCAGCTTGTTCAGAATGCTGCTGCTCACCTGCTGACAAGTACCCGGAAACACGACCGCTTCATTCCTATCCTGTGTTCTTTACACTGGCTCCCAGTTCAATGTAGAATCCAATTTAAGCTCCTGTGTGTGTTTTCGGTGCTAAAAACAGCTCTGCTCCTTCAAATCTACATGATGTTTTAAGTTTCTGTGGCAGGACTTTGGATTCAGCAGACCAACACTTGTTATAGGTTCCACAGAGAAGAGTGAAAAAGTGGGGGGATCGATGTTTTGCAGTCGCTGGTCCCAAACTCTGGATCACACTGCCCCGAGTTACGGACCCTCACTGACCTTCCTCTGTTCAAATCCAAACTAAAGACTCACCTGTTCAGAACGGCATTTGGCTCATAATAGATGATTTGGAGTGTAAAGTGCTTTGGTCAACTATGGTTGTTTCTAACGTGACATATAAATAAAGATTGATTAATTAATACAAAGCAAGTCAAAGAGTCGATCATCTACCAGATCTGTTGGATGATGAGAGGACAGAGACACCAACATAATTGCAATGCCATATATAATGGTTTTAACTATTGAAAAAGAAAAAGAAAAATATTATATATTATTAAAATAATGGCATAAACGTATATGAAGAGAAAAAAAAAGCAAAAAAACTTAATGCATCATGGGAGATCTGTTAAAAGTCCAGACCTGCAGGATGAATTTGACATTAATCTGAATTTTTTCATAGTATTGATTTAAGAGAAACTCACAGAAGAGAAGTTTCAATATTAAATAATATGATATAAACCTGAAGTTATCAACAACAAAATACAAATAAAAATAATGTTTAAAAGAAACTTCCTGAAAGCACATTTTGTGCTGATCATAAACTGCATCATCAGAGTGACTGAAGCCTGTTGGAGTGGGTGAGAACATTTCCATAGAAACACTTTGCATCAGCAGCACCATGCTCCAGTGATCTGGGAGACTTTATAGTCCTGACACTTGAACTCTGGATGACTGACAGCTGTCCTTCATGACAACAGAAGACACAGAAATCCTCCTGATGAAAAACATGACTTTGAGCTGCGTCCTCATCTGGACTCTCCTCTGCTGCTGCTTCACAGGTAAAGTCCAGAGAATCCAACTCCTCTCCTCTATGAACATCTGTCCCTCTGAAATGAAGCTGACAAAACCATCAAGCTGTTTTCTGTTTTTGTCTCTGTATCCTCAGAGTCCAGAGGTCAGTACACAGTGAATCAGCCTAAATCAGTGACTTCTGCTCTGGGAGGCTCCGTCACCATCACATGTAAAACCAGTCAGGATGTTTATGTTTATAGCGGGAACCATCTTTTATCCTGGTACCAACAGAGAGATGGAGGAACTCCTAAACTACTCATTTATTGGGCTAGCAGCAGAGCATCAGATACACCAAGTCGTTTTACAGGCAGTGGATCAAACTCTGACTTCAGTCTGACCATCAGTGGAGTTCAGGCTGAAGATGCAGCAGTTTATTACTGTCAGAGTTATCACTACATCAACAGTCAGTATGTGTTCACACAGGGAAAAACAGTCGTACAAAAACCTCCCTCATGATACACTTCACTGAACACACACACACACACACACACACACACACACACACACACACAAACACACACAAATTATCTTCTTATAAATGTAGTGCTTTTACATTCATATATTATCAAAATAAGTTTATATTTATTTACATATAGAAAATTACGGATAAACATTTGGTGTAGAAACTAATAGATTTCACTAAAGATACACACACACCTACAGTTGCCAAATTTTGTCAAATTATAACTGCATCATTAAATATTTTAATATAAAATAAGAAACAAACAGATGAAGAATTGTTTTGTTAAATGAATCAGAAATACTTACAGTTAACATCCAGTCTGGTTCCTCCACCAAAAGTCCACCACAGTGATACAAACTGATTAAACAGTCGTACAAAAACCTCTGACTGCAGAGACACGCTCTCTGACCCTGAAACAAACATCTCATATTTGTCTACAGTCACTGGATAAAATCACAAAATGAAAATATAAGTGTAACCTTTTTTTTTATATGACACATATTTTTCATTAAATATTATTTTACTTTTAAAACAAGTAACCACTATTGGGAAATAATGTCGTAAGATGTATGACTTGAAGATATTCCATATTTTTACATATAAAAAATGAATTATGATTTCAGTTAAATTTCTTTCACTTGATTTATATAATAGATGTCATGCAGGACAGTTACGAGATAAAACAGTCCAGGTACATCATTAAAGTTATCAGCTGCAATAATATCCACATGGATTTATATATGAGGAGAAGAAATGTATTTACAGTGAAACACAGTGGTGATGAAAAGAATCAGAACTGTGATACTGGAGAATCTAATACTAGATGATACTAGAATCAAATTCAAAATTTTATTACTTGCGTATAAAGTCCAAAATGGCCAAAGACGAAGAATGACAAACACGAAGCCCTCCTCCACAGCTCTCAGTCGTTCTCTGTTTTTTGTTTTTACAGCAGTCAGGCTTGAAAAGCTCACCTCACACAGGTATGTTGTGGAAAATACTGGAAGCAATGTCCAAATAGCTTTGTTGCCCAGCATGGGGAACTCCTTGGCAGCTACCAACCAAAAACTGTCCAAAGGTAGATCAGCAAAGCTCAGCTTGAGAACACGATCTTGTCTCAGTTCAGTTAGTTCCTCTTGCTCTTGTGAAGTCATATCTATTCCGACACCTGATGCTTAGCTGAATGGATCCCTAATCCAGTCAAGGCATTCTGTGAAAGCTGAAGAGAAATAAAACGACATTTTCTCCTCCAGAGTTTTCAAATGTTGAACTATAATCTCACACAGTGCAGCAGTTTTTAACTTTTTGCCATGCATTGGTGAGTGAGAATATTTCAACTTCCCACATGTTGCTGCCAGAGTTGCACCTTTGAACAGAATCAGTTTATTTTATCTGTACTTGTAAGCAGGTTTTCAGTTCGGCCTTGCATTCGTGTGTTCAGTTCATTTGTCAGAAACACTTTAAGTTCCTCTTTTAACTCATGAACACGGGCCAGCACCTTGCCGCGCCACAACCATCAAACCTCCGTATGAAACAGCAAGGCTTTATGCTCCGCTCCCATTTCCTCACACAAAGCCACAAATATGCGACATTTCACAGGTTGCGACTTTACAAAAATTACCATGCGCACAACATCATCTAACACAGGAATGAGGTCTGCTGGTAAAGTCTTGGCTACAAGGGCTTCACAATGTAAAAGACAGTGTGTAATAATCACATCTGGGTTTTTTTCCTTCACTCTGCTTACAAAGCTTTTGGTTGCCCCGACCATGGCTGCAGCTCCATCAGTGCAGACACTCGTGCAGTTTTTCTGCTTTAGTCCTTTTTCGAGATATTCTGATGTGACCCGAAAAATTTCCTCTCCTGTTGTTTTTCCTGGCAAGGCCTGCAAAATAAAAAGTTTTCTCTGGTTGTGTCTGCATCTACAAAATGCACATTGGCCAGGAGTTGAGCATGTCCACTTATATCAGTAGACTCATCAAGTTGCAACATAAATTAATTACTGATACGGATCTTGTCCAAAACCACACTTTCTATGTCTGCAGACATATCAATACCTGTGGAAACTGGGTTATCTGATAGAGGGACTATAGCTTTTTCTTTAACCGCTTCGGGTCTGAGCATCTTATTTACAATAGCTTTGCAGACGGGAAGTTTTAATTGGGACATTTTTGATTTAGCCACGAGTTCAGCGATGTGGTAACAAGCTTTGAGAGCTCTCTGGTTTACCTTTGCAGTTTTTCTCATGAAAGTTGCTTGTTTCTTCGTTTGTTCACGTAGGTGAACAAAATACTCCACATTTTTGTTTTGAAGTGAAGGGTGTTTCGTTTGGAGATGTAGTTTAAGCTTACTTGGGACCACAGCACTGTTGGAGAGCTTTTCTCCACAAACCAAGCACAACGGATTAGGCGCCGTTGCATCTCCGGTAGAAGCAAATCCAAATGCAAGATAGCTTTTGTTGTGTTGCCTCGCGCCAGAATCTTTGCTGGACGTCTTTGCTTTTTGATCCACTGAGTTGGGCCCTTCACCTCCTCTGTTTCTCTTTGCCTTCTCTGTCCCTACTTCACCTTAATCCTCAGTTATTAATAAGAAGTATCTCATAATTATAATTGTGGTCCATTGTTCTTGTAGTTTGTTGTGCTGGTCTGACCCCTCTTTTCCTCTTCTGTGCATGTTTGCAGACCAGATCCTCAGGAGCTGCTTGCTGACCTGCAGTCCCACCTCTGACCATCCCAGTGTTTACCTCCACCTGTCTGTATGGATGTCTGTTGGATATTTGCTGACCTGCAGTCCTCATCCCAGTGGATCACCATCTATCCATATATCACCCATATATACACAGAAGTCTTAGTTCTGCTGCTGATAGATAATTATACTAATATATTCTGTCTTGTAACTTTGATGGTGTGTTTTGAATCTGTGTCACTACTCTCTCTTTACTTCCTGTTCTACCTGGCTGTCCTTCAGCAGGAGGGTCCCCCCTTATGATCCAGGTCCTGATCCAGGTTACTTCCCTCTTAAAGGGGAGTTTTTACCTGCTGTTGTTTATGTAATAATTGCTCGGGGGTCATGTTCTGGTGTGAGAGAAATATTATATTCACATAGTACTAGTTTGAATCACTTATTCTAATAACCAGTTTAAACATTGTCTGAACTTAATCTGACCCTAAGTAAGCATGTTTTAAGTACAAGCCTGTTCTTTGTAATTTGACTGTGTAGCCTGTGTTAAATTTATGTCAAGGATAACAGACTTTCTATTTCTCACACTCTTAAAATTTACACCTTGACAAGGTACCCACTTCCCCCTCCTTAAATCTGATAAGCAGTAAGGGGGTCTTGCAGAAGTATCTCATGTGAGACAATCTGCTCTGCCATTTAGGGAGCTATACAGCTGTAACTCATGTGACGTTGCCTGGTTCAGATCTTATATAAACTGGTCTCTTCTTCATCACGGCAGAACTCTCCTAGTGAGACTTCTCTACACGTCTGATCAACGTGTATCTTGTAAATAAACTTTTGTGTTAAACTTGAAACTGTTTACTCTCTCATTGGATTCCAGAAAATTTCCACCACACTGGGTCTCTGGAAAGATCCTGGAGAGAACTTGTGTTGTAATAGACGCTATATAAATAAAATTGAATTGAATTGACAGTTGAATGTATGTTGATGCAAATTTAATGACGATTTACTGATGGATCTGAATGAATCAAGTAATTTACCTGAGATCATTAACTGTGTTCCTTTATGACTCATAACAGCTTCACCTGCTGACATCTCCACATTTCAAATGATCCAGAACTTTAAATCTGGATTTATATTTACATGATTGTCAGTTTTTATATTCCAGACTTTGACAAACATGACTAATAAATAATTAAATGTATAAAACTCTCAACAGCGAGGATTAAACAGTTTGAAATGATGACAACAGTTTCAACTGACTGACTGTATTTTAAGGATATTTGTTTTACAACTGAAGAACATCAATTCAAACCAACAGGCACTTGTATTGTTGCTTCATTTTTATTAAAGATCCAGAAATCCATGAAGGCTTGATCTTACACACAGAAAAATAACAACTAATCTTAAAACATGTAGAGAAACACAGTCAGATGAGTTTGTATTGAAGCACAAGTATGACTTTATTGCTTGAAATGATTAAATCCATGAACAAAACAACAAGTATGAAACATGATTGTTGAAACATTTAATGAGAAACAGAAAAGAGCAGATTGACAGAAACAGAAGACTGAAACCAGTCTGAGAGTCCCAGTGAGTCAGGTCAGGACTGGGAGCACTGGTCTCTCCTCAGAGTCTCTGAGACTGGGGTCTGGGAGCCCTGGGTGGCCTCACAGGTCACAGAGACCGCCTTGGTCCACTGGTCTGCAGGGAGTCTGAGGGTGCTGCTCCAGCTGTAGTGGCCGTCCTCCTGCAGCAGCCCGGGGCTCCTGCTCTCCTCCCAGCTGCTGCTGCTGCTGCTGCCCACCACCTTCCAGGACAGACTCCAGTCTGAGGGGAAGCCCTTGTTGGCCAGACACATGAGTGTGGCCTTCCCCTGCTGCAGCTCCCCACTGGACAGTACTGTCAGGGAGGGGGGGACTCGACCCACTGCAGAGGGAGAAGACATGATACAGTCGAGATGAAAAGTCCACCTCAGTGTTTCACTTCCCTTTCTTATGTCAGTAACCATGACAACAGACAGGCATCGCTGCTGAACCGCAGCAACAGACAGGTTTCAGAACTGAAGATAAAACTGTCAGAACATTTCATTCTTTAGATGTTTTTCTGCTTTCTTTTTAGTACAAATCTCAAAAAGTACTTAAAATCTCAACGTACTTCTAAAACCTCCATAAAAAAATAAAAACTTAAATACAAAATGTAACAATTTCCTTTACTTTTTTCAAATGTTTGATAAAACTACATACTAAACTTATCAAATGAATGAAAGTCAGAAACATCATGTTCAAATTAAACACGACTAAGTTAAATTAGAAAAACACATTTTAAACTGGATTGAGAAAGTAATGCAAATATTTCCTATAAACAACATGATGAACTTTAAGTCTTTCAAGAGTCTGAAAATGTAAACGTCTCTTCATAAAGGAATACTGCAATTTTAGTCAAATTATAAGTGTATCATTGAATGTTTTATTAATGTCTACTGTTATGAAATAAGAAAAGAGATAAAAACGTGATTTTGTTAAATGAATCAGAAATACTTACAGTTAACTTCCAGTCTGGTTCCTCCACCAAAAGTCCACCACAGTGATACAATCTGATTAAACAGTCGTACAAAAACCTCTGACTGCAGAGACACGCTCTCTGACCCTGAAACAAACATGTCATATTTGTGTACATTCACTGGATAAAATCACAAAATGAAAATATAAATGTCACACATTTCTAAGCTCATTTTTTTTCTAGGCAATATCTTTTTAAAATTAAATCTTTTTCTACTTTTGACAGAAATAACCACTTATATTGGAAAAACATGCCAAAGTTTACGACTTATAAAAACTTCATATTCTTATGTGTAACAAAGTAAATTTCAAATAGCAGCTGGATTTCATTCATTCGACTTATATATAAAGTTTAAAGTAAACGTCAGGAAACTTTAGAGAGAAAGTAAACAAACTGACAAGTCTAAATACATAATAAAAGTGTCTAGTTGTAATGATGTTCACATGGATTTATATATGAGGAGAGGAAATATGTTTTCTGTGAAACACAAAGTTGATGAAAAGAATCATAAATACAAAAAGTGAGATTTGTTTTGTTAACTGGTGACACATCCAGGGTGTTTGACCTTTAACCTTAACAGAACTGTGATACTGGAGATTTCAGCCGACCCCCGTGACCTTTGGTGGAAATAAGTGGAGATGGATGGATGGATGGACGGACGGACGGACAGATGGACGGTCGGACGGATGGATGGATGGATGGATCTGTAGTGACAATATTTCCTTTTCCTAACAAATTAACAACAAATTAATCAACATTATACAAACATGTCCTAAAGAGTTTCTCTGATTTAAATTTGTTCAAAATTCTGTTTTCAAACTTGATAACTTCTTGATAGTGCAGAAAACATATTGATCTATTGATAAAAACATCATCAGGTTATTTTGAAATGTCTGTGAGAACATTTCCATAGAAACACTTTGCATCAGCAGCACCATGCTCCAGTGATCTGGGAGACTTTATAGTCCTGACACTTGAACTCTGGATGACTGACAGCTGTCCTTCATGACAACAGAAGACACAGAAATCCTCCTGATGAAAAACATGACTTTGAGCTGCGTCCTCATCTGGACTCTCCTCTGCTGCTGCTTCACAGGTAAAGTCCAGAGAATCCAACTCCTCTCCTCTATGAACATCTGTCCCTCTGAAATGAAGCTGACAAAACCATCAAGCTGTTTTCTGTTTTTGTCTCTGTATCCTCAGAGTCCAGAGGTCAGGTCACAGTGATTCAGCCTAAATCAGTGACTTCTGCTCCGGGAGGCTCCGTCACCATCACATGTAAAACCAGTCAGAACGTTTTTGTTTATAGCGGGTACCACTATTTTTCCTGGTACCAACAGAAAGATGGAGGAACTCCTAAACTACTCATTTATGCTGCTAGCAGCAGAGCATCAGATACACCAAGTCGTTTTACAGGCAGTGGATCAAACTCTGACTTCAGTCTGACCATCAGTGGAGTTCAGGCTGAAGATGCAGCAGTTTATTACTGTCAGAGTTTTCACTACATCAACAGTCAGCATGTGTTCACACAGTGAAAAACAGTCGTACAAAAACCTCCCTCAGTCAGACTGAACAGAAACTGAACTGACTGATACACTTCACTGAACACACACACACACACACACACACACACACACACACACACACACACACACACACACACACACACACACACACACACACACACACACACACACACACATCAAACTATTTAACAAGGATTTAAGTCAACATCTAACATGTATGTGAACCATCATGGATGGATTTTATTTTATTACATTCTCTGTTTGTTGGTATCAGATTTTCCAAGATGATGAAGGTTTTTCCTACTGGGACAATTAGATCAGGAAAACTTAGTAATGACCTTTGACCTAAGCTATACGAAAGTCTTGATAATGACACGACTCCCTAAATAGTTGTTTGATGTTTACAACATACGTGTTTTACAATACGTTTCTGTTCATGCTTCACTCTCTTTCAATCTTGTCTTTTAATCTTCTGCAGTCAAACTGTGTCCATCTCTGCCTTGTTGACATGACACAACCAGCAGAGTTGTTGCTTGAAAGGATAATAGTGCTAAAAAATAAAAATAACAATAATAAAACTGCTGAGACAGAATCCGTCCTCACACAGTATGTGAGCAACTCCCACCAGAGAAACGTTAATGCTCATGTCTAAAAACAATGAAGTTATTGTTGATTAACAGCTGCTGCTTCTTCTAAGTTTATTGTTTAATTCACTTTTACACCCAGATGACAACAAACATGCAGATTTGAGACTTTCCAACAAACACCAGAAAAAATTGACAGTTTTCTCTGTAGTTTCAGTCAAATGTTGGACAGTCTCCAGACCTCCTTTTGCCACAGTGTCATTCAAGCACCTCGTCTCCGGTGGACCCACTCCTAACATCACCCATGATCCCACTGCACATCTCTCACATCTCTGTTCAGGTTCTGTCACAGTTTATTTTATTTTATTTTGGAAAAGTGAACTGTTCCAGTTGTTGCTGGTTTCCTCGTCTCTCCTCACTGGACGGGTTGGACACAGACGGGTCTGTGACATCAGGGGGAAGAAACAGTGAGAGTGTATTTTCCATGTAGGTGGACGACGTCTGCAGAGAAAGTAAACTATGAGCAGTTTATGCAGGACATGTAACTAGAGGTTGGTGTCAGTGTTAATGTCCAAATATGTGTCCAGTTGACTGTGATTCAAACATCTTATTTGATTTATTTTATGTTTAACAGCAGCGTTCTTTGAGGAACATTTGATGGGTTCCAACCATCAAAAATACTCAACAGTTTCAGTCATACGTTGTTTTATTCTCAAATACTCTTTTCAGAGAGAACAGGTAGTCCTTGTCTCCTGGTCATCAGCCGCCCCTCCACTTCCAGGTGTTACTGTCTAAATACAGGAGATGTTGCTGGTCTGAGTGACAGCTGGTCCTCTCTCTGCCCTGTGATGAAGTGAACCACTGCTACACAGCTTCCCGCACCACCTGAACCAAAACCACACCGCACCAAAATAAAATGAATCAAAAAGAAAGGATTTACCTTAGTCCTAAATGTAAAGAGGGATTGTTTCTTTTGAATGAAAATTGGGAATTGTTTCTTCAAGAAAAGACCCTGAAAACTAAATACTTTATCAGGTCATTATATTTCTGAAACCTTTTGGAAACAGAGGTAAGTCTGCAGACTGATGGAAATACTTCTATTTAAATAGTATCAAACTCTAAGTTCACGCTCTCTGACCCTGAAACAAACATCTCATATTTGTCTACAGTCACTGGATAAAATCACAAAATTAAAATATACGTGTAACCGATATAAAACCTTTTTTTTCTATGTCACATATTTTTCATTAAATATTCTTTTACTTTTAAAAGAAGTAACCACTATTGGGAAATAACGTCGTAAAATGTATGACTTGAAGATACTCCATATTTTTACATATAAAACAATGAATTATGATTTTAGTTAAATTTCATTAACTTGATTTATATAATAGATGTCATGCAGGACAGTTACATAAGAAAATAGTCCAGGTACATCATTAAAGTCATCAGCTGCAATAATATCCACATGGATTTATATATGAGGAGAAGAAATGTATTTACAGTGAAACACAGTGGTGATGAAAAGAATCAGAACTGTGATACTGGAGACGTCTGGATGGATGGATGGATGGATGGATGGATGGATGGATGGATGGATGGATGGATGGATGGATGGATGGATGGATGGATGGATGGATGCATCACTCCTGCTCTCAACAACATAAAAACATATTTTCAAAATATTATGTCTTGACAAATTTGAAACTTACTGATAGCAAAATAAAAATATTCATCTACTGATTAACTGCATAATCAGAGTGACTGAAGGGTCTGCTATGGTGTCCCGCAGGGTGCAGCACTCGGGCCAATCCTGTTTAGCTTATACATGCAGCCCTTGGGAAGTATTATCCAGAACCTGCCGTTGTTTATGTAATAATTGCTCGGGAGTCATGTTCTGGGTCTCTGGAAAGATCCTGCAGATAACTTGTGTTGTAATAGATGCTATATAAATAAACAAAGTCAGATAAATTTGTATTAAAGCACAAGTATGACTTTATTGTTTGAAATGATTAAATCCATGAACAAAACAACAAGTATGAAACATGATTGTTGAAACATTTCATGAGAAACAGAAAAGAGCAGATTGACAGAAACAGAAGACTAAAACCAGTCTGAGAGTCCCAGTGAGTCAGGTCAGGACTGGGAGCACTGGTCTCTCCTCAGAGTCTCTGAGACTGGGGTCTGGGAGCCCTGGGTGGCCTCACAGGTCACAGAGACCGCCTTGGTCCACTGGTCTGCAGGGAGTCTGAGGGTGCTGCTCCAACTGTAGTGGCCGTCCTCCTGCAGCAGCCCGGGGCTCCTGCTCTCCTCCCAGCTGCTGCTGCTGCTGCTTCCCACCACCTTCCAGGACAGACTCCAGTCTGAGGGGAAGCCCTTGTTGGCCAGACACATGAGTGTGGCCTTCCCCTGCTGCAGCTCCCCACTGGACAGTACTGTCAGGGAGGGACGGACATCACCTAAGAGACACCAATCAGTTTAGAGGACAGGAACCACACAGCTATCAATCAAACAACTAGACACTAGGACATCATAAGTGGGAGAAAGATTACTTTTTTTTCTCCCTTCGAGAAGTTTCTGTCAGATGTTTTTCTGCTCCATCAGTCACTCATTCACACATTGTTTCACTTCCTTTAAGAAACCTTTCATGCAGATCAACACGGAGAATCATGATATTGTTTCAACTGATATATGTCAAGTTAGAAAGTGCCAAAACCTCAATCTACAAACTCCAATTTAAAGTATTTCACAGAAAACTAAGCAATGTTAAAATGAAGTGAAACAAAAGTGAACAAAAAACAGAGATTCAAGGTTTCGAAAATCTTTATCGGTTCATTTTATCTTTAATCTAATTGTATATGAAGACTGAATTTCATTTTATCACTGAATTTTTTTTTTGACATCTGATAACTTTGTGAAACTTTAAACTTCACCTTGTCTTTACATTAAATGCTTAAAATATATATATATTTCCACATATTTTTACTGAATATTTTAAATTGAGTTCTGACTTACACTATGAAACATTAAATAAACACTAGTTTTCTGAAAACACTACAATTACTGCTAAAATTGATAACAAAAGACTAAAGAAGAAATGTTGAAGGTCAATAACAATATTCCTTTGAATTTAAATACAATTTGAACTTACTTCCAACATCCAGTCTGGTTCCTCCACCAAAAGTCAACCACAGTGAAACAAACGTATTGAACCGCCGTACAAAAACCTCTGACTGCAGAGAGACTCGCTCTCTGACTCTGCTACACTCAACTAAAGCTAGAAACTTTAAAAACTGAACAAATTATAACAAATGAAACATACTTTTTAATTTCATTTAGTCCATCATCATATGTGATATTTTCTTCTAAAGAAATAAAAAACAAAACTTTGTATCTACATTCAGAAAAAAAATCTCCATAAACATCAAACCAGCAAAAAAACACATAATGGATCCTTGAGAGAAGAGGTAAAAGGAGAAAATATAATTTTCTAAAATAAAGTATTTTTAAATATAAACTTACTTCCAAACTCCAGTCTGGTTCCTCCTCCAAACGTGTACCACAGTGATTGAAACTGATTAAAGCGTCGTACAAAAACCTCTGACTGCAGAGACACGCTCTCTGACCCTGACACAAACAAACTCTACAAAACATTTTTGTCTACTTTTATAAACTGATATAAAAATGTCAAAACAAAAGTGTAATTCATCAAAAAAACTTAAATGTTCAATTTGCTTTGTAAGATTATGTCAGTTTTGAAATGATTATGAAGTTTAGATCTGCCGACGATGATCATTTGATTTTAACTTTAAAGTTTCAGATTAGTTAATAAATTAATCTTTTACTGGACTTTAGTCTCAACATTTTTATCAACAATAATGATGAGCTCCTAAACTGCAGCATTGAGGACTTAATGATAGATACTACATAAACGTTAGATAAATGTATGAAATGTTGTATTTAATAATAACTAGTAATATTATTTGCTTCTAATGACACAAACAAAAAATCTGGATTGAAATGATTTAGAAATAAATCTTAGAGTTGCACCAAATTCAGCAAACATGTGAAAGTGTGAACATAATAGTATTCATCTAAAACAATGTTGCATCACTAAAACAGAAAATCAGAAGCAAACTATTGATCGGTTTCTGTTACGGATGGGAATCGAGTAGCCACCAGTAGTTCAATTCCATGGAATCGTTCATCCACCTGCCAAATGATCCCGTTTATAGGTTCTGCATTCGCGCGATGTCGTCATGTACATGCTTCATATTTGGGCTCAGAATGTTTCCAACATGTCACATGACCCATTGGTTTCTGTCAATCACAGCTGCTCCCACCAAAATATCTTCAGAGCTGCCGTCAGACCTTTACAGCGGGATATACCGTTTAACGTCTTGACCCCACCGTGAAATAATAGAATACCATTGCATTCACCCAACGCTGGGTTAATACAAATAGATGGTTGCTATAAACTCTCCTGACGTTGTGCAAAAAAATTCACCCATGTCAGAGTTGTCATGGATGTGAAATCAACCAGGGTGAACCAGGCTGTAAATAGGTTTATTTCTGCTCTAAAGTTGGACATTTTAATACGGAGGTCAATAGAGTTTGGAGCCAGCCCCTATCTGTCAGTCGAGGAACTGCAGCTGAAGTTAGTTCTGCATAAGCTTCAATGCAGAAGAGAGATGGTTGGCTCTTGGTTGCAACACGTGCAGAGGTTTGATCACATCAAGAGGGGAAATACCTCCAACACACCAAAATATTTTCTGCACAAAATCTGTTAGTGTGCAAAAGTTGAGATTGTATTTTATGTCACAGTGTTCCTATTTTTCAGCTTAAGCCAGATTTGATTTAGTTGAGTGCAAAATGTTGGTGCATACTTAAATTTAAAGTGTTAATGCAACCAAAGCCATTTGTACTATTTAACTGAATGAAAATCAATAAAAGAACCGATTAGGAACCGAATTGATGAGAACATGGATAGAAGAACCGGAATTCCTAAATTCTTAACAAGTCCCATTCCTAGTCACTGTATGACTTTACTACCAGAACATACATTATCTTGTACTTGCCTGTTTTTAAGCTTGAAGAGGAAAGATCTCTTTCTTCAAACATGTATTGCATTAACTCTTCTCCTCTTTTTCATGTTTTCAGGTTCATCAGGAGAACTCGTCCTGACTCAGACTCCTGGATCTCAGTCTGTCATTGCAGGACAGACTGTCTCCATCAGATGTAAAACTAGTTCATATGTTCACATGTCTGATCGTTTCAGCAGAAGTCAGTCTGGAACTGAGTTCACTCTGACCATCAGCAGAGTTCAGCGTGAGGATGCAGGAGTTTATCACCGTCAGCAGGATTACAGCTTCCCGTTCACACACTGATCCAACGTGGTACAAAAAGCTCTCAGCTGCAGAGGAGCTGATCCACAGCTGCACTGAAGCAGAGGTATAACGGAGAGTGAGGCTCATGCAGGAGAGTGTTTTCACAAAACACGTTTAAGTTATAGTAATTTTAAAAAAGAAGGGATGACAACCATTTAAGCTTATTTATTCACAAAGACTTTTTTAACATCCTAAATCTTAACATTTTGTATATCTGATCAGTAGGATTTTAGTTGGCTGTTTTGGTTCAACATATTTTGAACGTAATATTTTGTGTAAGTGATGAAAAAAGGAAAACACATCAGAGACATGAACCTCTAGATATTTTCCATGTGAAGTCTGTTCTCCATCTTGGATATAAAGACTTCAGGTACTTTTACAATTATCATCAACAGGTCGTCTCCTGCTGTCAGCGGTTAAAAACGTCTCCAGAGATTAAACTCATCAGCTTCAAAAACACCTGAACGTTTTATGTAAAAATCAAGGCAAAACATTTGCAGCTTTCACATAAATTTAATACGTTTCCATCCATCCATTTTCTACACCCACTTCATCCTTTGCAGGATCCCGGGAATCTGCTGGAGCTTATCCCGACTTATTACAGGTGAAAGCCAGGGGTCCACCCTGGACAGGTCGCCGGTCTCTCACAGAGCCACGTACAAAGATAAACAACCGTGCACTCTGACATTCACACCTGCGGGCAATTTAGAATTTAGAACAAACATTCTGCAGTAGGAGCACAATCCGATGAAAGACACGAGTTGTTTAACAGTCTCCGGTCTCGGCGCCTGTTGGATTGCTGTTAAATGTTTGGAGGAGAGGCCTTTACCTTGTGCGCACAAATCATCAAATAATCAACGTACTGAAGGATTAGCAGCATTAACTGGAGTTAGATCTTGAACAAAGCGCCATTCCTCAGCTGCAGGAGGAGGTTGGTATTTTTTACAGGTAAAATGGGAGTGTTAACAGGGGAATCATCACAGGGGACAATTATACCTGTTTCCAGGAAGGAGTTAAAAACAGGAGTGATGCCTGCAATGGCTTCAGGCTTCAGGGGGTAATGGGCTCTCCGGGGCCTGAAATGAGATTTGGGTTTAACAACAAGAGGCTCACAGTTTTTTATGAGTCCTAAATCTTACTTGTGAGAGGCCCAGACTGAGTCTGGAACACCACTAAGTTCAGGGATGTCAGCTGGGGCTCAGAGAAGGGAGGGTGAGGGAGAAAGATTTGAGCACCCTGAAAAGATGTCAACTGTTCTTAGGGTGTGAATCATACTGGACACATCCAGTTTATGAGCCTTTAGGGAGGGTGAAGAACAAACTAAACTTTCAGGAGGCTTATACCAGTCCTCAGCTTGGGTACAGGCCATGAACCACAAGCCCAGATCTCTCCACTGGTCAGAGGGTGATCTGGCCAGAGATGTGTGGGAAACTATTTTGAACTAGAAAAAAAAACTCAGACTGAGCGGGAGTTAGTAGAACAGACATTGCGCAGCGCATGTCAGACCAAAACAGGGTACCCGTTGGCATTTGATCATTCAACATAGCAAAAAACCTTTCATCATAAGTGTGATCTTTTGTATGTGTTACATTTGCAGTACAATGCAGGTTTTCTGGTTACATCATGTGAACATCAGAGGGAAACATTCTCTGCTTTGCCAGGTCACACAGTTCTAGAGAAGACTCATAGATGATCCACCATTGATAAGCCTGAAAGGGGAGGGGGCTGGTGGCATCCTTAACCAGCTGATGAACATGATTGGAATTTTGACTGACCATCATCCCTTCGGGAGTTGAACGTAGTTCAATGCCCAAGATGAGCATGAGGTCACGCCCAAGCAGGTATAAGGAGCAGCATTCAGAGATTAAAAATGAATGTTTGAATGGTGACTGGGAGTCAGCTGTGCATGTCAGAGGGACAGAAACATTTTCTTTGGTTTCTGAGCCACTGGCACTCACACAGTAAAGATATCTACCGCTTAATTTTGTACCTGGCAATTCAGATGAACGGATTACAGAGTAAGTAGCAATAAATTCAACAGATTAACAAAACAGATTTGGGGGGGTGGGGGGGGGTGGGGGGCGGGGTGGGGGGGGTGGAAGAGGTATGGAGTCCAGAGACGCATCAACTGGAGTCTCCACGAACCCTGGAGCGAAGGATAGAGGCGTACTAAGGGAGAAAATTTATTAGGAGCAGTCGTAGTCTCTGTAGGTGATTTTCCATGTCATTATTTCCTTATATTAATCACTTTCAATGCAGTCACAGCTTCACACACCTGTTGCCTTTCTCCGCTTCCCACTTGCTCAAACATTCTCATTTTTCCCATACTTTTTTCATACATTGAACATCACTTACTTTTACCTTCTTTTTGACATGTTTTTCATACATTGAACATCACTTACTTTTACCTTCTTTTTTACATGCTTTATCTTTCTTCAATCAACTGACCTCTTACTTGCTGAAGTTGGTTCTTGCTCAGAGAACCACCTTCAAGAAAACCATAATATTTACACCAATAATTCACAAAGTCACAACATTCTGTACAATATGTTTCTTTCATAAGTTTCATTAAAAGGAGAATATCCACTGGTATTCACTTCTTATACATTACATTTCCCATTGTGTGCACAATTATCACTGGTCTTCCTCAAATAAACTCACGGTTATTTAATCTGGTCTTACTTAACAAAGAAATTGTCAAATTAACAGATTTTTCTTCCTGTTCTTGTCTTAGTCAGACTCACAGGGCTACTATTTTTTGGTCTTGCATATACTCACAGATTCAGTCTGATCTTGTATATACTCACAGATTAATTTACCTGATCTTGTCTTAGTCAGACTCACAGGGCTACTATTTTCTGGTCTTGCATATACTCACAGATTCAGTCTGGTCTTGCATACGCTCACAGATTTATTTTACCTGAACTTGTCTTAGTCAGACTCACAGGACTTGAAATCACCTGGTCTTGTTTCAGCTCACAGGACTTTGATCACCTGTTCTCGCATCAACTCACAGGACTTAAAATCACCTGATCTTGTTTCAGCTCACAGGACTTTCACCTGTTCTTGCATCAACTCACAGGACTTAAAATTACCTGGTCTCGTTTCAGCTCACAGGACTTTCCCCTGTTCTCGCATCAACTCACAGGACTTAAAACCGGTCTTGTTTATTTGAGGTCACAGTATTAACCTTCCCTGGTCTTGGCTATAGATGTCTTTACCTCACAGGCTTTACAGGTTTAAACAATTTTTTTTTGAACCCCAAAAGAAATAAAAAGAATTAAAAAAAAAAAAAAAGTAACACAATTCAGAAATAAAATGGAATACTTCTCACCGGATTCAATCCACCGCTGCTATTTGAGCAGATCCCGTCACGGTCAATCGGAATGACGGACCGAGGTCCCATAGGGAAAAGGTGGCAAGCCTCAACGGTCCGGCTCCGACGGACACGTCCAGGATCCCACTTCTGACACCAAAATTGTGGTGGAAATTTATTGAAATCCAATGAGAGAGCAAACAGTTTTAAGTTTAACACAAGTATTTATATGTTCTGAACCAGGAAACGTCACATGGGTCACAACTATATGGCCCCCTAAAAGACAGAGCATATTGTCTCACAGGGAACACTCCTGCAAGACCCCTTTACTGCTTATCAGACTTAAAGAGCAGGAAGGCAGATGCCTTATCAAGGTGTTAAATCTAAGAGCATGGGAAACAGAAAAGTCTGTTGTCTCTGTCATAAATGGGAAACAGAAGACTCTGTTCTCTTTGTCATAAAATTATCGGGCTACACAGTCAAAAGACAAAGGACAGGCTCTTACTTAAAGAATACTCACTTAGGGTCCGATTAAGTTCAGACAATGTTTAAACTGCTTAGTAGAATAAGTGATTCAAACTAGTACTATGTGAATATAATATTTCTCTCACAAGTATCAAACTCTTAGTTTACATCAAAAAAGAAGATATTATGATTAAAATCTTTTACAAGGTTCCTTTATAACAATTTCCAAATGTATCTACTGATAAACGGCATCATCAGAGTGACTGAAGTCTGTTGGAGTGGGTGAGAACATTTCCATAGAAACACTTTGCATCAGCAGCACCATGCTCCAGTGATCTGGGAGACTTTATAGTCCTGACACTTGAACTCTGGATGACTGACAGCTGTCCTTCATGACAACAGAAGACACAGAAATCCTCCTGATGAAAAACATGACTTTGAGCTGCGTCCTCATCTGGACTCTCCTCTGCTGCTGCTTCACAGGTAAAGTCCAGAGAATCCAACTCCTCTCCTCTATGAACATCTGTCCCTCTGAAATGAAGCTGACAAAACCATCAAGCTGTTTTCTGTTTTTGTCTCTGTATCCTCAGAGTCCAGAGGTCAGGTCACAGTGATTCAGCCTGAATTAGTGACTTCTGCTCTGGGAGGCTCCGTCACCATCACATGTAAAACCAGTCAGAACGTTCATGGCTCCAACTATTTATCCTGGTACCAACAGAGAAATGGAGGAACTCCTAAACTACTCTTTTATTATGTTGGCAACCGAGTATCAGGGACACCAAGTCGTTTTACAGATGGTGGATCAAACTCTGACTTCACTCTGACCATCAGTGGAGTTCAGGTTGAAGATGCAGCAGTTTATTACTGTCAGAGTGCTCACTACATCAACAGTCAGTGGTTGTTCACACAGTGAAAAACAGTCGTACAAAAACCTCCCTCAGTCAGACTGAACAGAAACTGAACTGACTGATACACTTCACTGAACACACACACACACACACACACACACACACACACACACACACACACACACACACACACACACACACACACACACACACACACACACACAACAGAGGGATAATTAAATATGATGATGAAGGAGCAACAGACAAAAGGAAAAGTAGCAGGAAGCAGCATCACCTCTGAGCAGACATTTAACAAATATTCAACTACGTAAAACACAGAATATATAACTTTCACTGTTTACTGCCCATTTAAGGAAAACAAATTGAAAATAACTCCAAAAATACTAAAATACATTTAGTTTAAAACACAAAACACCACTGCAAGTTAAAATTTTCTTTTCAAATTTTGGTTTTCCTGAAATCTTAGAATAAATAAATGATTGTTGAAGTAATCTGCTGCAGAATGTGAACAGAGGACATTACAGAAGACACTACATGTTAACTCCCATTTAAAATGCTTCTGGTAATAAATAATCAATATTATTTATAATTTCAGTTCCTTCTAAAATTATTCTGATTAAATTGATTGCAGTCTTCGGAAATCACTTTTCTGTCCACTCAAGTTCGTACTGATCACCAAGCAGCTACACTCTCTTATTCCAGGACGGACACTTCAGTCTCCAGAAGGACCAACATGGTAAAAGCAGAACATCAAACACAAAGTTTTAAAACATTTGTTCATAAACTACTGACTAACATCATGGAGGGTTTTACTATGCAGTTTTATAAAGTCAATGAAAACACACATCTGTCTACAAATCCTATTGAAAGAATGACTGGATGAAGTTCCAGAGAAAACTCCAACAACCCCCAGTTCAATAACGTTGAATAAAATCCAGAATTATGTTCAACCTACTTGAATAACAAGTGCTGTCATAAATAATTGGAAATACAGATGCACTTAGTCTAAAACCAAAGACAGTTAATGACTGAAACTATCAGAGATCCTCAAACGTGTTTGAGCCTTCAAGACTCAGAGCTTCTGTCGTTGAAAGGTCCATGTTACAAACTTCAAATTTAACTGTACATTATGAACAATGATCTATTCCTGTTACCCACTTGTTACCCATTCGTCTTCATACAAATGTTAGAATTGAATCAGATTTACCTCATTGTTGTTCTGATGTAACAGCAAAATACTAAAAACAAAGATCACTGAGCTTCTTCCACGTCCAAATAATGATCGTCCGTATGGATGTTGATCAGTTTTCATCATCAGACTCCTCCCTTCCTTTGATGTCTTCTTTATTCTTTCGTACAGACACAGGGGTAGACTACCCTGTGCCTCTACCTGGACCAGGACATTATTCTACAGCTTTCTTGAGGTCTAGGTTTTATTCCTTTCAGACTGTCCAGTCTGAATCTCATTCCAGGTCCTGCTGGGCTCTTCAGTTGCTGCACACTGTCACCAGTGAAAACAGGTGTCACTCTGCCGTCAACCTGAACCACATGTGAGGTCCTCTCTGTCGCCTGGACTGGACCTGTCCACCTGGGCTCTGACCACTTTCTTTTGATGACTTTAGGAAGCATCCACTCCGTATCAGGAGGTCCTGCTCCCTCCCGCCTCCTCTGGTTATCCTGCATCTGTTTTGAGAAACTTGTGACCACAGTTTTTAAATCCTTGAACACAACATCAGATTTTGGTTTTGTTTGGAGACTCTTCCCACACTAAGGGAACACTTAGTCCTGGAAAACTGTCAAATCAAATGGAGTAAATCCTTTTTCCTGGTTTACTGAACACCTGATGGACATCAATGCTGAGGGAAGAGCATCCAACCAATTCATGCCACTCGTGGTACAAATCTCTGCCAATTTCTGTTTTAATGTCTGATTCATCCTCTCAACTTCACTGTGGAGCTGAGGATGATACACTGTTCCAAAAGCCTGTTAAAGCCCTGACATGCTTTCAACTTGTTGTAAATCACTGTTTCTGCCATGTGTCCCATTATCAGATCTTACCTTTTCTGGAAACCCATGTCGGGGATGTACGGATTTACCACAAACATTATCACTGACTTACCATCCTCCTTTCTGGTGGGACATGCCTCTGGCCATCCGGTGAAACTGTCCACACATCAATACGTACCTGTATCCTTTCACTGGAGTAATCGTATCTGTGTAATCAATGATTATTTCCTGTCCTGCTTGTGTCTGGATGGGAAGAATTCCCTTTTACTGGTTTTACAGTGGGTCTTGGATTATACTGAGTACAGATCTTACACATTTTCACATAATTCTATGTGATGTCTTCCAGGAAAAGATGCCACCAGTGATAAAAGTTTCTATCCATCTGTGCTGCTCCTACATGTCCAACTCCATGTGCTGAATCAGACCGGAGACTGTTTCTGCAATTCCCTCAGCAGCCTGAGCTTCATGAGGGTACTGTCTGATCCAAATGGGGATTTCCGGCTCCATTCTAAACGTTACAGGGTGACAATCACGGGGAACAGCCTCCTCTCTTATGTTATACCACTGTAGCTGTTCTGAGTTTGCTCTCTGGATCACACTGCCCCGAGTT
The DNA here is from genome assembly GCA_014839995.1 of Xenentodon cancila. Classification (NCBI taxonomy): domain Eukaryota; kingdom Metazoa; phylum Chordata; class Actinopteri; order Beloniformes; family Belonidae; genus Xenentodon; species Xenentodon cancila. The sequence continues at coordinate 5,633,651 of CM026217.1, forward strand.
ACGGACCCTCACTGACCTTCCTCTGTTCAAATCCAAACTAAAGACTCACATGTTCAGAACGGCATTTGGCACATAACAGAACTTTGAACTATTTTATTCAAATTATTTGTATGTGTTTTATCATTATTTTTTCCAAATTTCCACATATTTATTTGATCTTGAGTGTAAAGTGCTTTGGTCAACTCAGGTTGTTTCTAATGTGCTACATAAATAAAGATTGATTAATTAATACAAAACAAGTCAAACAGTCGATCATCTACCAGATCTGATGGATGATGAGAGGAGAGAGACACCAAAATATAATTGTAATGCCATGAATAATGGATATAACAAAAAAATAAGAAGAAAAAGATGATATATTAATAATAATAACGGTAGAAACTCCGGAATTACAAGTAAACCTGCAGAGAAAAATCCCTTTGTTTGATAAAATGTGGAAATATGTGAGGAGAGAAAAATATAAGTTCTAGTCCTGATTTAAGAGGAACTCACACAAAAGAAGCTTCAATATGAAATAATATATAAACCTGAAATTATCAAAAACAAAATACAAATACAAGTAATGTTCTAAAGAAACTTCCTAATAGTACATTTGGTGTTGATCATAAACTGCATCATCAGAGTGACTGAAGTCTGTTGGAGTGGGTGAGAAGATTTCCATAGAAACACTTTGCATCAGCAGCACCATGCTCCAGTGATCTGGGAGACTTTATAGTCCTGACACTTGAACTCTGGATGACTGACAGCTGTCCTTCATGACAACAGAAGACACAGAAATCCTCCTGATGAAAAACATGACTTTGACCTGCGTCCTCATCTGGACTCTCCTCTGCTGCTGCTTCACAGGTAAAGTCCAGAGAATCCAACTCCTCTCCTCTATGAACATCTGTCCCTCTGAAATGAAGCTGACAAAACCATCAAGCTGTTTTCTGTTTTTGTCTCTGTATCCTCAGAGTCCAGAGGTCAGGTCACAGTGATTCAGTCTGAATCAGTGACTTCTGCTCCGGGAGGCTCCGTCACCATCACATGTAAAACCAGTCAGGATGTTTACTTTGGTGGAACATATTACGAATTATCCTGGTACCAACAGAGAGATGGAGGAACTCCTAAACTAGTCATTTATCTTGTTAGCAACAGAGCATCAGATACACCAAGTTGTTTTACAGGCAGTGGATCAAAGTCTGACTTCAGTCTGACCATCAGTGGAGTTCAGGCTGAAGATGCAGCAGTTTATTACTGTATGAGTGTTCACAACATCAACAGTCAGTGGTTGTTCACACAGTGAAAAACAGTCGTACAAAAACCTCCCTCAGTCAGACTGAACAGAAACTGAGACTTACACGCTTCACTGAACACACACACACACACACACACACACACACACACACACACACACACACACACACACACACACACACACACACACACACACACACACACACACAAACACACACACACAACAGAGGGATATGATGATGAAGGAGCAACAGACAAAAGGAAAAGTAGCAGGAAGCAGCATCACCTCTGAGCAGAAATTTAACAAATATTCAACTACGTAAAACACAGAATATATAACTTTCACCTTTTACTGCCCATTTAAGGAAAACAAATTGAAAATAACTCCAAAAATACTAAAATACATTTAGTTTAAAACACAAAACACCATTGCAAGTTAAAATTTTCTTTTCAAATTCTGGTTTTCCTGAAATCTTAGAATAAATAAATGACTGTTGAAGTAATCTGCTGCAGAATGTGAACAGAGGACATTACAGAAGACACTACATGTTAACTCGCATTTAAAATGCTTCTGGTAATAAATAATCAATATTATTTATAATTTCATATCCTTCTGAATATATTCTGATTAAATTGATTACAGTCTTCAGAAATCACTTTTCTGTCCACTCAAGTTCGTACTGATCACCAAGCAGCTCCACTCTCTTATTCCAGGACGGACACTTCAGTCTCCACAAGGACCAACATGGTAAAAGCAGAACATCAAACACAAAGTTTTAAAACGTTTGTTCATAAACTACTGACTAACATCATGGAGCGTTTTACTATGCAGTTTTATAAAGTCAATGAAAACACACATCTTTTCTACAAATCCTATTGAAAGAATGACTGGATGATGTTCCAGAGAAAACTCCAACAACCCCCAGTTCAATAATGTTGAATAAAATCCAGAATTATGTTCAACCTACTTGAATAACAAGTGCTGTCATAAATAATTGGAAATACAGATGCACTTAGTCTAAAACCAAAGACAGTTAATGACTGAAACTATCAGAGATCCTCAAACGTGTTTGTGCCTTCAAGACTCAGAGCTTCTGTCGTTGAAAGGTCCATGTTACAAACTTCAAATTTAACTGTACATTATGAACAATGATCTATTCCTGTTACCCACTTGTTACCCATTCGTCTTCATAAAAATGTTAGAATTAAATCAGATTTACCTCATTGTTGTTCTGATGTAACAGCAAAATACTAAAAACAAAGATCACTGAGCTTCTTCCACGTCCAAATAATGATCGTCCGTATGGATGTTGATCAGTTTTCATCATCAGACTCCTGGATCTCAGTCTGCAGGACAGACTGTTTCCATCATATGTATCGCAAGTTGCAGTGTCGGCACATGCCTCAACTGCACATGCCTCAACTGCACATGCCTCACCTGCACATGCCTCACCTGCACATGCCTCAACTGCACATACTTCACCTGCACATGCCTCACCTGCATATGCCTCAACTGCACATATTTTAAGTACGTTATGTAAAAAAAAAACATAGATATGTTACTCTAGATGTTCTCAATCTAAAGTTTGATGTATGTCTTATATAATGGACATCTCATGTTGTTTTATTATTATCAACAACAGTCACCATCTCCTGCTGTCAGAGTTTAAAATAAATAAACAATAAAAAACTTTTAGACTTGTTGATTCCAAGATTCCCAGAGTTTGTTGATAGGAAGGATTCACGTTTATTCCTGTACAGATGCATCTGGAAATCCCACTGACATGCACAAATGCCGGCATACAGATGAGATCTAAACACTTTTGCGTGCACCCCCTTTTTATACATTTCTGAGTTAATGCAAGTCTGTTTCCTGCCCTTTTTACAACAGTTTGTAACGTATCTCCTTCAGACTAAAACCTTCTGCTTAAGGCTACACCCTGTTCATTACTGCACACCATAAAGCCTTTGTCTCTGCTCGTACCACTAAGTGACCAGTCCTCCTAATCAAAGGTGTTCCTTAACCCCATGTCCTCTGGTCAGCATGTTTCTTATCATCTGCCCATCTTTGTGGATGAGACCACAGTCTCCAAACACCACCACTTTACCACTCACACAGCAACACTCTCACAGCCAAAGGAGATACGTAATAAAACAATAAACCTAATACTCTACCATTTCCCTTTAGTATGTTACTCATTGCTGAGATGAAATATAAATGAAGCTAATAATTTATCATTTTCCTTCAATTCCCCCTTTTGATCTCCTATAAGAGATCGTCTCTTCGTCCGCTGCTGAGGTCATCCTCATCCTTGTTAACTCGTACTTCCAGCAGTTACTCCTGACCTACTTAGGATTTTCCTGAAAAAGGCGCCATTTCTAACACAGTAAAAGCAAAACTGTTAACCAAAAATCACACATTAGACATTAATACAATGATGGATGTAAAAGAATATCTCTTTCTCCTTTTGATGTCTTCTTTATTCTTTCTTACAGACACAGGGGTAGACTACCCTGCACCTCTACCTGGACCAGGATATTATTCTACAGCTTTCTTGAGGTCTAGGTTTTATTCCTTCCAGACCGTCCAGTCTGAATCTCATTCCAGGTCCTGCTGGGCTCTTCAGTTGCTGCACACTGTGACCAATGAAAACAGGTGTCGCTCTGCCGTCAACCTGAAGTGCATGTGAGGTCCTGTCCGTCACCTGGACTGGATCTGTCCACCTGGGCTCTGACCACTTTCGTTTGATGACTTTAGGAAGCATCCACTCCGTATCAGGAGGTCCTGCTCCCTCCCACCTCCTCTGTTTATCCTGCATCTGTTTTGAGAAAGTTGTTGTCGTGGAAAAAATAGTCGGTGGAAGAAAGAGTAAAAGTCTACTGTCTTCGTACACTCGTTTATTTGAAAACAACCGGAAATAACGAGTGGAGGGTTCTGCAGAAATCCTACCGCTAAATGAAGGGAGGCGTCTTTTATACAGAAAGCATGAATTTCCGGACAAAGACATATACATTAAAAAGGCGCTTGCGCTTTACAGTGAGGGCACGCTCATTTCATGACAAAGGGGTTTGGCTGGAAGGCGGGTGCGCGCTCATTTCATGACAAAGGGGTTTTCGTTGAGTGGCGGGTGCGCGCTCATTTCATGACAAAGGGGTTTTGCTTCACGTCCGGGGCGCGCACATTCCATGACAAAAGAGCTTTGCTCCGCGTCCGAAGCGCACACATTCCATGACAAAGGGGTTTGCTCCGTGTCCGGAGCGCACATATTCCATAACAAAGGAGCATATGTTCCACGTCTGGGCATACCTGTTTTCGTGACAGAGAGAAATGCATTTTACAATAGATGTGTCTTCTAACCGGCAGTCCTTGTGGCGACGTTCTTTTGTTCACGTCGCCAATAGTACAGGGAAGGTGTCATTTATCAGGCTGGAGTTAGGATGTGAAGTGGTGTGTGGGGAAGGGGGGGGGATCTGCTTCCTCATGTAGAGGGAGTTGGTCAAAGGTAAAACTGCATCCAAAGAATTATACAGAAAGTAAGGAGTGTAATATAAAATTTCCACCACACTTCCCTTCTCTTGATCCTGTATGGATCACCATGATTGGTAAACAAAACACGAAGAATCGGGACGGCGAAGAGGATGGCCATGAGGATGAGGCAGCTGGTGGCATTTCCTAGAGACCATTTCGGGTCCCATTTGGGGTGTCAGGGGTGTTGTTGATCCATGTCAGGGGGTAGCGGTGGAACTTGGCACGTTACTGTTGCAGTGGGACACTGTTTCATTCCATACTGATCTTGCTAGTGAGCGACGACCTTACGGAGGTGAGGTTTGGGTCTGGTCGGCTGGAGTCAATGGCGGCTGGTCAGGAGGAGGGACCTTCTCGTAGTGTGAGGCATCCAGGTGGCTCTCTCAGCGATTTTGACAGCAGTTTGTGTGGTCAGGAGGATCTGGAACGGGTCAACCCAGCGCTGGTGACTCCACTTCTTTCTTTTGAAGCTTTTGATCAGCACAAAGTCACCAGGGACCAGGGTATGGAGTTGTCTTTCAACTGGGCTCGGGAGGGCAGCGGCAACCTGAGAATGAATGTCTGAGAGGGCTTTTGAAAGGTTAGCACAGTAAGTTAGCACGTTGGCTTCACACAGGGCTGTGTTGGAAGGAGGAGCCGTGGGGGGTTTCAGGCCCACATTAGGAGGAGTTGCAAAACAGGGTTTCATTGCAGCTGCGTCAGCACGTGCGTTACCTACAGAAACTGGGTCAGGGGAGTTAGTGTGAGCAGAATATTTGCAGACAGCAATTCGTTTTGGGAGAAGGATGGAGTCTAGTAGATCTGCAACCAAAGAGAGGTTTAAAGTTGGTTTCCATCAGATTTGAGGAATCCGCTGTGTTTCCAGAGCTGACCATAGTCGTGAGCGATGCCAGAACCATATCTGGAATCCGTCCAGATGGTGGCTGATTTGTTTGCGGCGAGAATGCAGGCAACGAGTTCAGCGACCTGTGCAGAGTAATGGCAAGACAGAGGTGCGGACTCTACAATGTCATGGTCTGAACAGACAGCATAACCGGTACGGCAGTTACCGGTGGCGGGGTCACGAGAGGCGGAGCCATCGACATGTAGGATTAAGTCAGGGTTGTCAAGGGGGAGGTCAGATAAGTCAGGTCGGGGAGTGCAGGAGAGAGAAAGTTCAGTCACACAGTCATGAGGCTCTCCATACTATCAGGGACTCACAGTTTTGATGAGGCCTACATCATATTTATGAGTGGTCCAGACAGAAGGCGGTATTGAATTCAAATCAGGGGTGGAGTCAGGGGAGTTGAGAAGTGAAAGAATAGGACCTAGAGGAAAACCACAAAATTTTAGACATGTCAGTTGATGGGAACAGGTGGTTTTGAAAGCAGTGTGGAAGAAGAAAAAGAACATCAATGGATTTGGGGTGGGGGTCCAATCGGTAGTTAAGTTGCAGGATCGAGTCCAGGGTCCCAAATCCTTCCATTGGTCAGTTTTAGACTTAGCTAGGGAAATGTGAGGATCACTGTCAGGTACCTTAAAAAATGTGGATAGTAGGGGGGTAAGAGAGCCAGAAAGGGCACTCAGATACCCCTTCAGGGAAACCGAAATTATCACTCCAATAGTAGACAAATTCACATGAATCTTTCCCGTATTTGTCTTTCATAAATATAATTAAATTCGAATCTGTTTTGTTCTTGTTTTTTTTTGTTAATTTGGCTAATTTTCTGGTTTCTGTGCCTTATTAACATGTTACCCATGTTTCCTAACCTGATCTTGTGACGTCTTACTCACAAGACTGAATGCATTAAGCTCACGGGACTGAGAGTTCAATCTTGTCCTAGCTAAGGCTCACAATATACTAATGGGTGCGCTTTTACAAACCTGATCTCGCAGAACTCACAGGACTTTAAAAAAATTGGTCTCGCCTCAGTGCCGACTCACAACTCTGGGTGCAGCTAGAATAACTTGGTTTTGGCCTCCTGGAAGTTATGGTACGTTATGTTCCGAGTATCCAGGATATGAGAGAAAAGAAAACAAAAAACAATAAAAATAATCTCTTCTCTTCGACACCAAAACCTTGTTATCTGAACATACAGAGTTTTTTTTTTTTTTTTGCCCTTGTTTGCACATATAATTATGATTGATACCATGTTGGTATAACCGGAGTTGTATATATGCATTTTAATCTAGTAACCAAGGGTGTTTTGTGTGTGTGTGGGTGGGTGTGTGCAAGTGTGCTACCTTCACCAGCCCTCATAACAGTCAAACTATATTTTTATTGATCCCTGGAGAAATCAAACAAGATAAAAGTAAAGGGAGAGTCAGAAAGAGGGGTATAAATATTCTGCAGAGGAGGGCTAGAGTCACCGGGTGTGGAGGGTGAGGAGAAAGAGAGCAGGAGAGAGAGACGAGACAGTGGTGGTGCAGTCTGGTGTCTGTGTTGTAATATGCATCAAGAAGAGTTTATAATGTGTTGTTTAAAGAGTAACCCCTGCCTTTCGCCTGATATGCGTCGGGATAGGCTCCGACAGACCCCCGTGACCCGGAAACGGATTAAGCGGGTACAGATAATGGATGGATGGATGTTTAAAGAGTAAAAGGTGGACACAAGACAATCAAGTGTTATAAGCAAAAAAGAAAACAGAGAAAAGGGGGAGGAGCTTTCTATTTACAATCACATCGTTTGAGCGTTTGGGGGGGGTTGGAGGCAGTATTGAAAAGTCATATATCTGATAGGCATAGAAGTATTTAAATACTCATACATGTCCACATATATCAAAATTAAGTTATAAACAGAGAAGATAGATAAATAATCCATACACATACACACACACACACACACACACACACACATATTCATACAATCAATGAAAATAAACCGTGGATTAATGTGTGGACATCTAAGAGTTTTGCTATGCATAGGTGTAAAATACATATGCACATATACATGATTATACATACATACAAATATACATTGATACATGCTGTACAGGTGTGCCTAATTGAAAGTACACACACACATATATATATATATATATATATATATATATATATATATATATATATATATATATATATATATATATATATATATATATATATATATATATATATATATATATATATATATATATATATATATATATATATAAGTAGCTATTCATATGATATACATACACATACCTTTAAATCATTGCATATAGTATATCAGTATATGCATACACTTTGCATTTTCATGTCACAATACATTTCCCAGTAATCATTTACTTACACTCATGCAACTCATATTCATACATACATACATACATACATACATACATACATACACCCATGCACATCATCCATATAAGTATATACACCCACTTGCATGTATCCACATACACCTAAATAGATATATGCACATAGGGACACAAACCTAGATACACACACACAAATACATAAACATGTACACACACACACCCACACACACATATACACACACACACACACGTGCGTGCGTGCATGCATGCACACATACATACACACACACATATACACACACACACACACACACACACACACACACACACACACACACAGCTATTCATACATACATATATACCACATACATTCACGCATATACACAACCACACTCACGTATATAACTACACACACACACGCACACATACACACACACACACACACACAGCTATTCATACGTACATACATACATACATATCACATACGTTCACACACATATATGCACAAACATACTCACGTATATAACTACACACACACATATACACACCAATACATACACATACACACACGCACACACATACATACATACAAGAATATATACAATAATAATAATACATTTATTAATTACAAATCTAATAATATTAAGTCATTTAAACACTTCCTCCTTTAAATAGTTATTCTTACAATTCCGTTGTTGGTTCCTATCGTCATCGGTAGCGCCCCAACCCTCCCCCCAGCCCTGGGCCACCCCAGCCCCCCACGGCAGCGGCCGCAGCCAGCAGGAGGGGAGGGGGGAATCCGAGGCCGCCGATCCCACACCCTCCCTTAGTACAGACCATTACCAGCCAGAGACCCGGCAGGCTCAAGGGAACAAGGCCGCGAGGTGCCCCCAGATCCCCCGACCCCCAACATATCGAACCCCGCACGGGCAAGAAACAGTGTCGCCGGTGGCCCGCCAATGCATCGGCCCCCGCCACGCGCCCTGGCGACGCGACAGCGACACCGAACACCAGTAGCTACGGTGCCGGACAGGCAAAGAGGGTGGGGCAGGTGGAAGGCGGGAGGGAAGAGGGACAGAGGAGCCAGAGCAGCGCGACCAGCCCAGGGGGGGCCGGGACCGCCACCACCCACCGGCCGCAGAAACACATGGCCGGGAGTGGAGGCAGCAGGGCGGGGACACAGCCGACACCCGGAGGCGGCGCAGGAACCAGGAGAAAGAACATCAAAGTCAAAGTCAAGTTTATTGTCAATTCTACTACATGTGAGAGAATCGAAATTGCGTTACTTTCAAACCCTTGGTGCTACACAATAAATACATTTTAAACACAAAGTGCAAATTAAAAAGAAACAAGTTATGGCATGACGTTGGGTTTAAGTGTACAACAGTTTTTAAAGTGCGTGATGGTCCTGCAGGTGTTCATCTTATCGGTCTGGTTAAAGTGACCTGGTGCAAAGAAGGCGGTCCAGTTCTGCCAAAAGTTCCTGGTGCAGATACTGAGGTCAGAGTGAGTGAGGGAGGGAAATGGTGGAAGAGCAGGGAGAGTGTTCAGCTTCCTGACGGCCTGGTGGATGAAACTGTCCCTCAGTCGGCTGGTTCTGGCCCAGAGGGTCCGCAGCCTCCTCCCTGAAGGCAGCAGACTGAAGAGGCTGTGTGACGGGTGGGTGGGGTCTCTCACAATGCTGAGGGCTTTGCGAGTCAGACGGCTGCTGTAAATGTCCTGAAGTGAGGGGAGGGAGACACCAACGATCTTCTCAGCTGCTCTCGCGACACGCTGGAGAATCTTGCGACAGGTTGCGGTGCAGCTCCGTACCACGCGGTGATGCAGCTGGTCAGGATGCGGTGCAGCTCCGTACCACGCGGTGATGCAGCTGGTCAGGATGCGGTGCAGCTCCGTACCACGCGGTGATGCAGCTGGTCAGGATGCGGTGCAGCTCCGTACCACGCGGTGATGCAGCTGGTCAGGATGCGGTGCAGCTCCATACCACACGGTGATGCAGCTGGTCCGGATGCTCTCGATGGTGCCTCTGTAGAAGGTGTACCTGATGGGGGCCGGGGCTCTGGCTCTTCGCAGTTTGCGGAGGAAGTAGAGACGCTGCTGTGCCTTCTTGGCGAGTGATGCGGTGTTAACGGTCCAGGAGAGGTCCTCTGAAATGTGGACTACCAGGAACTTGGTGCTGCTTACCCTCTCCACAGCAGCACCATTGATGTTCAGAGGAGCATGCTGGGTGTTTTGTCTCCTGAAATCGGCAACAATCTCCATGGTCTTCTCCACGTTCAGGTAGAGATTCTTGTCGCTGCACCACTCAGCCAGGCGGCTCACTTCGCTCCTGTAGTTTGACTCATAGTTGTTGTTGATGAGACACACCACAGACGTGTCGTCCACAAACTTTATGAAGAGGTTGGAGCTGTGCATCGGTGTGCAGTCGTGGGTCAGCAGGGTGAAGAGGAGGGGGCTCAGCACACATCCCTGGGGGGCCCCTGTGTTCAGTGTGATGGTGCTGGATGTGTTGCCGCCGACCCGTACTGCCTGTGGTCTCCCAGTCAGGAAGTCCAACAGCCAGTTGCACATTGAGGTGTTGATCCCCAGCTGGTCCAGTTTTTCAATGAGCTGCTGTGGGATGATGGTGTTGAATGCTGAACTGAAGTCGATGAAAAGCATTCTCACATAAGCATTTCTAGTGTCCATATGTGTGAGGGCTGTATGGAGGGCAGTGGAGATGGAGTCGTCAGTGGACCGGTTGGAGCAATATGCGAACTGGTAGGGGTCCAGAGAGGGGGGGAGGGCAGCCTTGATATGATGCATGACTAGCCGTTCAAAGCACTTCATGATGATGGGAGTCAGTGCAACTGGACGGTAGTCGTTGGAGCAGGAGGGAGATGACTGTTTTGGGACCAGAAGGATGTTGGTAGAGATCATTGAGATCATTAACTGTGATCCTTTATGACTCATAACAGCTTCACCTGCTGACATCTCCACATTTCAAATGATCCAAAACTATAAATCTGGATTTATATTTACATGATTTTCAGTTTTTACATTCAACAATAAATAATTAAATGTATAAAACTCTCAACAGCGAGGATTAAACAGTGTGAAATGATGACAACAGTTTCAACTGACTGACTGTATTTTAAGGATATTTGTTTTACAACTGAAGAACATCAATGCAAACCAACAGGCACTTGTATTGTTGCTTCATTTTTATTAAAGATCCAGAAATCCATGAAGGTTTCATCTTACACACAGAAAAATAACAACTAATCTTAAAACGTAGAGAAAAACAGTTAGATTAATTTGTATTGAAGCACAAGTATGACTTTATTGTTTGAAATGATTAAATCCATGAACAAAACAACAAGTATGAAACATGATTGTTGAAACATTTAATGACAAACAGAAAAGAGCAGATTGACAGAAACAGAAGACTAAAACCAGTCTGAGAGTCCCAGTGAGTCAGGTCAGGACTGGGAGCACTGGTCTCTCCTCAGAGTCTCTGAGACTGGGGTCTGGGAGCCCTGGGTGGCCTCACAGGTCACAGAGACCGCCTTGGTCCACTGGTCTGCAGGGAGTCTGAGGGTACTGCTCCAGCTGTAGTGGCCGTCCTCCTGCAGCAGCCCGGGGCTCCTGCTCTCCTCCCAGCTGCTGCTGCTGCTGCTGCTGCTGCCCACCACCTTCCAGGACAGACTCCAGTCTGAGGGGAAGCCCTTGTTGGCCAGACACATGAGTGTGGCCTTCCCCTGCTGCAGCTCCCCACTGGACAGTACTGTCAGGGAGGGACGGACATCACCTAGGAGACACCAATCAGTTTAGAGGACAGGAACCACACAGCTGCCAATCAAACAACTAGACACTAGGACATCATAAGTGGGAGAAAGATGACTTTTTTTTCTCCCTTCGAGAAGTTTCTGTCAGATGTTTTTCTGCTCCATCAGTCACTCATTCACACATTGTTTCACTTCCTTTAAGAAACTTTTCATGCAGATCAACACGGAGAATCATGATATTGTTTCAACTGATATATGTCAAGTTAGAAAGTGCCAAAACCTCAATCTACAAACTCCAATTTACTTTTAAAGTGTTTCACAGAAAACTAAGCAATGTTAAAATGAAGTGAAACAAAAGTGAACAAAAAACAGAGATTCAAGGTTTCGAAAATCTTTATCGGTTCATTTTATCTTTAATCTAATTGTATATGAAGACTGAATTTCATTTTATCACTGAACTATTTTATTTTACATCTGATAACTTTGTGAAACTTTAAACTTCACCTTGTCTTTACATTAAATGCTTAAAATATATATATATTTCCACATATTTTTACTGAATATTTTAAATTGAGTTCTGACTTACACTATGAGACATTAAATAAACACTAGTTATCTGAAAACACTACAATTACTGCTAAAATTGATAACAAAAGACTAAAGAAGAAATGTTGAAGGTCAATTACAATATTCCTTTGAATTTAAATACAATTTGAACTTACTTCCAACATCCAGTCTGGTTCCTCCACCAAAAGTCAACCACAGTGAAACAAACGTATTGAACCGCCGTACAAAAACCTCTGACTGCAGAGAGACTCGCTCTCTGACTCTGCTACACTCAACTAAAGCTAGAAACTTTAAAAACTGAACAAATTATAACGAATAAAACATACTTTTTAATTCCATTTAGTCCAACATCATATGTGATATTTCCTTCTAATGACATAGAAAACAAAACTTTGTATCTACATTCAGAAGAAAAAACCTCCATAAACAACAAACCAGCAAAGAAAAACATAATGGATCCTTGAGAGAAGCGGTAAAAGGAGAAAATATAATGTTGTAAAATAAAGTATTTTTAAATATAAACTTACTTCCAACATCCAGTCTGGTTCCTCCTCCAAACGTGTACCACAGTGATTGAAACTGATTAAAGCGTTGTACAAGCGTTGTCTACTTTTATAAACTGATATAAAAATGTCAAAACAAAAGTGTAATTCATAAAAAAAAACTTAAATGTTCAATTTGTTTTGTAAGATTATTTCAGTTTTTAAAAGATGATTATGAAGTTTAGATCTGCCGACTATGATCATTGGATTTTAACTTTAAAGTTTCAGATTAGTTAATAAAATAATCTTTTACTGGACTTTAGTCTCAACATTTTTATCAACAATAATGATGAGCTACTAAACTGCAGCATAGAGGACTTAAAAAAAATCCCTTTTCCAATTAATGGTTACTACATAAATGTTAGAGAAATGTATGAAATGTTGTATTTAATAATAAGTAGTAATATTATTTGCTTCTAATGACACAAACCAAAAATCTGGATTGAAATGATTTAGAAATAAATCTTAGAGTTGCACCAAATACAGCAAACATGTGAAAGTGTGAACATAATAGTATTCATCTAAAACAATGTTGCATCACTAAAACAGAAAATCAGAAGCAAACTATTGATCAGTCGCTGTTATGGATGGGAATCGAGTAGCCACCGGTAGTTCAATTCCATGGAATCGTTCATCCACCTGCCAAATGATCCCGTTTATAGGTTCTGCATTCGCACGATGTCGTCATGTACACGCTTCATATTTGGGCTCAGAATGTTTCCAACATGTCACATGACCCATTGGTTTCTGTCAATCACAGCTGCTCCCACCAAAATATCTCCAGAGCTGCCGTCAGACCTTTACAGCGGGATATACCGTTTAACGTCTTGACCCCACCGTGAAATAATAGAATACCATTGCATTCACCCAATGCTGGGTTCATACAAATAGATGGTTGCTATAAACTCTCCTGACATGGTGCAAATCAATTCACCCATGTCAGAGTTGTCATGGATGTGAAATCAACCAGGGTGAACCAGGCTGTAAATAGGTTTATTTCTGCTCTAAAGTTGGACATTTTAATACGGAGGTCAATAGAGTTTGGAGCCAGCCCCTATCTGTCAGTCGAGGAACTGCAGCTGAAGTTAGTTCTGCATAAGCTTCAATGCAGAAGAGAGATGGTTGGCTCTTGGTTGCAACACGTGCAGAGGTTTGATCACATCAAGAGGGGAAATACCTCCAACACACCAAAATATTTTCTGCACAAAATCTGTTAGTGTGCTAAAGTTGATCATTGCGATTGTATTTTATGTCACAGTGTTCCTATTTTTCAGCTTAAGCCAGATTTGATTTAGTTGAAGTTGAGTGAAAATTGTTGGTGCATACTTAAATTTAAAGTGTTAATACAACCAAAGCCATTTGTACTATTTAACTGAATGAAAATCAATAAAAAAAACCTATTAGAAACCGAATTGATGAGATTATAGATAAAAGAACCAGAATTGGTAAATTCTTAACAAGTCCCATTCCTAGTCACTGTATGACTTTACTACCAGAACATACATTATCTACTACTTACATGTTTTTAAGCTTGAAGAGGAAAGATCTCTTTCTTCAAACATGTATTGCATTAACTCTTCTCCTCTTTTTCATGTTTTCAGGTTCATCAGGAGAACTCGTCCTGACTCAGACTCCTGGATCTTGGTTTGTCATTGCAGGACAGACTGTCTCCATCAGATGTTAAACTAGTTCATATGTTCACATGTCTGATCGTTTCAGCAGAAGTCAGTCTGGAACTGAGTTCACTCTGACCATCAGCAGAGTTCAGCGTGAGGATGCAGGAGTTTATCACCGTCAGCAGGATTACAGCTTCCTGTTCACACACTGATCCAACGTGGTACAAAAAGCTCTCAGCTGCAGAGGAGCTGATCCACAGCTGCACTGAAGCAGAGGTATAACGGAGAGTGAGGCTCATGCAGGAGAGTGTTTTCACAAAACACGTTTAAGTTATAGTAATTTTAAAAAAGAAGGAATGAAAACAATTTAAGCTTATTTATTCACAAATACTTTTTTAACATCTTAAATCTTAACATTTTGTATAACTGATCAGTAGGATTTTAGTTGGCTGTTTTGGTTCAACATATTTTGAACGTAATATTTTGTGTAAGTGTTGAGAAAAGGAAAACACATCAGAGACATGAACCTCTAGATATTTTCCATGTGAAGTCTGTTTTCCATCTTGGATATAAAGAATTCAGGTACTTTTACAATTATCATCAACAGGTCGTCTCCTGCTGTCAGCGGTTAAAAACGTCTCCAGAGATTAAACTCATCAGCTTCAAAAACACCTGAACGTTTTATGTAAAAATCAAGACAAAACATTTGCAGCTTTCACATAAAGTTAATACGTTTCCATCCATCCATTTTCTACACCCACTTCATCCTTTGCAGGATCCCGGGAATCTGCTGGAGCTTATCCCGACTTATTACAGGTGAAAGGCAGGGGTCCACCCTGGACAGGTCGCCGGTCTCTCACAGAGCCACGTACAAAGATAAACAACCGTGCACTCTCACAATCACACCTGCAGGTTATTTAGAATTATCAATCAACTACGTATGCAAGTTTCTGGACTGTGGGAGGAAGCCGGAGTACCTGGAGGGAACCCACGCAAGCACGAGGAGAACATGCAAACTCCACACAGAAAGACTCCCGGGCCGGGAATCAAACCAGGAACTTTCTTGGTGTGAGTCACCAGTGCTGACCACAAAGACACCGTGCTGCCTCGTTAAACTGCAAAATTACACTACAAACTAAACTACAACATTTTGTCTCACTAACATTTGACTAATAACCTCAAAAAAACACTTTATTCAGATTTCATTATTTACATCCAGTTGATCAAACAATCTCTCCACAACATCCATTTATCAGCTGCCGTGGAGCTTCAGTCACATTTTATTTTTTTACTTTTGAATTGTGTTGAGTTGAAAGTGTGAATAGTTTGATAGAGGTGAAAAAACTTTATCAAGTTTACTACGATTAACTGATGGATCTGAATGAAACAAGTAATTTAATTGAGATCATTAACTGTGTTCCTTTATGACTCATAACAGCTTCACCTGATGATAATATGATATTAATATCTAATTACAATGAATCTAAAACCAAATACAATAAGTGATTAGGAATATCAGGCTCATTACAGGTTTTTACAAACTGTAAACTTTTGTCTAAACTTTTCAACAAAAATGGAACTGATGACAAAGACAATTTATGATGAAGAAACAACTGATTTGTCACTGAATACATGAAGTTGTTCACTCACAGAAACATAAATGATAAAAAAAAATAAGAGATTTCATCTGAAAAAGATTTTGTCGTTAGAAGTAAACCTGAATGATTGACATGTCTGTTGGAGTCGGTGATTTGGTCAATAAACTTCTGAAAACTCTCAGAAACTGATGTAAGTCTGCAGCCTGATGGAAAGACCTCTATTTAAATAGTATTGTGTTGGAAATTTACTGGAATCCAATGAGAGCAAACAGTTTCAAGTTTAACACAAAGGGTTTATTTACAAGATACACGTTGATCAGACGTGCAGAGAAGTCTCGCTAGGAGAGTTCTGCCATGGAGAAGAGGAGAGAAGTATTTATATCTTCTGAACCAGGAAACGTCACATGGGTCACAACTATGTGGCCCCCTAAAAGACAGAGCATATTGTCTCACAGGGAACACTCCTGCAAGACCCCTTTACTGCTTATCAGACTTAAAGAGGAGGAAGGCAGATGCCTTATCAAGGTGTTAAATCTAAGAGCATGGAAACAGAAAAGTCTGTTGTCTCTGTCATTAATGGGAAACAGAGGACTCTGTTCTCTTTGTCATAAAATTATTGGGCTACACAGTCAAAAGACAAAGGACAGGCTCTTACTTAAAGAATACTCACTTAGGGTCGGATTAAGTTCAGATATTGTTGTAGAATAAGTGATTCAAACTAGTACTATGTGAATATAATATTTCTCTCACATTCCCTCCTCTTGTTCCTACGGACCAACCATAGCAAAGAGAAATATAAGAGAGTTTACAAAACAAAATACATCCAAAAGAATAATAAAAACAATAAAATGAAGAACTGAAAATAAGGCAGTAAAGGAGTAAATAGGCAACTTACATAAACATCAAAAATTATCACACCACAAGATAAATCATCATACCAAAAGTTGCCAAAATTTTGCTCGTGATCAGAGCAGTCGGACAGGTCGGTCCGCTGGTCAGGAACAGATGTTTCCTCTGGATGTGGGACCTTCCTGCAGTGGCTGGCGTGAATCCAAGTTGCTTTCTTGGCTACCTTAACGGCGGTGTGTGTAGTCAGGAGAATTTGGAACGCGCCCACCCAGCACTGATGGTTCCACCTGCGTCTTTTGAAGCTTTTGACCAAGATGAAGTCCCCAGGACTCAGGGAGTGGAGTTGACCATCGGTTGGCTGAGGGGGGGGCAGCATTCACTTGGGAGCGGATGCCTGAAAGGGTCTTGGTGAGACTGAAACAATAGGTTAGAACGTTACTTTCACACAAAGCTGTTTCTGGAGGTGGAGCCCTTGGGGGGGGGGTCCAGTCTGGTGTTAGGGGGGCTGCAAACAGAATTTCAAATGGACTTAAACCCGTCCTTCCTCTTTTGTGCATGTTCATGTGCATTAACACAAGAGGAAGCGCTTTAGGCCAAGAAAGGCCAGTTTCTGCACAGCACTTAGCTAGTTTGTTCTTTAAAGTTCCATTTTCCCGCTCCACAGCTCCGCCACTGGCCGGATGGGAAGCGCAGTGTTTTCTCACATACACAGCTAACACAGCTTCATTAGCAAAATGAGCACCATTATCGCTAGATAGACGACGTGGTATGCCCCATCTAGGAATGATTTCACTTAGTAGAGCTCGTGCCACGGCTGAAGCATCTGCCTTGGAAGTCAGGAAAGCCTCAACTCATTTAGACCACATGTCTACCATGACTAGACAATATTTTTTACCTTCTGATGGAGAGAGCTCAATAAAGTCCATCATTACATGTTCAAATGGACCAGTTGGAGGTGGATGGGCGGCGTGTTGGCCTGGATTGTGGGAGGAACCAATGCTGTGTAATGGCTTCAATCATCCCGCCTTTTGAGACATGGTCTCAAAATCAACCAATGTGTCAACTTTGCGTAATGAGGAAAAAGGGCAGAAGGCAAACAAGGTTTACCGTTAGGTCCCATCCACCCATCAGGTATGTGTTTCGCATCAGCTTGTTTCCAAAGGCGAATATCGGACTGGGAGGCCAATGTCTGTAGTGCAGAAAGAGAAGATGGAACTTCAAGCAAACAAGTAGATGAAACACAAAGAGACAGAGAAGGGGGGTAGGAGCTGCAGCCTTTGCAGATGCGTTTGCGCGTTTCCTGTGGATATAAAATCAAAAGAGTTAGTGTGAGCTGCACATTTGCACACAGCAATCTGTTTTGGAAGAAGAAGAGCCTCTAATAAATCAGAGACCAAATGATGATGAAGGATGGGTTTCCCATCAGATTTCAGGAAACCACGGTGGCGCCAGAGGGCACCGAAATCATGTACTACTCCTGAACGCATGCACACAGCATATGCAACTCTACAGGTCCGCTGTCAGGGTCACGTGAGGCAGACCCATCAACAAAAAAAACAAAGTCAGAGTTCTGCAAAGGTTGGTCAGCCATGTCAGGTCGTTGTGAACATGTCAGAGAGAGTTCAGCAACACAGTCATGTGGGGTTCCGTCTCCTGGAGTAGGAAGTACTGTGGCAGGATTTAAAACCGAACACCTTTTAACAGTGACATTCGGCAGCTCGAGCAGGCAGGGTGTGATACCTGAGGAATCTAGGAAGTGAAAAGTGTGAAGACCTGTGTTCCGCCAGGATGAGGGAAACTTCATGGGGGACCATCAGGGTCAGAGGAGATTGGAAAGCAAGTTTTAGGGCTGCACAAGAACATTCAGTGTCATCTGACCATTGTATTTTGGAGTGCATAGGTTTGGATCGAGTTAACTCGCATAATGGTTTAGTTAATTCTGAAAAATTTGGAACAAACATTCTGCAGTAGGAGCAAAATCCGATGAAAGACAGGAGTTTTTTTGACAGTGTCCGGTCTCGGCGCCTGTTGGATTGCTGTTAAATGTTTGGAGGAGAGGCCTTTACCTTGTGCGCTTACAACATGGCCCAGGAAAGTAACTTCTTCCTGTGCAAACAGTGTCATGCACACACTGTCCTCTAAATGGAGCACAAATCATCAAATAATCAACGTACTGAAGGCTGAGCAGCATTAACTGGAGTTAGATCTTGAACAAAGCGCCATTCCTCAGCTGCAGGAGGAGGTCAGTATTTCTTTACAGGCCAAATGGGAGTGTTAACAGGAGAATCATCACAGGGGACAATTATACCTGCTTCCAGAAAGAAGTTACAAACGGGGGTGATGTCTGCCATGGCTTCAGGCTTCAGGGGGTATTGGGCTCTCCGAGGTCTGAAATGAGATTTGGGTGTTACAACAAGAGGCTCACAGCTTTTTATGAGTCCTAAATCATACTTGTGAGAGGCCCAGACTGAGTCTGGAACACCACTAAGTTCAGGGATGTCAGCTGTGGCGGAGAGAAGGGAGGGTGAGGGAGAAAGATTTGAGCACCCTGAAAAGGTGTCAACTGTTCTCAGGGTGTGAATCATACTGGACACATCCAGTTTATGAGCCTTTAGGGAGGGTGAAAAACAAACTACACTTTCAGGAGGCTTATACCAGTCCTCAGCTTGGGTACAGGCCATGAACCACAAGCCCAGATCTCTCCACTGGTCAGAGGGTGATCTGGCCAGAGATGTGTGGGAAACTATTTTGAACTAGAAAAAAAAACTCAGACTGAGCGGGAGTTAGTAGAACAGACATTGCGCAGCGCGTGTCAGACCAAAACAGGGTACCCGTTGCCATTTGATCATTCAACATAGCAAAAAACTTTTCTTCATAAGTGTGATCTTTGGTATGTGTTACATTTGCAGTACAATGCAAGTTTTCTGGTTTCATCATGTGAACATCAGAGGGAAACATTCTCTGCTTTGCCAGGTCACACAGTTCTAGAGAAGACTAATAGATGATCCACCATTGATAAGCCTGAAGGGGGAGAGGTCTGGTGGCATCCTTAACCAGCTGATGGATATGATTGGAATTTTGACTGACCATCATCCCTTCGGGAGTTGAACGTAGTTCAATGCCCAAGGTGAGCATGAGGTCACGCCCAAGCTCTGTTGGTGATTTTCCATGTCATTATTTCCTTATATTAATCACTTTCAATGCAGTCACAGCTTCACACACCTGTTGCCTTTCTCTGCTTCCCACTTGCTCAAACATTCTCATTTTTCCCATACTTTTTTCATACATTGAACATCACTTACTTTTACCTTCTTTTTGACATGTTTTTCATACATTGAACATCACTTACTTTTACCTTCTTTTTTACATGCTTTATCTTTCTTCAATCAACTAACCTCTTACTTGTTGAAGTTGGTTCTTGCTCAGAGAACCACCTTCAAGAAAACCATAATATTTACACCAATAATTCACAAAGTCACAACATTCTGTACAATATGTTTCTTTCATAAGTTTCATTAAAAGGGGAATATCCACTGGTATTCACTTCTTATGCATTAAATTTCCCATTGTGTGCACAATTATCACTGGTCTTCCTCAAATAAACTCACGGTTATTTAATCTGGTGAATCTGTGAAGACATCCGTGAGTTCTCCTGCACAGTCTCTCAGTACACGACCAGGTATGTTGTCAGGACCCGGAGCTTTGCGAGCATTGATCCTGCTGAGGGATCTCCTCACAGTGTAAATCACTGTTTCTGACATGTGTCCCATTATCAGATCTTACCTTTTCTGGAAACCCATGTCGGGGAATGTACGGATTTACCACAAACATTATCACTGACTTACCATCCTCCTTTCTGGTGGGACATGCCTCTGGCCATCCCGTGAAACTGTCCACACATCAATACATACCTGTATCCTTTCACTGGAGTAATCATATCTGTGTAACCAATGATTATTTCATGTCCCGCTCTTGTCTGGATGGGAAAAATTCCCTTTTACTGGTTTTACAGTGGGTCTTGTAATATACTGAGTACAGATCTTACACATTTTCACATAGTTCTTTGTGATGTCTTCCAGGAAAAGATGCCACCAGTGATAAAAGTTTCTATCCATCTGTGCAGCTCCTACATGACAACAGAAAACACAGAAATCCTCCTGATGAAAAACACTTTATTCAGATTTCATTATTAACATCCAAAACACCAGTTGATCAAACAATCTCTCCACAAGATCCATTTATCAGCTGCCGTGGAGCTTCAGTCACGTCAACTGATCTTCTCAGCAGATGGAGGTGAATTTTATGCTTTTTTGGAAAATATTATTTAAAATTTAAGTTTATTTATTTATTTATTTATTTAAAATGGTGGCCTAGTGGTTACTGTGGTGAGCTTGGGTGTAGAGGAAGTGGAGGACCCAGGTTCAAGCCCAGGGCTTCCCACAAGGCCCTTAACTCCCAATTTCTCCCCGGGCTGGTGCTGGCAGCCGACTCCTCACTAGTGAAACTAGTTGATGGGTTAAAAGCAGAGGTCCAATTTCGGTGTGCATCGTACATACGTGGTGTGCACGATGTCCATACTGACAAGAATGGTAAAGAAAAATGTATCAAATGTGCATTTTCATGTATGTTGGTGAAACGTTTACGATGGATCTGAATGAATCAAGTAATTTCATTAACTGAGATCATTAACTGTGTTCCTTTATGACTCATAACAGCTTCACCTGCTGACATCTCCACATTTCAAATGATCCAAAACTATAAATCTGGATTGATATTTACATGATTGTCAGTTTTTATATTCCAGACTTTGACAAACATGAATAATAAATAAATAAATATATAAAACTCTCAGGGCAGCACGGTGGCTTAGTGGTTAGCACTGTTGCCTCACAGCAAGAAGGTTCCTGGTTCGATTCCCGGCCCGGTGGGTCTTTCTGTGTGGAGTTTGCATGTTCTCCCCGTGCTTGCGTGGGTTCCCTCCGGGTACTCCGGCTTCCTCCCACAGTCCAAAAACATGCATGTAAGTTAATTGATCGTTCTGAAGTTCTCCCTAGGTGTGAATGTGAGTGTGCATGTTTGTCTGTCTTGTATGTGGCCCTGGATGGACTGGCGACCTGTTCAGGGTGTACCCCTGCCTTTCGCCTGATATGCGTCGGGATAGGCTCCGACAGACCCCCGTGACCCGGAAACGGATAAAGCGGGTACAGATAATGGATGGATGGATGGATAAAACTCTCAACAGCGAGGATTAAACAGTGTGAAATGATGACAACAGTTTCAACTGACTGACTGTATTTTAAGGATATTTGTCTATTTTTGCTTCATTTTTATTAAAGATCCAGAAATCCATGAAGGTTTGATACACACTGAAAAATACACACTGAAAAATAACAACTAATCTTAAAACATGTAGAGAAAAACAGTCAGATGAATTTGTATTGAAGCACAAGTATGACTTTATTGTTTGAAATGATTAAATCCATGAACAAAACAACAAGTATGAAACATGATTGTTGAAACATTTAATGAGAAACAGAAAAGAGCATATTGACAGAAACAGAAGACTAAAACCAGTCTGAGAGTCCCAGTGAGTCAGGTCAGGACTGGGAGCACCGGTCTCTCCTCAGAGTCTCTGAGACTGGGGTCTGGGAGCCCTGGGTGGCCTCACAGGTCACAGAGACCGCCTTGGTCCACTGGTCTGCAGGGAGTCTGAGGGTGCTGCTCCAGCTGTAGTGGCCGTCCTCCTGCAGCAGCCCGGGGCTCCTGCTCTCCTCCCAGCTGCTGCTGCTGCTGCTGCCCACCACCTTCCAGGACAGACTCCAGTCTGAGGGGAAGCCCTTGTTGGCCAGACACATGAGTGTGGCCTTCCCCTGCTGCAGCTCCCCACTGGACAGTACTGTCAGGGAGGGGGGGACTCGACCCACTGCAGGGAGAGAAGACATGATACAGTCGAGATGAAAAGTCCACCTCAGTGTTTCACTTCCCTTTCTTATGTCAGTAACCATGACAACAGACAGGCATCGCTGCTGAACCGCAGCAACAGACAGGTTTCAGAACTGAAGATAAAACTGTCAGAACATTTCATTCTTTACATGTTTTTCTGCTTTCTTTTTAGTACAAATCTCAAAAAGTACCTAAAATCTTAACATACTTCTAAAACCTGTATTAAAAAAAAAAAAAATACAAAATGTAACAATATCCTTTACTTTTTTCAAATGTTTGATAAAACTACATATTAAACTTATCAAATGAATGACAGTCAGAAACCTCATGTTCAGATTAAATAAATACTTAAATACAAAATGTAACAATATCTCTTTCATTTTATCAAACATTTTTCTACACTGGAAGGAATAATTAAACAAAAAAACCTCTTTGTTTTTCAATGCATTAATATTCATTACATATTTCATAAAATGTGTAATGTTTTAAAGAGAATACTTGATGTTTCAATTAATAAAGTATTTTAAGTTGAATAAAACAGGGTGACATGAAATCAAACATCTATATGAAGCACTGTGTAACCTTGTTGTTGTAAATATGATGGTTGTTGACTCACTCACATGTCTCACTATTTTAAATGTGTGTTTTATTAACAGTAACACCAAAATCTGTCATTCTCATAGCTAAATAACTTTTATAATTATTAAAAATGTATTAAGGGCATTTTCTCCTTAAATAGAAATACTGTGCACCACTAAACTACATTTAAAACTACATTTCTTTCAAGTCTTTCAACAGTTTGAAAATGTAAACTTCTCCTCATAACAAATTACTGCAATTTTTGCAAAATATCAAGTGTTTCATTGAATGTTTTAGCAATTTCTACTCTTACGAAAAAAGATAATAACAGATAAAAACTTGAGGTCCTTAAATGAATCAGAAATACTTACAGTTAACTTCCAGTCTGGTTCCTCCACCAAACGTGTGCCACAGTGATACAAACTGATTAAACAGTCGTACAAAAACCTCTGACTGCAGAGACACGCTCTCTGACCCTGAAACAAACATGTCATATTTGTCTACATCCACTGGATAAAATCACAAAATGAAACTATAAATGTCACACATATCAAAGCTCATTTTTTTTCTAGGCAAAATATTTTTAAGTTAAATATTTCTTTACTTTTGACAGAAATAACCCCTTATATTGGAAAAACATGCAAAAGTTTACGACTTATAAAATCTTCATATTGTTATGTGTAACAAAGTAAATTTCAAATAGCAGCTGGATTTCATTCATTCGACTTATATATGAAATTAAAAGTAATCGTCAGGAAACTTTAGAGAGAAAGTAAACAAACTGACAAGTCTAAATACATAATAAAAGTGTCTAGTTGTAATGATGTTCACATGGATTTAAATATGAGGAGAGGAAATCTATTTTCTGTGAAACACAAAGTTGATGAAAAGAATCATAAATACAAAAAGTGAGATTTGTTTTGTTAACTGGTGACACATCCAGGGTTTTTGACCTTTAACCTGAACAGAACTGTGATACTGGAGATTTCAGCCAACCCCCGTGACCTTTGGTGGAAATAAGTGGAGATGGATGGATGGATGGATGGATGGATGGATGGATGGATGGATGGATGGATGGATGGATGGATGGATGGATGGATGGATGGATGGATGGAGGGACGGACGGACGGACGGATGGACGGATGGATGGATCTGTACTGACAGTCTTTCCTTCTCCCAACAAATTACAAATATTATAACAATATGTTTTGAAGAGTTACTCTGATTCAAATTTGTTCAGAATTCTGTTTAAAAACTTAATAACTTCTTGATAGTGCAGAAAACATATTGATCTATTGATAAAAACATCATCAGGTTATTTTGAAATGCCTGTTGGAGTGGGTGAGAACATTTCCATAGAAACACTTTGCATCAGCAGCACCATGCTCCAGTGATCTGGGAGACTTTATAGTCCTGACACTTGAACTCTGGATGACTGACAGCTGTCCTTCATGACAACAGAAGACACAGAAATCCTCCTGATGAAAAACATGACTTTGAGCTGCGTCCTCATCTGGACTCTCCTCTGCTGCTGCTTCACAGGTAAAGTCCAGAGAATCCAACTCCTCTCCTCTATGAACATCTGTCCCTCTGAAATGAAGCTGACAAAACCATCAAGCTGTTTTCTGTTTTTGTCTCTGTATCCTCAGAGTCCAGAAGTCAGTACACAGTGATTCAGCCTAAATCAGTGACTTCTGCTCCGGGAGGCTCCGTCACCATCACATGTAAAACCAGTCAGGATGTTTATAACTCTGATCGTTTATCCTGGTACCAACAGAGAGATGGAGGAACTCCTAAACTGCTCATTTATTACGCTAGCAGCAGAGAATCAGATACACCAAGTCGTTTTACAGGCAGTGGATCAAACTCTGACTTCGCTCTGACCATCAGTGGAGTTCAGGCTGAAGATGCAGCAGTTTATTACTGTCAGAGTTTTCACTACATCAACAGTCAGAATGTGTTCACACAGTGAAAAACAGTCGTACAAAAACCTCCCTCAGTCAGACTGAACAGAAACTGAACTGACACACTTCACTGAACACACACACACACACACACACACACACGCACGCACGCACGCACGCACGCACGCGCACGCACGCACGCACACACGCACACACGCACACACACACGCACACATCAAAC
Source organism: Xenentodon cancila (assembly GCA_014839995.1). Taxonomy (NCBI): domain Eukaryota; kingdom Metazoa; phylum Chordata; class Actinopteri; order Beloniformes; family Belonidae; genus Xenentodon; species Xenentodon cancila. Next base: position 5,659,240 of record CM026217.1, read on the forward strand.
TATTTAACCAGGATTTAAGTCGACATCTAACATGTTCGTGAACCATCGTGGATGGATTTTATTTTATGACATTCTCTGTTTGTTGGTATCAGATTTTCCAAGATGATGAAGGTTTTTCCTACTGGGACAGTTAGATCAGGAAAACTTAGCAATGACCTTTGACCTCAGCTTAACAAAAGTCTTGATTATGACATTACAGATAAACATTTGGTGCAGAAACTAATAGATTTCACGACAGATACACACACCTACAGTTGCCAAATTTTGTCAAATTATAACTGTATCATTGACTTATTTATTTTAAAATATGAAAGAAATAGATGAAGACTTGATTTGGTTAAATGAATCAGAAATACTTCCAGTTAACTTCCAGTCTGGTTCCTCCACCAAAAGTCCACCACAGTGATACAAACTGATTAAACAGTCGTACAAAAACCTCTGACTGCAGAGACACGCTCTCTGACCCTGAAACAAACATGTCATATTTGTCTACATCCACTGGATAAAATCACAAAATGAAACTATAAATGTCACACTTTTCCAAGCTCATTTTTTTTCTAGGCAAAATTTTTTTTTAATTAAATCTTTCTTTACTTTTGACAGAAATAACCCCTTATATTGGAAAAACTTGCCAAAGTTTACGACTTATAAAAACTTCATATTTTTATGTGTTACAAAGTAAAACTCAAATACCAGCTGGATTTCATTCATTCGACTCATAAATATAAAGTTAAAAGTAAACGTCAGGAAACTTTAGAGAGAAAGTAGACAAACTGACAAGTCTAAATACATAATAAAAGTGTCTAGTTGTAATGATGTTCACATGGATTTAAATATGAGGAGAGGAAATCTATTTTCTGTGAAACACAAAGTTGATGAAAAGAATCATAAATACGAAAACTGTGATTTCTTTTGTTAACTGATATAAAACCTTTTTTTCTGTCACATATTTTTCATTAATTATTCTTTTACGTTTAAAACAAGTACCCACTATTGGGAAAAAACGTCGTAAGATGTATGACTTGAAGATACTCCCAATTTTTACATATAACAAAATGAATTATGATTTCAGTTAAATTTCATTCACTTGATTTATATAATAGATGTCATGCAGGATAGTTACGAGAGAAAATAGTCCAGGTACATCATTAAAGTCATTAGCTGCAATAATATCCACATGGATTTATATATGAGGAGAAGAAATGTATTTACAGTGAAACACAGTGGTGATGAAAAGAATCAGAACTGTGATACTGGAGACGTCTGGATGGATGGATGGATGGATGGATGGACGGACGGACGGACGGACGGACGGGCGGGCGGACGGACGGATGATTCACTCCTGCTCTCAAAAAGATAAAAAAATATTTTCAAAAAATAATGTCTTCACAATTTTCAAACTTACTAATAGAAAAATAAAAATATTCATCTACTGATAAACTGCATCATCAAAGTGACTGAAGTCTGTCGGAGTGGGTGAGAACATTTCCATAGAAACACTTTGCATCAGCAGCACCATGCTCCAGTGATCTGGGAGACTTTATAGTCCTGACACTTGAACTCTGGATGACTGACAGCTGTCCTTCATGACAACAGAAGACACAGAAATCCTCCTGATGAAAAACATGACTTTGACCTGCGTCCTCATCTGGACTCTCCTCTGCTGCTGCTTCACAGGTAAAGTCCAGAGAATCCAACTCCTCTCCTCTATGAATATCTGTCCCTCTGAAATGAAGCTGACAAAACCATCAAGCTGTTTTCTGTTTTTGTCTCTGTATCCTCAGAGTCCAGAAGTCAGGTCACAGTGATTCAGCCTGGATCAGTGACTTCTGCTCCAGGAGGCTCCGTCACCATCACATGTAAAACGAGTCAGGATGTTTATAGCGGGAACCTTCTTTTATCCTGGTACCAACAGAGAGATGGAGGAACTCCTAAACTACTCATTTATGCTACTAGCAGCAGAGAATCAGATACACCAAGTCGTTTTACAGGCAGTGGATCAAACTCTGACTTCACTCTGACCATCAGTGGAGTTCAGGCTGAAGATGCAGCAGTTTATTACTGTCAGAGTTTTCACTACATCAACAGTCAGCATGTGTTCACACAGTGAAAAACAGTCGTACAAAAACCTCCCTTGGTCAGACTGAACAGAAACTGAACTGACTGATACACTTCACTGAACACACACACACACACACACACACACACACACACACACACACACACACACACACACACACGCACACACGCACACACGCACACACGCACACACACACACACACACACACACACACACACACACACACTATTTTCTATAAAAATGTTGTGGTTTTTACATTCAAATATTATTACAAATTTAGAATGATTTTAATAATTAATTTAATTAATTAACTATTTTCTCACATACGTTAATAATTCTATCACATTATATAATCATATCATTGAATAACTCTGTACACTAATTGTAATTTTAAAATGAAAAAACCTTTCAGTGTCAGACTCCTTCTTTATTGCAACAAAAAAAAAACACTTTCAGATGTGTAAAACAAACATTGAAGTAAAACACAAACCTCATAAGAACACAGGATTTAAAAAACTACAACATTTTGTCTCAATAACGTTTGACTAAAAACCTCAAAACAACACTTTATTCATTTTTTTTTTTTTTTTTTTTTTTTTTTTTTTTTTTTTTGCATTTGCAACTTTATTAAAAAACACTGTTATGCGTTTTAATATCACCAGCAGACACTGTATAAATCCTGTTTGTAGCAGCATTCATAAAAAACTGGAAAGCTTTGGGAGGCACTGTTTAGCACCGAAAAGCATGTTCAAAAACATCAACTGTTGAAGCTAACAATGTTTATAAACAAGACCAGTTCGATGACTTCTTCTGCACGTCTTCCTCCACTGTGGCTCCTCTACAGGAATTCAGAAAATGCAAGAGGGAGGGTCCAGCAGTAAATAAGAGGAGAGCACGGCGGTGGCTCCTCTGGCTCTGGAAATGTAAGCCTTTTTCTTAGAAGGGCCTAAAGTTCAATCAGCTCTGAACTGGTTCTAGTACTCCTCTACTTGACACCAGCGCCTGGTTAAAAAGGGTACCTGTCTCCAGTCCGTATGAATCAGCTCTGAACTGGTTCTAGTACTACTCTACTTGACACCAGCGCCTGGTCAAAAAGGGTACCTGTCTCCAGTCCATATGAACCAGCCACCAGGTGCATCCTGGAGCAAACATGTGGGAAAAGATTTCCACTGTTTGCAAATGAAAATAAATTATATGAAATTTCAGGCTATATTCTTCTTTTTTTTTTTTTTTTTTTTTTTTTTTTTTTTTTTTTTTTTTTTTTTTTTTTGCCCTTGTTTGCACATATATTTATGATTGATACCATGTTGGTATAACCGGAGTTGTATATATGCATTTTAATCTAGTAACCAAGGTAACCAACACTTTATTCAGATTTCATTATCAACATCCAAAACACCAGTTGATCAAACAATCTCTCCACAAGATCCATTTATCAGCTGCCGTGGAGCTTCAGTCACGTCACCTGATCTTCTCAGCAGATGGAGGTCAATTTTATGCTTTTGGAAATTATTATTAAAATTTTGTTTATTTATTTTTTACTTTTGATACATAGAGGTGAATAAAATTTATCAAATGTAGATATTTTTGGATGTTGGTGCAAAGTTTACGACAATTAACTGATGGATCTGAATGAATCAGTAATTTACCTGAGATCGTTAACTGTGTTCCTTTATGACTCATAACAGCTTCACCTGCTGACATCTCCACATTTCAAATGAACCAAAACTATAAATCTGGATTTATATTTACATGATTGTCAGTTTTTATATTCCAGACTTTGACAAACATGAATAATAAATAAATAAATATATAAAACTCTCAACAGCGAGGATTAAACAGTGTGAAATGATGACAACAGTTTCAACTGACTGACTGTATTTTAAGGATATTTGTTTTACAACTGAAGAACATCAATTCAAACCAACAGGCACTTGTATTGTTGCTTCATTTTTATTAAAGATCCAGAAATCCATGAAGGTTTCATCTTACACACAGAAAAATAACAACTAATCTTCAAACATGTAGAGAAAAACAGTCAGATCAATTTGTATTGAAGCACAAGTATGACTTTACTGTTTGAAATGATTAAATCCATGAACAAAACAACAAGTATGAAACATGATTGTTGAAACATTTAATGAGAAACAGAATAGAGCGGATTGACAGAAACAGAAGACTAAAACCAGTCTGAGAGTCCCAGTGAGTCAGGTCAGGACTGGGAGCACTGGTCTCTCCTCAGAGTCTCTGAGACTGGGGTCTGGGAGCCCTGGGTGGCCTCACAGGTCACAGAGACCGCCTTGGTCCACTGGTCTGCAGGGAGTCTGAGGGTGCTGCTCCAGCTGTAGTGGCCGTCCTCCTGCAGCAGCCCGGGGCTCCTGCTCTCCTCCCAGCTGCTGCTGCTGCTGCTGCCCACCACCTTCCAGGACAGACTCCAGTCTGAGGGGAAGCCCTTGTTGGCCAGACACATGAGTGTGGCCTTCCCCTGCTGCAGCTCCCCACTGGACAGTACTGTCAGGGAGGGGGGGACTCGACCCACTGCAGAGAGAGAAGACATGATACAGTCAAGATGAAAAGTCCACCTCAGTGTTTCACTTCCCTTTCTTATGTCAGTAACCATGACAACAGACAGGCATCGCTGCTGAACCGCAGCAACAGACAGGTTTCAGAACTGAAGATAAAACATTCAGAATATTTCAATCTTTAGATGTTTTTCTGCTTTCTTTTTAGTACAAATCTCAAAAAGTACTTAAAATCTCAACAACCTTCTAAAACCTCCATTAAAATAAATACTTAAATACAAAATGTAACAATATCTCTTTTATTTTATCAAACATTTTTCTACACTGGAATGAATAATTAAACAAAAAAAAACTCTTTGTATTTTAATGCATTAATATTCATTATATATTTCATAAAATGTGTAATGTTTTACAGGGGATTCTTGATGTTTCAATTAATAAAGTATTTTAAGTTGAATAAAACAGGGTGACATGAAATCAAACATCTATATGAAGCACTGTTTAACCTTGTTGTTGTAAATATGATGGTTGTTGACTCACTCAGGTGTGTCACTATTTTAAATGTGTGTTTTATTAACAGTAACACCAAAACCTGTCATTCTCATAGATAATTAACTTTTATAATTATTAAAAATGTATTAAGGGCATTTTCTCCTTAAATAAAAATACTGTTAACCACTGAACTACATTTAAAACTACATATTAAACTCGTCAAATGAACGAAAGTCAGAAACCTCATATTCATATTTAACACTGACGTTTACATAGATTTCACAGGATTTAAGTTAAATTAAATCTTTGTTTTCGAAAAACACATTTTAAACTGGATTGTGAAAGTAATGCAAATATTTCCTAAAAACTAGGTGATGAACTTTAAGATATTCAACAATTTGAAATGTAAACTTCTCCTGATAACAAATTACTCCAATTTTTGCAAATTACAAGTGTATCATTGAATGTTTTAGTAATTTCTACTCTTATGAAATAAGAAAATAACAGATAAAGACCTGAGGTTGTTAAACGAATCAGAAATACTTACAGTTAACTTCCAGTCTGGTTCCTCCACCAAAAGTCCACCACAGTGACACAAACTGATTAAACAGTCGTACAAAAACCTCTGACTGCAGAGACACGCTCTCTGACCCTGAAACAAACATGTCATATTTGTCTACATCCACTGGATAAAATCACAAAATGAAACTATAAATGTCACACATATCAAAGCTCATTTTTTTTCAAGGCAATATCTTTTT